>JAVANC010000011.1:35214309-35814309 GCA_033319125.1 Parnassius glacialis | reverse complement strand
TTGTGACTATATGCTTAACAAATAATTAACAAACATCTGGTGAAACGTAAAATTATTAGCTCATTGACATCAATTTAAGACATTCTATAAGTTATTTTCTCTATTTTCACTAATGACAATAGAAATAGACAGTTTTAGAGTTAGAGGATACATATGCAAGCTATGCTTATGTATGTTCTAAGGGTTTAGAGATAAGTAATACTTAATTTAAGCCATAAAACTCCTCTAATATGTTCGTAGTTAAAGATAGCAAACTGTCATTCAAAGGAGAACGGTCACGCCCCATAGAAAAAAAACCCAGACCCGACAGAAACGAGACATATCTCAGTTTTTTGTTATTATTTATATAGTTAAATTATATATTTTTTATATTCAAAATCAATGGCTAACACCAAAATATTGCCTTATGTTTTTTGTTCAGGCGTTACTCTAAAAAAATACAAAATGCCTATTTATCTACAAAATTCGTAATTGTATGTAACTAAATAACGATACAATAGCTATGGGATGTATCTAGGTGACCTGGAGATACAGCTGGATTATATAATTTTTGAACTCCTAATACAACTATCAACTTAGGATTCATTAAAATCGTTGTATTTGATGATTCATTGCACATCAGAGATTTAGGTACCTATCATTGGGGTTCCATAATCTATAACAAAAAAAAACAATATGTCGAAATAAAGCTTTATTGAATTTCTATGTCCCTTAAAACATAATTCTTAAATTCTTAAAATATATTTAGCCCACCCTAAGTAATAGACAACACTAATGACGTGTGAGCAACTTCCCATAGTCCTTTTATCATGGTAGCATAAGCAATAATATTCTGTTATTGCGTTTATCCATTTATATTTTCATCAAACATAATATAAGTAGGTATAATATTAAAATTTTTGTCATAACGTGTTGTGAATGAATTCTGCGCCTGATTAAAGTATTATTGTTTCTGACCTCTACTGCCGCTGAATGTCTACTCGTATACATCTCCATACCCGTGGTTTTCAAAGGCTCACTGCAGTACGATCGTGCTAACCTCACGTGATAATTTAATGAATCCAAGTTGATTGTTGCACTAGAAGTTTAAAAATTAGATAATCCAGCTGCATCTCCAGGTCACCTATATCCATCTCATAGCTATTGTTTCTTCATTTAGTTACATACATTTACGAATTTTATATATAAATAGGCATTTTGTATTTTTTTTGTGTATCGCCTGAACAAAAACATAAAGCAATATTTTGGTGTTAGCCATTGATTTCGAATATAAAAAATATATAGGTAATTTATCTGTATAAAAACTAACAAAAACACTAAGATATGTCTCGTTTCTGTCGGGTCTGGGTCACAGATGACCGTTCTTCTTTGACATCTCCGTTTAATAATTTTTAATTCTAATTTAAACTCCAGTTGTATTTTTTGTTCTAAAATACAGTTTCCCATTTTAATAAACTCGGAGCTTAAATAGTTGAACACCGTAGTATTTGCAAAACGAAACGTCCTGGTAAGATGTCTGTTTGATAACGAGGAAAGTTTAGTTTAGGTAAGTTTAGGAGTCCGGGAACAAATTTACAATAATTTTATGACAACAGTTTTGTATATTAATAAAATGTTGACTATTCTAACTACTGAAGTCTGCTAAGATCATTAGGTATATAATTTATTGAGAGCTTTCTTACTCCAATATATTTCATATATAACTCGAAGAACCAACAACGGATGGAGAAGAAAGGTTCTCGGGTAGAAGCCTCGTACCGTTAGGCGAAATGTAGAATGCCCCCCCCCCCCGCACTAGATGAAGTGACGACCTGGTAAGATATGCAGGAAGTCAATGGATGCAGGTGGCTCAGAACCGTCCTTTGTGACATTTCTTGGAGGGGGTCTATGTTCAGCAGTGGCCTTGTGAAGGGCTGTAATGGTGATGATGATAATGATAAATTATTAATGTTATTGGTAGGAATATTTGACTCTTTAGATTTCAATAATATTTGGCTTTGAACTCAATTATATCGTGGAATATGAGACACTTTTTTAACGCTAAGAGGTTGTGGCGAAGGTTTACATTGACACTTAAGGCCCTATGAAACTAGTGGATAATAGGTGCTTGTAGTACTTAAATTAGATGTATAAGTTTGTGAAGATGTGTAGATGTTTATCAGTCAATCACACATTAACGACCTAATGAATTGTAATTTGGCACACAAATGGACCATGTTCTGGATAAATACGAAACACTTTATTACTACGGGAAAACTAAAGTGCTGAAAAGAATATCCTTCATGAAGGATTTTCAGTTCAAGCAACCGGGTTCGTCATAAAATCATACTAGTAATGATGTTTTGTATTTACGCGGATACTACACATTGAATAAAATTAATTTTACGGATTTTATCGCGCTTAATTTTAACTTTTTAAATTCCCAACGTTTGGAGTTTTGAGTACTTTTCAGCCGAGACGGGAGGTATGAGATATTTTACGTCCTGATGGAAACGTCATACATTTTAAAATTATCAACTTATAATTATTAATTAGCGTCCGATTTACGCAGATTATACAAGTTAGTACATACTGTCACGAGGCTTTTTACTGACTAGATGTAATATAAATAGAAATAATATATGTAATATAATAGAATATTTTTTATTCCATTTCTCTGGTATTAAATACCTCTGATTTGTATAAAAAGTATTCCTTTGAAAAATCATTGAGAAACCCAGCGGGGTTATCGAACAATCGTTACCTTTAAGGCATAAGGATAAACAAATATTTTGCACAATTGCTTGACAGCAATCATCTCATTCCCACGGGTTGTTTACATGCTTGTATTCCTTAACATATAAAAACATATTTTGTGATTAAGAAACATTGAATATTTTCTGTTATATTGTTTGTAAGTTATAAATAAATAAAAGCCGACTTCAAAGAACTAAAACTAATAAAATAATTTCCACGAAACACACGTGCTTAGACACAGTGTATTGAACAATTAGGACCTTTTAACTCACATTATAAGCCTATAAATTATGTGTATGGACAATGCGATTAACTTTAAATTATAAATCCTTGCAACAATTTAGTCTTAAACTCGGTTTAATAATGGTACAATTTTTATATGTTAAGTAAAGAAATAAACCTCCAAGTGCTTCTCTAATTCTTTAGTTATTAAGCGCGAGTATAAACTTGGCACTCAAGACTTTGGAGACTAAACTGTAACAGAGTTATCACAGGCTTTCTTGTTTGTAACAGAATAACAAAACTTAATTTATTACATTATTATCTTCCCAACCCGTCATTTGTAAAAGTATAAAAGTTAGCGAGCACTTCAGGGAGGACAGCTAGATAATATACAACGATACATTAAACTAAACACACAGAGATAAAACTTTTTTATTGTTAATATACCACGTACGCCACGTTAATAAATTTATATACGAGGTAGGGACACGCTGTAGTTATATTTTTTTTATAGGAAAAGGGTGACAAACGAGCACACAGTCCACCTGATGGTAAGTGGTTGCTGCGGCCCATAGACATTTACATCTATCCTCTATTACAAATCAAAATGTAGATGCGTTGTCACCCGTGAGGACTAAGATGGAATGCCTTTTCCAGTAAAAAGGCAGTAAAAAGTTATATTATGGTTTTAACACAAATGGGTTGGCACGATCGGGGTAAGAGCACGCTCTCACAGAATACCAGAGTAAATAGTAGCTTAATGCTGCTGTATTTGGTATGATGAGTATAGAGAACCTGTGGGTGTACGCTGCGGCCCATAGACATCTACTTTTATCCCCAAAGATGGAATGCCTCGTGTCCAGTACCAAGGGTCTCTGGTTCTCTACACTTACCATCAGGTGGACTGCGTGCTCTTTTGTTTTCCATATTCTATAAAATAATCACATTTTTCACATCATCATCACAATCACAGTGCACTTCATGGGAAGTGGCTACTGTAGCCCATGGTCTCGAATATCAATATATGAAAATTTTTCATTCGTTTTTTAAGGAAAAGTTAACCCCCCCCCCCCCCCCACATTAGGATTTTCTCCTATATCGTGGGAGCAGTTTACATACATGAACTGCACAAGGACAAATATCCAGACACAAAACAATTAGTTGTAGACCATACAAATACTTGTTCCGTGCGGGATTTGAACCCGCAGCCGTCAGCACCGCGGCTTAATGCTAAGCCACTACGCCACAGAACTTAGCTTAGCTTATCAATCGATAGAATAGGCTCTAAGATCGTGCCTTACTTCGATATATGAAAAATAATAAAATTATTGGATGACTCTATTTTTAAAACTTCGTTATTTTTATAAATTATTCCATTGCTTTTTTTATAAAAGTAGGGGTAAAAGGACCAAAGGCTCACCTGATGGTGCGTGTCATTATTACATTAATTACAGCCCTTTACAAGGCCACTGCTGAAAATAGGCATACCTCAAGGAATCGAAAATACAGTCCTGGTTGTATTATTTTTAACTTCCCGCATTGAAAATTAATAATTTTCAAAAGTAGGAAGTCATAGATTTCGGCCCGATTTTGAGAATGCGAGTTGCACGTTGTGCTCGAAATTTTAAAAAAAATACTAGTAATGCTATTAAACATTACTAATATTCCCTTTAACCACCTCTGGTAAGCTAAAAATGCTTGTGTTAGAAGTGGTTCACGACAGTAGTCGAATGGCGGATTCGAACCCTCGACCTTTCGGTCAATAAGTGGGAAGTTCCAGAGATGGCCTGCAGGGTCAACCGCTTTTCAGATTTTTATCAAATAATACAGTATTTTCCAAGTCTTAATTTAAGAATGTAGTTGTGTGTTCTGAGCCACATGTATCCATCGATTTCCTGCGTGTTTACCAGGTTGCCACTCCATATTGTGAATGTTAATCATTATGAACTTAAAAATACTACAGCCCATGGAGATCTAAAACAAACTTTAAACAAATATGAGTACCGTTATCATGCTATCACCACTACGTACTAAGATAGACAGACAAGAGACTACCCTTCCTCCCACATATTCACAAGTATCGTAGAAACAAAACATTGCATACTTATACCTACCCTTGAAAAGTGTGTTTTCTCTTCCTGTGATCTCCTGAGTTCTTCTCAAATCTTCCTCCTGAAATCCTGAAATCTACTGCACGATGGCCATGCTCCCCCCCCCCCCTAACTCCTATTATGCCACTATGTGGCACAACAGGAGTTAGGCCAACGCGACACGCGACTAGGTAAGTTGTAGGCTTAGTATGTCAAAGAGACATTGTTTCGGTGATATAACCCATCTTGAAACCAATCTTCTTTATCTTTATATACATCTAACGTAATTAACGCATATCCTCAGACACCCTGATTAGTATATTATTTTATAATCATAATACATACACTGACTTCTTAGTTAAACACGTTTATGCATTGATTATTTATTAAATTATACTAATTTCGGAACAACGTTGTGGTCACAGTACAAATCTACGAACGCTAAGTATAGGTCATATGAGGGTCTTGCCAGCTAAATAGGTATTCGCTCGCGTTCCTTGTAGTTAATGGCGGCTGTACACGCTCGTCGAGACACCACGAGACAGGCCGAGTACGAGTGTATACATGGTGTCCTCGTCGCGTCGCGTCGCGTCTCGCGGCTCTCGTTCGCTCTCGGAAGCGTGTCGGTTTTTTGCGCTCGAGTCAAAGGGTCTCGTGAGTCTCGCGATGAAAACGAGAGCGGGCCTGTACACATTCGTTCGTTTTCTTATAATTATAAAAATTATCAAGAAAATGGTTCAATGTTGTTAAATACAGTATAGGAAGTTACATGGTTCTATTACAGTGAATAGAAACCATCCACCATGGCTTATTAATTTTCTTTTTATTGGAAATATGTAAAAAATTATAATAAAAAATATCAAAGACAAAACACAGCAACAGTTTCTTCTACGTCCATCGCATTGCGCATCCGGAGTTCAAGTGATACAACGAGTGTGTACATGGTGTGTTCTCGTGTCGAGCCTCTACGCGACGAGAGGCACGCGACGCGACGAGACGAGCGTGTACAGCCGCCATAACGCCGCCGCCGTTTGACACAACTGTAGGTAGGTATTAGTGCCGAAAAAGCCGACAATACACGATTGGTTACGTTAAAGAAATACCTGCCCATGAACATTAACAGATGTCAGAACTCCGAGCATCGAGTTGTTTATTTAAGTCTAGTAAGCACTAGACTTAAATAAACAAATGCAATGAAATGTTTATTTGATTGCATCTTTCCATCACACTTTTCAGGCTTTGGACTTTCGCCTCTGAATAATTTTGGTTATTGATTATAATACAATGTCAATAGGCAATATTCGTTACAAAATTTTATGAATTTACATAACATTTTAATTTTAATTGCAAATAATAATGAACTGGTAAAAATAAGAGGCGATACGACAACGTAATTCAAAGACGGCGTGTTTAAGTGACGTGAAGATGTGAATCAAGATTACAATAATTTTAAGAATTAAATATTTAACTTACTGATAGCCTAAACTCTCATGCAACGTTGTATTTTAATACACTTTCAAAATGTCCACCACCTTGTTCAAAACATTTTAATGACCGTTTTCTTAAATGATATTTTAATTTAGAAAGCAATTCAGTGTCATTTTTCACTATTCTAAAAGCGTCTATCCTATTTTTAGGTCCTCGGCACTAATCTCACTAAAATAGACTAATGATTTAATACGTCCCCACAAAAAAAGTCAAGCGGCGTCAAATCAGCTGATCTGGGAGGTCAATGGACAGGGCCGCCGGGACCGATCAAAGGCACTCCAAACTCTGTATTTGTAAAGACTTGAACATGATTGAAATAAGGTTCAATTTTTTTTTATTTTGCATTGAATGACGGAATTCGTATTAATACAAATAAAACTGCACTTTTAAAAGTTTTATTGCTTTGAATTACAGTCCATTCAGTTTGTTTTGACTGTACAGGTTTAGTGTGACTGTAATTTACGTAGTTTTAATAATTTTTGGGATGAAAAATTACCTATATTAAAAATGATAGAAATCGATTCAGTAAACGATTCTGAACAAACTACTTCCAGGATGTTTATTATTATTGCTATATTGTGTGTTGTATATATATATATCTATATCTATATATATATATATATATATATATATATATATATATATATATATATATATATGAGGTATCCATCTACGTACTGACTCATCACGATAGCTCTGGAACCATAAGGCCTAGAGACTTGAAATTTGGTACGAATATTCATTTCGCCGATTAGAGGTTAGTAAAGTACGGATTTTACGAAATTCCAAATGCATGGGGGGTTGCGGGGGCATTAAAAATTAAAAAAAATTAAAACTTGAAATGTTGCTGATAGCCGTCTGTACGCTTAGATCTTTTAAACTATATTACGTAATAGATTTTGATGGGGTATTCATCAATGGGCACCGTGCGTCTTTTTTTTTTATAGGAGAGGGGGCAAACGAGCATGCGGCTCACCTGATGGTAAGTGACTACCGCCGCCCATGAACAACTGCAACACCAAGGGAATCGCAGATGCGTTGCCGGCCTTTTAAAAAGGAGTAGGCTCTTTTCTTGAAGGTCCCTAAGTCGTATCGGTCCGGAAAAATCGCTGGTGGTAATCGATTCCACAAGGTAGTTGTGCGAGGGAGAAAACTTCTTCTGAATCGCACAGTGGTGGACCGCCAATCATCTAGATTATATGGATGGTATCGCAAGTTCTGTCGCGATGTGCGATGGTGAAATTGAGCGGCTGGAATTAGTCCGAACAACTCCTCAGAGCACTCCCCGTGGTAGATGCGATAAAATACGCAAAGAGATGCAACCTCTCTACGCAGTGCCAGTGAGTCAAGCCGATCGGAAAGAACTCGGTCGTCGACGATTCGAACCACTCTGCGCTGGATGCGGTCAAGTGGAAGGAGCTGGCACTGGGGGGCCCCTGCCCAGAGATGGGAACAGTATTCCATGTGAGGCCGAACCTGCGCCTTGTAAAGTTGCAAGCGGTGTGCCCGCATGAAATACTGTCCCGCTCTGCTGAGCACGCCAAGCTTTTTAGAGGCCAATTTGGCCTTCTCTTCCAAGTGACCACGAAACTGCACGTCACTCGATATGTCGACACCGAGGATTCCGATACTGGCTGAGGCAACAAGGGGAGTGCCTTGAAACTGAGGAGATACGATAAAGGGAATCTTTTTAGCGGTAAACGCGCAAACTTGTGTCGTCTACACTTTTACGCCAACTGGTGCTAAACATCTTAACTGGTTGGGATCAATTACATTTTAACACGTGATTTATTTTTTAATAATTATTTATAAAATATATTGAAATTATTTTAAGAATGTCAACTTCAAGTAAATAATAGCTGTATCTGTGACTGTAATAATACATCACGTCAAAAACGTGGAATTGATGTGGAAGTGAAATTTTATAAATTTCCAGAGAGCAAGTTTGGAGCTGCATGGATAATAGCAAAACGTAAACAGTGGATAAAAGCAGTTAAAAATGATGTGTGATAAGTCCTTCTTTTATTAATTAAAAATGTATTACAAAATTAAAATAAATTTTCAGATTAAAATCGAGACATGTATTATATTATTATCTTACATGAACTTAGTTATTATTTTGATAACTAAGTTTTTAATATTTATTTTATAATAAAAACTTAACCTTTAATTTTTTTATTTCAGAGAAAATAAAAAAGACTAATGGTAGGTTCTACGCTAAGTGGATTTGTAAGTTTTATCTCCAAATGTTATGGTAGTCGAGCTGGTGATTGCTGTATAATGAATTATTGTTTTAATTGAGCGTGAGGTTTATTTGATTTAATTGAGCCTGGTGATGTAGTTCTTGCTGACAAAGTCTTGCCAGAGTCCAGACCTATAAACACCCAAGTAGAGAATAAAAATGCAGTATTTGTGATGTCTCCTTTTAGTCACAAAGATCAATTCACCCCAGAAGAAGTAGACGAAACATACAACATTGCTTCTGTAAGGATACATATTGAACGAATCAAGAACTTTAAAATTTTATCTAAAATACGAAATTCATTACTTCCTCATATTGTTGAAATAGTTTTTGTTATCTGCGCCTTAATTAATGTTCAGAAGTCATTGCTTAAGGAAAAAGAAGTGGTTTAGTAAGATTTTTTCTGAAAATTGTAAATAATGTATTGAATTTTGATATTTTATGAAATACATATATAAGTACATATTATTTATAAGTGTTTTTCTTTTCAAAAATAACGAAAATTTTATGTTTCTAATTTTTCTAACATCATCTAAGGTTAAGTAACAGTATGATTAATGCTACATATCTTTATTTTGTCACATTTTTTTAATTTTTCCGTATTTTATTACTTTTTCCATTGTTTATAATTATTTTATGTTTTTTTGATGAATGTTTTGATCTCACTATCTTCGGCAAAAGACCACTAGAGAGCGCTTACTACGGCAATAGTGCTGCATCTATATTTCGCGCACGGTCCCTATAGACAAACTGATTCAAAAAGAAGGTATAAATGTATGATTATTTATATATGTAGAAAGGGTAATTGAGTATAGTACAGAGACTAATTTTGTAGTTAGGAATAATATTAATTCCTTTACACGATTTAATTATTCAACGAGTCAAGGATAAACCAGTTACGGAATACGACAAGCGCACCGTTCCACGTCAGAGCCAAGACTGCCTTAACGGTGGCCGCTCCGTCCGTTTTATACAAGCAGGACCGCACCGCAGGTGCAATGCCGCAGGTGTGCGGTACACGTGTCTTTTACAAGAATTCTGTCTAGCTAGACTGACGCCGCCGCACCTGCAACGGTGCACGTGCCGTCATATATATATATATATATATATATATATATATATATATATATATATATAATTCTGTTCGTGTGTATGTAACTGAACTCCACCGAAACGGCAGGACCGATTTTGATGAAATGGTGTTTGTATGATTAAGTTGATTCGACGGCTTAGATTCGCAATAGACCCGGTAGGTGGCGCTGTTGAAGAGATCCAGAAATCGCCCGGGCGAAGCAGAGGTGGATCGCTATTCATCTTATATACTATGCTCTATTGATAAGAATAGGACTGTGTTCTAACACTAACTTTTAGAGCGTTATGTAATGGGACAATTTGTTATACTGTGTAGGGTGTTATAAAAACCAAACTAAAACACATCGCTAATTGAATTCATATTTCATTGTTATTATTTTTGTATATTTTGCCGTTATTTACTGTATTTTTCTTCAATATAAATAAAATAATTATCTTAAAACTGGCTGCGCGTTAAGAAGATTGAGGTTTAGAGAATGAACTTGTCCGTAAGCATGAACCTATTCTCATTTCCCACGTGTAAGAACTGCGAATATATAAATGATTTTCTCATTTTTCCATTTTCCGTTACGGTATTGTAATTAACAGAATCAGGCGTTAGTTTCCGGCGTTAGTTTTAAATCTATTATATGTATATAAGGTGTTAAACATTAATTTGTTTAGATCCGCGCAATATAATAAATTGATGTGTCTTACCTTGTTTGAAGCGCACCTCCCGCCCTCCCTCAATAGCGTGCACTTAGCGGTCAGCCATCGCCGTCTACTTCACCTGAGGAGGATGCCTCGTATAGAGGCGAAACATGTGTATTTTTATGACGGTGGTGACATTATGTGTGTCTTTTCTAGTGCAGTGGTGTTGGGAGTAGCGGTGCTGAGATTAGTGGTGACGGGGATAGTGCACGTAATAACGAGAGAGGGCGGGAGGTGTTTTTCAAACTAGGTAAGACATATCATTTTATTATATTGCGCGAATCTAAGCCTTACACCTTTTATTATGGTATTGAATTGTAAATGAAATTTATTTGTTAATAATCTTCTTTCATTACTTAACAATATTAAAAAAAAACTATAATAAAAAGAAACGAAAACTAATAACTAAATTATCATACAATCCTACTCCCCGTGGTATCGTGCCAAGAACGCTGGCTGCGTTTCGTCTCTGAATGGCTATACTTGGCCTTTGAGCGAGAAAAGAACCAGCATTCTTATCACCACGAGCAACGACCAGTCGTGGCTAGAGTTCCTTTAGGAATTTAACCACACTTGGACCCCACGGACAGATAGTATCTACAGCCACTGGCACAAATATGTAGTCATCATATTTGCGCCACTTACTCAGTTACGCTGCCTCTAATGCCGCCCTGGCTCTAAACCTACCCCTGAGATGAGAGGCTGCCAAAGTGTCTACGCAAGTAGCATCCCACACTAGGGCTTTACCTCTCTCCCAAGGAACATGTTCTAAATATTCCACAAGATTCTAAAACCGAGGGAACATTTGTAGAGACAAGAGCTCTATAAATGTTCTTTACATAATCATACTTACCATAATTTTACGTGTCATAGAAGATTTCCTCACATATGTTTATTAGTTTCATCATATGCGGCAGCTACCCATGTCTTAATCTTCCTAATGGCCTGGTACCACGCAAAAATGTTTGAATAGTGATATCGTTTAACCTAAAACTGGTGCCCACTCGACGTGATTTGAACACGCATCACTGACACTTTGAAAATTTCATCTTCAAACTTTCGTCATCGTCCTCAAGTATCCATTCGCTCCCGAGCAGATATTGTCAGCAGTCTCTACATCCTGCAAGGCATCTTGCTTTTCAAATTTCATCGCAGCACTGGAATAATGCTTTCTGTTCCTTCAAGCTACTCACTGCGTTTCAGTGGTCGGCACGGCTCTGAAATTTACTGCTCGCCTCTGCTTCTCGGCACTCTCACAGATTACTTGCCTTCTTGTCGACTCACCGCAGACTACAAGGCAATTCCCTAGCCCATGTACATTCGCTGATATCTACACTGCACTATTGACCTCCGGTCTGAGCAGAGGGCGATGTGGCAACGTTATTGTCACGCCACAAGCGAAACACATCGAAGCCTAAATCGCGCTATCAAAGTTCTGAAGTAAAAGTAATATATATGTATATACATATTAACAGTGGTAGGCCGGCTCGAACCGGGGTGGTACCACGACCTCACAGAAAACTAACGTGAAGAATAGGTTTACCTCTGCGTTTCGCTTGGCGAGTGCAGGTGGCCGAAGGCCCTTATTACTGGAAATGAGGCATTCCATCTTAGTCCTCACGGGTGACAATGCATCTACATTTTGATTTGTAATAGAGGATAGATGTAGATGTCTATGGGCCGCAGCAACCACTTACCATCAGGTGGACTGTGTGCTGGTTTGTCACCCTTATCCTATAAAAATGTATATATATATATATATATATATATATATATATATATATATATATAATAGCTCCGAACTACCACTCGGAGCGTTGGCCGCTGCCCGGGCTGAACACTTTGCCCGACGGGAGATCTCCCCTTTCCCTTCCACGGCCAAATCATCATGAAGATACTGCTGCGCATCTCCTGATTCAGTTTCACTCTGTTGCCGTTTACGACACCCACGGGATGATAAAGGGTAGTGGATATTCTTACACTGCCACTACACGGGATAGGGATAACCTTATTGTGTTTCATTTTGTCAAGAAACTCTCCAGAGTCAACTACGAGATTAAAAATCATCGCTTACATTTAGGCTTTATCAATAATATCTATTCCAATTCCAATCTAAATTGAAATTCAAATTCAAATTCAAATTGACAGTCCCCATGGATTGTTATCTTTGTGTTTAACTCGCTAAACGCTTTAATAATATTTGTATAGATAATACTGTATCTAAAATGAAAATCAGGAATATGTACATTTACGTTCACTTCGAGAAGTGGTTTATATTCTCAAAGAGCAATGTTAAAATATTTTATTTATTGTAAAGGAGACTGATACGCTTTCATACATTATTGGGGTCAAACTATAAAACGATGAATATTGTGTCGGACTTCAGATTGCCAATCTGAGAGCAGAGTTATAAGAGCTTTAGTAAAAGTGAGATTATGCAACAACTTGGGAACAACCTATACTAAACAGCTGATTTTTAAATAGCGATTGCTGTTTTGGAAGAATCAAGGGCATAGTGTGTTAAAGCGACTAGTTGCTATGCCACAATTCACACAGTGATCCATTGAGTCAATATCTAATCGATAAAATCCAGGCCGGAAAGTCCACAATAATGAGCCAAAGTCAAAGGAGTAAACGAGATTATCGGTGTTCAGTATGATAGCAAGAGTCGTACAAGTTATAATATAAATCAATAAAACAACAGTAAACACACCCAAGACGCGTACGTACTAAAAGATACGAGATATACAACATGTAACGAAAACCCTGTGGTTCCCGTTAAGTACATTATCAGGATCAATATTCAAACCTATAGAAATAACTTTTTTCAAAAACTCGACCATATTTTTTATGTGGTTTTATTGCCTCTTACTAACACTAGCCGATGCTAAACCTAAGTAAAGCGGGGTCTTTCACAATCCTCTTACTCCCCAGACAATGCAGAGGTAATAAAACCACATACAATTTGTATACAATATTTTTTTAAATAAAATAAAAAAATATTGTTCGAGTTTTTAAAATAAAGTTATTTCTATTCGTTTGAATAATGATCCTGATAATGTACTTAACACAGGGTCACAGAACACAATTACTCTCTACCACAGGGTTTTTGTTACATATTGTATACAGTAATCTATGGATACGAGATGAGTGATCATAGACTGAGTCAGGCAGGAGCTGTCACTATCCGCACAGATTAAAAATACAGTCGACAGACAAAAGTTGTAGTAGTTGTAAATTTAACAGTGGTAGAGCCACGCGGCTTTTGCTGTCGCACGGATGGGCCAGCTCGAACCGGGGTGGTACCACGACCTCACAGAAAACCAGCGTGAAGTAGAGGTTTACCTCTGCGTTTCGCTTGGTGAGTGCAGGTGGCCGGAGGCCCTTTTTATATTTTATAATAAGGCATTCCATCTTAGTCCTCACGGGTGACAACGCATCTACATTTTGGTTTGTAATAAAGGATAGATGTAGATGTCTATGGGCCGCAGCAACCACTTACCATCAGGTGTGCTCGTTTGTCACCCTTATCCTATAAAAAAAAGTAATAAATGAAACTGTGAAGGTGTTTTTATTTTGTTGATATTTTATTTTTTAAACTGTTGACACTATGTTAATATATTGTGATGTATCTGTTTACTTGATTTAATCAATCATCTGGTGTACGTTGCTTTTATGTTTAATTGTAAATAAATCATTCACATTAATCGATTCAAGTATTCGATTTCTTATTTTGTTCGTGACATATTACATAGCTTATTTTTAAGATTTCTCGTCTTCCAGATTGTGAATTGGGCAATTTTTTTTATATTTTGAAATAGAAAAATATAACTCGTTTTTAAACCATATTTCAACTTATTACAATTGGGCCCAGAAATGCCCGTCTCCTTTGATAACAAAACAAACTCATTTCTCGTTACATATTTATATTTCACAATTTTTTCATTTATAATTTTTAGCGAACTTTTTGAAATTAAATTTGCCAAATAATAACTTAAATGATATTTCATGTGGCTTTAGTTTTGTTAGAAGAAAATGTTGGCTCCGACAGAATATTGAATATATTAAGTAAGTATAATAGGCAGTGCTGGATTAAGCAAGCGCGGGGCTCGTAGCAAATTCTATCGAGGGACCCTTGTTCTGCTATGCTGCTATTCTTAAATACAAAGTGGTAAAAAACATTTCAATAATCAATTTGCCATCTTTAGGTTACAATTTTCTTGGCGTTTCATAGTACAGTAGATTACTACAGGCCCTGTAAGACTCTGACAAATACAAAATATCAGAAATGATATTGTCCTGGCAATTTATGAGTGACGATACCACACAATTGTAAATCTTTTTAGAGTTCCGTACCCAAATGGTAACCAACGGGACCCTATTACTAAGCCTCCGCTGTCCGTCCGCCTGTCGGTCAGCGGGCTGTATCTCATGATCCGTAATAGGTAGACAGTTGAAATTTTCACAGAATGTGTATTTCATGCATTCAATGCATTGCTTGCTTGGTGTTATTAATTTGGTAACCTCCTCGCATGTTGTTTTAGATAAATATAACGTATGTTCTTTTCCTTTATGGATATAAGTTTGTCGTATCGTTTCGGAAAAACCGCTGGCGACAGTAAATTCCACAGTTTGGTGGTGCGAAGCAGAAAATTCCGCGTATTTCGCACAGTAGTGGACCGCCACCCATCGAGATGATGAGGCTGGAATTTCGAGTTTTGTCGCAGTGAACGATGATGGATTTTATTACGTGGTAGAGCCATGCTTCGGCTATATTATGATTGTAGCACGAATGGGTCGGCTTGACCGGGGAAAGACCACGCTCTCACAGAATACCAGCGTAAAATAGCAGCTTAACACTGTTGTGTTTCGTGTGGTGAGTGTAGAGAACCGGAGACCCTTTTTACTGGAAACGAGCCATTCCATCTTAGTCCTCACAAGTGACAACGCATCTGCATTTTGATTCGTTTTCGATGATAGATGTGTAAGTGGTTGCTGTGGCTCATAGGCATATATGAGCCACAGCAACCACTTACCATCAGGTGGACTGTGTGCTCTTTTCTCACCCATATAATATAAAAAAATGGAATTCAGCAGCTGGAATTAATCCGAATAATTTCTCTGAGCAATTTTCGTGGTATATGCGGTAGAAGATGCATAGAGATGCAACATCTCTTCGCAAGGTCAGTGGATCAAGCCGATCGGAAATAACTTCATCGTCGACGATTCGAGCCACTCTCCGTTGAATATGGTCTAGTGGAAGGAGCTGATACTGGGGTGTCCCGGCCCAGAGACGAGAACAATATTCCATATGAGGACGATCCTACTCCTGCTAAAGTTGCAAGCGGTGGTCCGGCATGAAATACCATCTTGATCTACTAAACACACCAAGCTTTTTTGATATCAGTTTAGCCTTCCCTTCCAATTGAATGTGGAACTGTACATCTCTCGAAATGAATGTGCATGAATGAGAGTGCCCTGAAATTGAGGAGATACGATAAAGGGGTTCTTTTTGCGGTAAACGCGCAAACGTGTGTCTATTGGAGGTTAAACTGGAATAGATTTAGTCGCCCTCAATCCGAGACTTTGTTCAACAAAGACGATCAGGCGATCACTCGACGACAGATTCCCGAGAAATATTAGCACCGCCGTAGTATATAAAGCATCGCCAGTGCTGTAGTCTGCATAACAATAAATGTTACTAGTATGCAACATATCATTGATATACAAAAGAAACAGGGTAGGCAATAGCACGCAGCCTTGTGAAACACCAGCATTCACAGGTTTGTAGTCAGAGCATGCACCATTGACTACCTTTATAGTCAGTTCTGTAAGAAAACTAGTGATCCAATTGCATAATTTCTCGGGGAGCCCATAAAAGGGAAGCTTTGAAAGAAGCGCTTTGTGCCAAACCCCATCGAAAGCCTTCGCTATGTCCAAACTAACCACCTGGGCCTCCCCCTTGATCTCAACTGCCTCCGCCCATCGGTAAGTCAGGCATACAAGAAGACCACCAACTGAACGCTGCAACGAAAACCATATTGACAATCACTAATCAGCTAATGATCTTGCATCTCTGCTCTGACAGTTAATAATGGATTCCATTATTTTGGAGAATAAGAAGATGACGGAATTATTTAAAAAAATATAGTCAAAGGCTTGTAGTTGGACGGGTTTGATCGTTCACCTTTTTTAGTGATCGGGTGCACTACTGGTCTTCTATGAGCTTGGTACGACGCCTAAAGAATAAGAGAACCGGAAAAGATGCGTAAAAATCACTGCCAACTCTTGAGCACACGTCTTCAGCACAATTTGGGGGATACCATCAGACCCACTTGACTTGTTGACATCCAAAGACAGTGTTCAAGCAGCTGTGTAAACAGCACATTGCATGGAGCACTCTTACGTATGTTATTGGTATGTTCCCTCCGTCGATGAGTCAAGTTAGACGCAAAAAGAGGACCTAAAAAATCTGCTTTCTTCTTTATGGTGTTGGCCAGCGAGTCATTGTCGCTACTCAAAGATGGTAATGATGGCTTACAAAAATTCCGGGATCAGAACGCACGAGTTCCCGGAGGAAGGCAAACTAAATTTTTTTTGGCCAACTTTGCCCTTGTGATAACTCTTTTGTAGGACCTAAAAGCAGATTTTTATTTCTTTTTGTGTGCACTAGTATTTGAATCCCGGGACGCTGATGCTTCAGCCTAGGCCTTGTAAAACTATGCTTTTGCTTTTCCCGCGACGCAAATTTTGCAGGAGTGTCCAAACCAAGGCTAGGATCTGCTACCGATAGGCACTACAGATGACGGAATGAAAAAAGCCAATCCCTCAAGCGACATTGGCGACAGTCTCAACAACTATATTTTTATTGGATCATCCAGCGAGAAGCAAATCCACCCTCATGGGTAGGATGCAAAAAAAGCCTGCATTGAATCCCAATCCGCTGAAATAAACCACAGACGGCAGCCTACAGATCATGCCTGCAATAAGCAAGTAATGGGCGCTGTACTCTGGATCAATCAGTGATCCAAAGAGCCAAGAGGGGCATCAACGGAGACCCGATATCCGTCCGGGTGAACTTCCACATCTTGTATCCGCGTGGGTGAAGTGACCAGTTGTGTCAGACTATATGTCAAGGCAAAGTCATAAGCAGATCTTCCCGCATGATCAGTAGTACGAGTACCGAGCCATTCGTCGTGGTGGGCGTTGAAACTTGTGCGTTTACCGTATGAAATTTAGTGTTTTATTTTCGCCAATGAAATAATTGGTTACTGATTGTCTGCCAAGAATTCATGAATTTTCTTAGTCGAGAAAGGTGTAACGTTTCACGTTTTTGTGACATCAATAAATTCAATATACCGTCTTATTAAGTTTCACTGAATAAATTACGCTTAGGCATTGATGGGCGGGTTTGGATACGCGGGGCCCCCTTTTGCGCGGGGCCCGTAGCAATTGCTACTCTTCTACGTGGTTAATCTGGCACTGATAATAACTGCATACTTCATCGTTGGAGTCACACGCAAGTGTTAGTAACGACCCAAGTGCAAGTCATCCGACACTATTCCGATGATATAACGGATGTGGGTCTGAGCGAGATTAAAATAGCTCTCCAGCACCTTAATACGGTAAGTCCATGGGCGAGGATGGAGTTACAGTTGAGTTTGTGAAATCGGGTAAAAACCGCTACTTGAAGTACTTCAGAAGATCTTTAATTCCGTTCCCCATGGTAACACTACTCCGGAGCAGAAGTGCGGTGGTCTCGTCCTTCAAGAAAGGCGAAAATGCTCTCTTGAATAGCTACAGACCGCTTTCCCTTCTGAGCCGGATCTACGTGCTGTTTTGGAAAGTCATTACGAATCGTCTCACTCGCAGACTTGACGACTTCCAGCCTCCCCAACAAGCCGGTTTCCGTAAATGCTTTAGCACAATTAGACCACATACATACCTTTCGGCAAATTGTAAAGCAGACCGAAGAGTGCAATCTACCACTTTGTCTAGTGTATGTGACTATGAGAACTCCGCAACTCTCTTCCTGCTGCATATTATTGATCTGCTTATACCCGGTGTCTATGGGTATGCAGACGATAGCACAGTTGTAGAGAGTTACCAACCAATTCCTCGGGCTATTCGGGATCAAATCCAGTCCAAAAGAGAAGCTATAGTAGAGCGTGTGAATCTCATACTACAGGCAGTCTCCGAATGGGGCAATGCCAATCTTGTGAAATTCAATGCCTCCAAAACACAAGCGTGTCACTTCACTGCAAAAAGGAATCAGCTAATCTTGGCTCCTTTCTTTCCGAAATATAGCACTGGAGTACACTGACCGACTTCAGTTATTGGAGGTTGAGATATCCTCAAATCTGAACTTCGGGTGGTTCATTGAGTCTAAGGCCAAAGCAGCTGCAAGGAAACCAGGAGTTCTTGCAAAGGTGCCGCAATACTTCACGCCAGGACAGCTCTGCCGTCATAATAAAGAAGGACGCAACTAACAAAAACGTAAAATGGAAATTAAAAATAAAAAGATGAATTTTTCTTTTAGACCTTGCTGTGTCTAAAGTATATTAAAAGGTGTCAATATGAAAATTGAAATTAATAGGTAGGTAAAAAAACACATGAAGATTTTAAAGACGAACTTATTTTTTTGATAATTTGTTTATTTATTTAAATAAAACGAATTTTCCTGTTCATCATAGCTTAAAAAATACACCTAGCAACACAAAAACTTCGAAGGAGAGACGCATATAACCATTTGCGTCTTTCCAACCTAATAAATAAGAAAAAATTGCCATTCATTTAACATTTTTACATATTTCGGAAAGGTAATTTGAAGTTAAAAGGACGCTAATACTAATTTACTACTTTTCTTCTTAGTAAATATT
This sequence comes from Parnassius glacialis, assembly GCA_033319125.1. Taxonomy (NCBI): domain Eukaryota; kingdom Metazoa; phylum Arthropoda; class Insecta; order Lepidoptera; family Papilionidae; genus Parnassius; species Parnassius glacialis. The sequence goes on along the minus strand of JAVANC010000011.1, from coordinate 35,794,870 downwards.
AGAAAATTGTTGGTAGTGAGACACAAAAAATAACAAACCGCAACTCTTGAGTAATGATTTTAAAGGGGATATCATACAAGACTTACTATGATAATAATTAAAAATTAAACATTTTGTACAACCGACTTCAATATCAATAATTAAGGATAACTCAAAAACCATTGGTCTGACCTAGCTCAAATTTGTATGGGACCACATGTGAAATACCAGTTCTTAAATAAAACAAGAATAATCTAAATCGGTTAACCTAGAATAAATATAAGTGACAGTTGAGTTTTCTAGGCATAATTTTGGTTTTGATGCTGTGAAAGCAAATTTTAGATTATTATAGTTTTTAGGTAAATTTTAGTCATATAATTGTTACTCAAAACTTATGATAATTTAGAAAACAACTGAAGGTAAACTATTTAATTTTGATTTACTAGTTACAATAACAGTAAAAGTGTGATACAAAAATAATTAATAAGCAAATGATTAAATTTTAGAGGTAAATATTTTGTTTCGATGTTTTGAAAATAATTTGTGTTCCTTTTAGTTTTTGTTTTCGGAAATATTTAGCCCCTTTCATAGATACTCAATTCGACTGTATGTTTTTTTATGTGTGTTACCTCACAACTTTGTTCTACGTAAACCGATTTCGATGATTCTTTTTTTATTTGAAAGCTGGTGCTTCTCTTGTGGTCCCATATAATTTGATCAAGGTCTGACTAATAGTTTTTGAACTACCCTTAATAATATATATTGAGATCGTTTGAAGATTTTTTTATTATAAATTTCTTAAAAAAATCCTTTGCTTTTTTTCTGACAATGCCATATATGTTAAAAAAGATTAATTGATTTGCGCCGGTCTACTGAAATATATGTGCTGTTTAAAAAACGCGATGTCGTTTGCGCCTAACCTATAATTATTTTATTCACTGTGAGTACCAAGATGATTGGGCGTAAGAAACCAAAAGCGTCTTTTCATTTAAGTAATCGATGCAAATATTGTTAAAGATAACGTAGCAACTGGTTAAATAAGTCTTTTCTTTTATGTTGAATTTGAATACTTCTTTTCTACTAAAAAATTTCATCTTTGATCAACAGTTACGTCTAAAACTCTTACGATATTTTCTAAAATAATGATATTCTTGAATATTAAAAAAATTGAGTAGATGCGCCTTTTTATTCTGAGTCGAATGGTATATTTAACTAATTTTTCCAAAATTTGTTAGATGCGCCCTTTTTTCTTATGACGGCAGAGCTGCTTACTTTATATAAAGCGCAAGTCCGGGGGTGCATGGAATATTGCTGCCATATATGGGCTTGAATACGCCAGAGATTGCTTCTTGCCATTATCTTAAATACTCTGTTTCACCTTGGGAGTTGCAGTTCATGACCTTGTGGGCAAACCCTGTCGAACAGTCGCGTGGCAATTGTCGAGGCACGCACTCGCATGAGTCGCATTCCATTTGTCGACGCAGTGAGTCACTTCAGCTCAACAGCCCACACGTCGGCTCAAACACGCGCGCCATTTTGGTCGCGCAACGCACCGCATAGTAAAGCGTTCTTCGCTTACTGTTTCCGAAAGAAACACGCGCCGTGCTTGTGTCACAACAATAAAACCCGAAAACCTAAAGATAACCGCATCGCAGCTGTTGAAGTAAGGAGTTCGCCGCACCGCCCTGTATCCGAAAATCGCAGGTAAGCCTATTTGGTCTCATGAACATGCAATTACTCGCAGGTCCTTCATATTTATCCACTTTAACTTGATCCAGCCACCTCTACCTGGGGGCCTGAGCTATCGTAGGAAATTGTTAAAAGCCCCCACTACGTAGGCGCCTCGTGAGCCACACTTCCCGCATAGACTAGGGTTTTCCTGGTCAAACCCGCATACCACTACTGGTATTATTCTCGAGTTGCAGATTCTTACAAAGTTTGTGACTCGAATCCCGCAATTTAGATACACCTCCCAGGCTGGTGCTGCAAAATGCCACCTAGCAGCTTTGGAATCAACGAAAAGGCCTGCTGAGAGGCTTATTGGTGACAAAATTTGGTTAAAACCGATCTTACTAGCCTCGAACACAAGTGCAAAATAGCCAGCCTTTCGGTTTTCTACAGGATGCATTTCGGAGAGTGTGCGCAGGCTTTGCATAATTTAATTCCTCCCTCTCGCTTTCACTATCGGACAACCAGACGTTTGGCCAGTCTCCACCCTTTCATTGTTGACTTACCATGCATTCGAACCAAATGGTTTGCTACATCGTTCGTGATGCATTCAGTAAAGGAGTGGAATAAGTTGCTAACATCTGTGTTTCCATCCGATTACAATGTGGGTGTCTTCAAGGCAAGAGTGAATAGGCTTCTGTTAAGTCAGTGCGCTTCACCATCTTAGACTACATCACCACTTATCTTCAGGTGGGATTGTAGTTAAGTGCTGGCTTAGTATAATATAAAAAAAGAGAAAGCCTTTGATTCTGTCGAAATTTGGTTGGTTCCTACAGCGGTCCCAAGTTTACTGTTGGTATATGGAAGTGCTGAAGTATTTGTACAGTAGGGCTACGATGGCTATCCGAGTACAGAAGCAAAGTACGAAACCTATCCAACTGCAGAGAGATGAAAGACACGGTGACGTTATATCCGTAAACTCTTCACCGCTGCGTTAGAAGACGTTTTAGGATAGGGTACGGTATTTACATCGATGGCAAGTACATCACTCACCTTCGATTTTGTTACGATATAGTCCTTAAGGCAGAATCGCTAATGTTTCCCAACGGATAGGTCTTAAAATGAACATGGACAAAACAAAGATGCTATGGAGGTATGGAGAGGGCTATGCTCAGTGTTTTTCTGCGTTCAGATCCACAGACATAGCCCAACAGATTAGTAAGCTGAAGTGGCAATGGGTCGATCATATAGCTAGAAGAACCGTCATCCGATGGGGAAACAAGGTCCCTTGGTGGTAGCCTCGTACCGGTAGGCGATGTGTTGATGGAGTGATATGGAAAGACATGCAGGAAATCGATGGATGCAGGTGGTTTCGGAATCGTGCTGTGTGACATTCTTTGGGGGAGGCCTATGTTCAAAAGTGGACTTGTGAAGGGCTGCAACGATGATGATGATAGTATTGGATAGTAACCCCAGGAAGAAATGACCGCTATTAAGCTATTTTAAATTTGATTTGTATTACTAATTGTACAACACAATATTCGTAACATAATACGTGACATAAAATAAACTGTTTTTAAGTCCTATGACAAACGTTTTAAGGATTGCTTGCCAGTTCTCTCTAAGTCGCCGATATTTTCCGAAACAATTGTAAGCTAAGCTAAAAACTGCGTGAGTGTCGTGGAACACTCGGTTGGAACGAAGTTCATTGCGTAGTATATTATTATTGATAAACGTAGGTATTATATTATTAACAAATACACATAAATGAATTAATAGCGTCTATTAAAATGAAGCGTCATTTGAAATAAAACAAGATTTATTTCATGACAAGATAAGAAAAAGTGCGAGGGAGATGAATATTATTCCATCTCATTTCCTTATTTCACCGCCAAGGCCGTCTACACAAGGGTTAGTGACGAAAAAATCTTACACTTTTTGTCGCCTATCTCCCATCCGCCAAACCCGTACCGTCCGATAAAGAACTTCGTTCCAATAACTGTCGTTTAAATTTTTTGTCGAGATTTAGGGTGACAAATGAACGGGCTGGCTGTATGGCACACTTCACCTGACTGTTAGTTCATTTGTCACTTCAGTGAAAAAATATAATTTTATAATGTTATGTAAGGTTTCGTTATGGGTATTTAAAACGTTTTATACGTAAGTGTGTTTTAACTAATAAGCTGTATGTTTTAATATTTTTGTTTTGTTTAAGCTATGATTATACATTAAACATTTGTTTGAACGTTGGTTTATATTTGCATGTGAGGAGCAAAAGCCTGTGCTCTGCCGTTGATGTCACAGATTAATTTAAATTAATGACCTGTTGAAACAAGACAAACAGAGAGGGGTTGTTAATCTATATTTGTTTAGGAAGACATTACAAGTATACCACAAATATGAATGTATACCTTTTTGACAAAGCCTAATCTAAATAAATAAAAAAAGTAAAATGTTCGTTTGTTCAACGTCTTAACACTCAAAATATTTTTCATCGATTGCTATGAAACTTTGACACAACGTTGCATTTAAATACACGCATTTTACATCAAGTATTTTTTATTTATTTAAGTAAGCTATAGCTATGCAGCAGCTATATTATATTAACCACGCTCTCACAGAATACCAGCGTAAAATAACAACTTATTGCTCCTGTGTTATGTACGGTAAGTGTAGAGAACCGGAGACCTTTTTAAGGCATTCCATCTTAATCCTCAGGGGTGACAATGTATCTGCATTTTGATCCTTAATCAAGGATAGATATAGATGTTTATTGGCCACAGTATCCGCTTACCATCTGGTGGACTGTGTGCATGTGTGCCCGTTCGTTACGCTTATTCTATAAAAAAGAAAACCATAAGAGTCACATCAGAAAATGCAGCTATCATACATTGCCAAACGTGATACTTCTCTAAATCGATTTTTTATCATAATAAAATGTAAACTAAAACAAGTCGTAAAATTAAAAATGTTATACAACCGACTTCAATATAAAAAAAAATATTAAAGATAACTCAAAAACTACCCTTTAAAACAAAAAACGAATTTTCCAAATCGGTTAAGGCATCTTCGAGGAATCGGTGAACATGCATAAAAAAACAAAGATTCCGGCGAATTGAGAACCTCCTTCTTTTTTAAGTCGCTTAAAAACATTGATTTTCACTTTAAAAATGTCGTTATTTTTTAAAATTAATGTTATTAAAATTACTAATATTTCCATTTGCTTAAAATGCTTGTGTACAGTAGCCGAATGCCACTTCGAGCCAATATTTCGTGTTTGCGGTCCACGTCTTACTATGAGCTTTAGCCTACTGTATCCTGTACTGTATACTGTATACTGTATCCTAATAGTTTGTCTATTCCAAACAGAATATTTGAACTTGAAGGAGTCCTAGGAGAATTTACCGTAGTTGTCACACTTGATCTGTGTGAGGAAATCATGTCTAAGAAATAAAGTATTCCGAGGAAATGTGAAGGCCACTATCACGCATTGAAGCGGTAGGCTGACTAGTACTCCATATTGAATGTATCCGACCAAAACTGTGCCAAGGTCTGTACCCAATTATGGGACGTATATAGGCTGTAAATTTTCGACAGGTGGATTGACATTTTTTTTTTCAGAACATACGCGCCCTTGACGCTATTCACCGTGTCGCTGGTCTGAATATTTAACATGTGTATATTTAAGATAGTTAATCCGTCATCTATACAACACCAGCAGTTTTACTGGGCATTTTCTAAGTCGTATGTTATAAGAACCACGGTATGAGATTTCTAAGAACATTACCGTTCATTTTTAATTTTAAATTATATACATTGAAACCTGTAGAACTGGCACCTTAAGGGACCTGTAAATTTGTCTCACTTAAAGAGGTATTCCACTTACCCAGTGTCTCAGATATCCATAAATAAACATCTGTCTCACTTTATTAATGGTACCCTGTGTAAGGTTCCATTAATAGAGGTGAGAATAGAGGTTATTTCAGTTACAAAGGTGCGATTATTAAATAAAATAACGTACTTTATACATGATGATGTTGTCATCTTTATTAACAATCGAAAAAACCTATTAAACAAAAATAATTAATCACGTTTTTTTTTATAAACAATACAAAAATGCATACAGATTACGTCAATAAAAAAAATCTGTTATTATAATTCGTCTTCTGGAAGTATTAGTTTTCACGTACTGATAAATCAGTACATCAAAAATCATCAGCCTTCGCTTCGGCATTTTCAAATAAACATCCGGACGATAGGGAAACCATACTGAAACTGGATGTTGCTTTTACACAATTAGCCGCGGAATTTGCAGGTAGAATAAGAATTAATAAATAAAACGGTACACAAAATATAGTCTCAGTAAAAGAGGTAAAATATACTCCCTGTCTCAATTATAGAGGTAATTATGCCGATAAAATCGTAAAAACTAATCCCTAAAATATTGTTGCGCGAATTAAGATAATGAACCAGACTTCAATAAAAAATATATTTATTTATTTTGACAGAGCTACAATAAGAAGTTTATTACTACAATATTCAATATTAAATGATCACAATTATTGTCTATTTATACTTAAATTATATGCAACAAAACTATTTACTAAGCTTATTTACTGCATACGCTTGACCCAGATGGGATTGCTGATGATGTGCGAACGAATGAGATTTGGCAAGGGTGCTCAGCCTTAACTCCTCTCCCCTCAAGAGAGAAATTATCCGAAGGTGGCTCAAGCGACTTCGGAGAATTTCGAGAACATAATTTGAATTTAATTAAAATGCTACATACTATACAAATTACTATAATGAGGTATAAACTTATGGTCCATACACTGATTTCGCTTGTTACTAAGAATTTTGTATTTATTTCGTTATCACTGAATTTAGCACTATTTATTAGTTCTTTTATATCACTGAAGTCCACGTTTCTTAAATCTAACTGTTTTGCTTCTTTCTTGATGTCATCCTCTCGTACGGTTGGCATCTCGATTGTGGGCAGCTGAAGTTTGATATTCGCAAAATACCTCGGAGCGTTGATGAATGTGTCTCCAACCTGTGTTCTGCATTCTTGATTAGGTATCATTATATACGTGCCTTGCACTTGGTATTTCTGTACATGTTCTGGACAGTGTTCAGTTATTATCAAGTCCTTAGTGGTATACAGTAGCCAATAGTTCTTGAAGATCCTCTGAATTTTCAAATTCTCTAATCGTATATTATGTTGCTGGCAGCTACTGTGGTTGGTTTTCATCTGCATTATTTGTTCAATACATGTTTCGGCTGGATACTCTGCGAGACTTTCCTCTGGGCATAAGAATTTTTCATCGTCGATTTCTTCACATGGACTCACCGCTGATCTGTATTTCAATCTTTTCACCAATAGAAAAGGATATGATGGGATTATGATATGGGTAACATCGGAATTGGATATTGGAATTGGTATTATTTTGTAGTATGTGTATATGTCTGGTTCAATTAGCGGGATATCTAATACAAAAACTAAACTATTCCTATTGACATACGATTTAACTACTATATTTCTTTCTAACTTAATTCAATTTTCCTTATTTGCTGGGTAAATCAATTTGGCATATTTTTCTATATTTATTAACATATTTAATAGTTCTGTTGTATTTATGATTGATTGATGTAAAGTATGTAATTTACTAAAAGCAATAGCTGTTTCTATTTCTTGTATTACATCTAAATATGTTCGAAAATTATTCAAAATTTGATATAAGGTATTTAATATTGTAACAACATTTTTTAGAGACCTTTTCTTATGAAGTATAGAATCTATTTCCTGATATTGTAAACGATTGACATTCGAATTTATGTCTTCTGACGCATTAACAAGCTTGTTAAATGCTTGTTGTAGCAAAGTGACTCGGTGTTCGACCAAATGTTCTCTATTATTCACCTGACTTATTTGTGAGTCGAAGTGCCTAGCGTCTTCTTCGTCTAAGTTACCTGAAATAACTTTAACTAAGGAACCTAAAGGACTAAATATGGCTCGTTTACTTATTTTAGATATAGGTAAAATCTGATGTATTTTATTATTTGTTAAATCTATGGATGTTTCTATTTGCTTAATTAACCCCCTAAATTCATCTCCAACTTCACTATTATTACTAATAATCTTACTTGCGCAATTATATTGTTCAGTATTAATATCTATTTGTTCAACTACCAACTTTAAATCTAATGTTTTCAAAATGGTCCACGAGTTATTCCTGATCACTGCCATCCCAACTTTCAGAGGAGCTATCCCCGGATTGCTGTTCAGGTTCTGCAGATCTAGGCCGTTGGACGGTTTTACCAATGCCAGAAGTACTAGCCACGACCTGTGGAGGACGTTTAATATTTTTTTATAGCTACTCTAGTTTGTCTCTTATTAAGTTTAACGGGTATTATATTATGATCCGGTTTCCCTATGACTTTGGCTTTTTCAAAACGTGGCTTGTCTTTTTCTTTTCTTGTCCTAATAGTTTTCATAAAAATATTAGGTTTTTAGGTAATTTAGGTAATTTCTGGGACTTCTTCACCTCCTCTTTTTTCTCTAACCTTAATCTTATCTGTTTGTAATTTCTCAGCTACATATACATAAAGAACTTTAAGGCGTTTTCTATGGTCTTGTAAGAGCTTTTGCATCGAATTACGTTCTCTATCTATATCGAAAACATTACCTGAATCGGTGGTACCGAAAACAATTTCAAATGGTGTAAAGGTTGTTGCGGAATGAATACTATTATTATAAGCCATTATCGCATCTGTCATCGCAGAGCAGGCATCAAGATCTGTTTTATCGTATTTAGCTAATCTATATATTTCGTTAATGGTGGAGTGGAATCTTTCATCTATTGCCATGTAACTAGGGTTATTTGGTGTTCCTACGTGGAGCTCTATTCTATAAAGATTTAAAAGTTCTTTTATTAATTCGTTATTAAATTCTGTACCCGAGTCGCTATTTATTTTCTGTGGTAAGCCATACATACTAAAGTATTTAATTAAGGCTCTTACAACTTCAGGGGTACTGCGATTTGGGATGTTTATTGCTTGCCCTAACTTACTGAAAGCATCAACAATTGTCAAATAATATTTACTTTCTATGAATAGTAGATCTATGAAAACTTCTTGGAACGGTGTGCTTTGACTCTGTGTTAATTGAATATGAGGTTTTATAGGTTTTCTTTCATATTTCATCTTTTTGCATTGTTGGCAAGAATTTATTATAGCTGTTATTGTTTCTTTCATATTTTGCCACCAATAATGCCGTTTTAATTTATTAAATGTTTCTTGGATCCCCCTATGACAAGTTTTACCCTCGTGATATTTTATCACTATCTCTCGTTGGTCCTGCTCGGAATCGGTTAAGTTAATAATTCTCTCATTACATTCAACAAGTTTGCAAGCTCCTTTCTTATATAATTGAATTAATACGTTTGAAAAATGTATCCTAAAAGCTGAGTCTTCGAAATATATGAAATATTTGTTTTTAAAGTCTACATATTCTTTCAGAAAGTCTTTAACTAATGTTTCATTATTTATTGGCATATAAACTTCTAAAATACGCTGCTTTTGTTAGACATGTCCTTGACCAAAAATTTATCAGAGAACCATGAATGAACAAGTATTTGACGCGGTTTTGAGTCTATTGCTTCGTTTAAAATCGGACTGCCTTCGTGTTCCCTATTAGATACGGAGTTCGCTGTAACACCATCGTCTGAGATTTCCATCAATTCATGTTGTTTTTCACTTTCCGTATCTGATATTGACACAACTGGTCCCGTCGAGGCTAATATGTGAAAATTCTCAATTCTAGTCAATTCCGAATTATTATACTGATTTGATGCAATACATTGTTGCGAATAGCAAGGTTGATTTATTTCGCTATTGGTAAAGTTTATTCTCCTTGAGTTAGCAGTTCGCATTGTTACATCGGTGTTCGAACTCGACGCCACAGGTGGCGATTGATATTGTGTTAGACGCTGAGTATGCGCAGGGGCATTGTCCGCAAAATGCTGACTACGCTGTATCGGGCCCGGCGCCGGCGGTACTGGTGACCTAGTGGTCGATTGTTGTTGATAATTATTGCGATGAATATTATGACAATTGTTATTTTGCCTAAATTGAAATGAATTGTTTGATAAGTTAAAAGAGCGGTTATTATTAACGTAGGGTGACAAATTGTTCTGATTATGAAATGCATTTGCACTAGGTTGCTCCGTATGGGGAATATTTCTAGGTGAATAAGTGTGATTATTGTTAGGACTCAGCCTAAAGTTTGTTCGATTAGACCGTGAATTTTTACTTTCATAAACTGACTGAAAGTTTTGTTCTTCTAAGACAATTTTCAAAGCGTCTTCTAGAGTAATCACGTTCCGTAATCTCACAAGTCTTAACTAAATATGCCGGTAAATTATAAAGAAACGCATTTAGTGAACTATGGTTATAAATAGATTGTAACGATAGACGTAAGTTCGGATCGTCAATCGTTTCGCTAACCTTAGAAAATAAGACACTTCTCAAATGCTGTATCCTGTGACAAAATTCCTGGTAATTTTTATTACGGTTTAATTTTAAGGATTCGAGTTCCAAAGCCAAACATTCCTCGGATCTCGGGTCACCAAAATGTTGGCTTAGTAATGTTTTTAATTCGTCCCAATTATTAATGTGATCCCGTTCCCCGACTAGGTTCGCAGCTTCCCCGGATAACTTACTTGTAATAACGTGGAACAAATATTCGTTTTATAACTGGCTTCCTCGGAATAAATGTACTCGCATTTTTTTATAAAGAGTGGTAAAAGTCTTGTATCACCATCGAAATTAGGGATAATTTTAACCATTTCCATAGGAACTCTCACTAAATTTTTTTTTCTTTTTGTTACAGAATACACTACCAATAAAAAAATACTCTTCGGTTATTATTAAATGAATTTATAAGGAAATTAAATGAAATAATTCAAATTCCTCAATTACTTAACTAATTAGAATAATTAACTAAGTGTGAATATATCTAGTAATTAGGCGTAATTAATCCCACAAAAACCAGAATATAAACACACAAAATAGGAGAATAAGAAGGGTAGGAAAATACAGATTGGTGAAGAAGATCTACTCACAGTGCTGCAGTTTTCCCCATGCTCCTTCTGGAATATTGGTACTCCGTCCTTGAAGTTGGTCTGCTTCTTAATAAATTTGTTTGTTCGTTTCTTACCGATCAAAACGTTGAGAGGTACGACCGATTTTTCTGCGAAAACTTTTATTCGCTACGAAGTAATACTTGGTCTTACGGGATCCTACCGGCTGCGCCAATTAAGATAATGAACCAGACTTCAATAAAAAATATATTTATTTATTTTGACAGAGCTACAATAAGAAGTTTATTACTACAATATTCAATATTAAATGATCACAATTGTCTATTTATACTTAAATTATATGCAACAAAACTATTTACAAAGCTTATTTACTGCATACGCTTAACCCAGATGGGATTGCTGATGATGTGCAAACGAATGAGATTTGGAAGGGGTGCTCAGCCTTAACTCGCGCCATTATTAATGTCTTGTACATGACAACGCTAGTTACCACTAGCGCCCTCTGGTATCGAGTAGCAGAACTAGGAGAGTCAAGATCCTTCTAGAAATTTCGGGACCGATATGTACTCGAACATACTAGATGTTTCTACAGTAGAAGGTTCTGGAAACTATCTGAGGCCCTATATAAGGCCGGTATAGACCACGTCCGAGTCAGTATTGATTTGGCGATACAACTGCGAACTAAAGTGATCAGTAGTACAATTGTGTTTTATTATTACTGTGGTTTTAATTTGTAATTAGTGTTCTGTAATAAAAGTGTCAATTTTGGTAATTCAATCGGCAGTTTTTAATTGTCTCGAACCACAAGCTCGTAACCATATAGTCTCAGTAAAAGAGGTAAAATATACTGGCTGTCTCAATTATAGAGGTAATTATGCCGATAAAATCGAAAGAACTAATCCCAGATATAGAGGTTTATTTTATCCCACTAACAGAGGTGATTCAGTTTTAAAGTGTCGGGACGTAAGTATGAGTTCCAGCTATGGAGGTTTCTCACTTATCCAGGTCACACTTAACCAAGTTTTACTGTATTAATTTTGTGTTAAAGATTTGCCTTAATTACTTATCAGACTGATTGACGATTTTAGTACCAGTAGTCTCATAAATTAGATGTGCCCATCGCTAATCTAGGTGGTTTATACCACCTGTAAGGTGGTAGGGCTCTATTTCTGCCTAGGAGTTGGGTGCCACTCTCTTACCTATTGCCTGCTCTGATCTGCCGCCATATAACAGCGCTAGCATTGCTGAGCCGGGACTTTGAAGATTATAGAGAGCCATTTTAATTACAAGCTGTAAGGCATTCGATCTTCGTCCGCAGAGGTGACAACGCATCTGTAACCTCATATGATTGAAGTTGCTTTCAGATGTCTATAGGTTGCAGTAGCTACTTACAATAAATTGGACTGAACTCTAAGTTCTTTGGCAATTCAGTTTTATAAAAAAAAAACATTTATTGGAAGCCATAAGAATTTTCTAGCATTACTAAAAGACGTCTATAATGATTTTTTTTCATCACTACACATTGAATAAAACTAATTAATTAAACGCGATAGAATCCGTAAAAGTAGCTTTATTAAATACAAGACGTCTGTTACGAAACCCTAGGGATGAAATAGGGTGATGGATTTTCCTTAGTTGTCACCACACGGCACAGGTACATTAAAATATTTAAAACATATCAAGTTACTTCTAATAATTATAGTCGTATTTTTAATTAGACGAAGCCAAATGACAGTAGCTAATATCACTTTGTAAAATAATGTTGCCATATTTAAAGTAATAGTGATGCGTTCAGTTCTCGTTCAATCTAATGAATGAACAATGAGTGTATTTAGTTAATCATTTCAAACTATAAAAGAATATTATTTTTATTTTACAATAAAATTGTATAAAAGTGCTCTGATATAAGTTACTAGGAGTATGTAACGATATGGATCCTCAAACAAGTACGTCAAGCCAAAACTTGTCTCCAAGAAAGAAGAGACCGTGGATTGCTTCAAGCGTAACCGAAAAACTTATGATACAAAACGTCTACAAACACGTATTTGAGGAAAAAGCTGCTTCACTATTACCTATTGAGGCTCCCGAAAAAAAAACGAATGTGTTTCGAAAACAGCTGACATTTCGGGAATTTGTGTGACCTCAGTTTACAGTGTGTTAAAAGAATGCAAAGAAAATGAACAATTTAAATTTCCCGAGAAACTTATACCGAAACACAGTTTCAAATATAAATTAAACGATTTTACTTTTCCGCTATAAGGCGAAAAGTACATCATTTTTTATGCAAATGAGTCACCCACCATTACAAAGGTAACTTAAACTTAATTATTCTTCTGCATTATATTCTGTGTCCACCATAATGTTCTTTGTAAAACCAAAGTATTATATTGCGTAGAATTCCTTAATCAAAAACTTTTTTTTATTTCTTTACAGATTCTTAAGGTTGTCAATGAAGACCCAGACTTACCCAATTTTTCATGGAGTACATTAAGAAATGTTATGAAACATTTAAATTTCAAAAATTTTAATTGACAGGAAGGACATTATTCTATGGTGCCAGCGATACCTTCGAAAAATTAAAAAGTATCGAAGGGATGAAGGTATATTTATTACCAAGATGAAACCTGGATCAACGAAGGTAATTACAATTTTCTGTTTTCTTTAGATTAAATTGTACTTTCAATAATTAATTGATATTTTTCACTATCTTGAAGGTCATGCACCGAAGAAGGCATGGATTGACCAGACATTGTTATCGTCCCGGCAGGCCTTCCTAGATGGCTTGACCACTGGCTTAAAACAGCCTTCAGGAAAGGGCAAATGATTAATTATCGGCCATATAGGCGGGGAAAAAGGATTCGTAGAAGACAGCTTATTAATATTTGAAGCAAAAAAAATAAAGAAGATTATCATCAAGAGATGAATGCCGATTACTTTGAGAAGTGGTTTAGAGGGCTCTTGCCAAAACTAAAACAGCACAAACAAGAACATTGCGATAAGTATCTTGTGGATGAGATGGCAGCGCAGCATGGGATAATTGTTTTACGTCTGCCCCCATACCACTGTGAGCTCAATCCCATTGAGTTGGTATGAGCGCAGGCTAAAGGATATGTTTCAAGAAATAACAAAACCTTCAAAATGACAGAAGTAAAAAAACTTTTTGAAGAAGGACTTCAACATATCACACCTGAAAAATTGGAGTAGCTGCATGTCTCATATAATTAAAGAAGAAGACAAAATGTATGGTCTCGACCACATGATCAACAATGTTTCAGATAGATTTATAATTAATGTCACCGAAAGCGATAGTAATGATTTTTTATCTGATGATGAATAAAACAAATTATGTAATAAGCGATGTTTTTTATTTTTATTACCTACCTATAATTGTTATATTTTATACATATATAGTTTCAACTATATGATGTATTGAAAATAGAACAGTCTTACCAGTTTCCTCGCAATGTTTTCTTTAATGCTTAAAACACTCGGTATTCAGTATATGTAGATACTATTGGAACATAGTCGTCGAAAACTCGTTGGTATGTACAAAGCACGACTAAAATTCGAACCCCGTACCCGATGTCGGCAGTTTGGCACACTAACTATTCACTAGATAATCGAGGCAATTTCATTCATTCGGGAGCTTTTTCAATCATTCACTTTGTCACAACACTATCTTTATTTCATCAAAAACTGACAACACAGTAAACGTCAGTTGACTTCGTCTAATTAAAAATACGACTATAATGAGAAATTGCGTTCACTCTAAACAAGAAACATTATTACCTACTTAAGATAACGGTGCTCGCTATAGTAGCCATAGCTCTACGTGATAGTCCCTGAGCAGCTTAATTTCTCTCAATTGTCATGAAAACTTTAAATGTTGAGAGTTGATTTACTGCGTATTTCTTTTCAAAAAAAATCGAAGACACAATAAATAAACAATTCGTAGTAATATGGCGAACTATTGTCCCGCTCAATAACCACTTCAGAACAAAGAGAAGGTCTATACCCAGTAGTGAGATAGATACTCGCATATGCTCATTTTATAAATTGTAAAGGAGGTAGTAATTAATATTTCATTAAGTAACATTCTTAACAGTCTTAACTAGTGATCCACTTCGACTTTGCACGGTTGATTTCTGGATCTCTACCGAGTTCAATTACCAATCTAAACCATTCTCTAATCAACTTAATCACACACATAAAATTCATCGAAATCGGTTCAACCATTTAGGAGGAGTACAGTCACATTCGCACGTACAGAACAATTATATAATATATTCAAAACCGCAACAAAATTCGTTCATAGTTTAAAGATCTAAGTGTACAGACGGCGGGAAGCGACTTTGTTTTATATACTATGTTGAGATACAGATACGTAAAATCAAAATCTAAATCGTGAAATACTTACAAATATTTCAAAAACCAAGTAAAATAATAATTATTATATGTTATTAGTGTCACAATTTTCTTTGATACGAACAGAAAGCAATCATAAATAATAGGACGAAAACAATTACGTTGTTCATTTTTATTTCAACTTTCCTAACGTCTAACAAAACGCGAACTAGCAAACTGGCAATTTCCAATAAAAACCAATAAAAATAAAAAAGTATTTGGATTTCAATCTTAGAGTATGTACTGATTATAATATACTCTTTGTTAGAGTAATAATACGAGTATAGCTATATGTTTGCTAGTAATTACGCTGAGATTTCAATTAAACGAATAGATTAGGTGACGGGCAGCTGAATCAAGTGAATAGGTGACAAGCTTTACAATTACAATAATGCCATAACATATAGAATAAAAGACAATTATATATAGATGTAAAAGTAAGGAGTAGTCTAGAATGTTAAAAGAAAGACTGTAAATATTTTATTTTGTTTATTCCTCGCCTCAATAGGATTCCCACAAAAACAAAAGGATTTAAATAACCAGTATTCTACAGACATACGAGTACACTCTTCCATATTGCTTACTTACTGTCTGCATATAAAAAAAACATTTTTACTTTTTCTTCTGACCTATCCAGCCATTAAAATAATCTGGATACTTTAAAGGCGGCAAATGCCACATCGCTTTAGCTAATCTGCGATCATAGAACGTTGGCGTCACCATTTTCATGAGTATTGTTGGTACTTGACCCAGTGGCAATGCGGCTCCTTGAAGTGGTTTGGGAAGTTTTATTTTTGATTTTTCAATGAAAGGATTATTTAGATCTTGATAATAGTAGCTGTCATAAAACGTAAAGTATTCATATTGAGTCACTTCTAGGTAGTGAATAATCTGTGTGGGAAATGTATATCCCCACAGTCCCCACCACCACTCATACATGCCCCTGCGAGGGTTTGTGGTTGCAACGCGTCGCCTCGTGCTAGTTATGATGGGTATTTTGTCCGGTATCATTGCTATTATAGCTGGCCTCGGTTTTTTTATAGATGCCTCCGTCAGTTTTTCGGTAACGATGTCTATGGGTACGGCACATTCTGTTACTGGCAACACTGGAAAAATATAAGTTTTGTTCTTGATCCTTTCAGTTATGTACCCCAACAGAAACTATATCAAGAAGTAAATTCTTTTTTTTTTAAACTCGATAGCAGTGATGTCATTATAATTAAGACAACCTCATCATTACAGCCTATCTAAGTCACTGTTGACCATGGCCCTCATAGATTTTCTCATCGGATGGAATATTTTGTTGTAAATAGTTGCTAAATATGGCAACTTTGGTAAATATCATCCGCTTGATAGGTTAGCATTTGCAGTTTTTTATTAATGATTTTTCTATCTATTTCCGTTTCCTTCTGTCGGCTCTTACGACAACCACGAAATCATATGGGGATATGGATTCTCTTACTCATTCTCTCACTCTCTAATTCGCCACTACACGTTACTTTTACTACTACCCAGATTGTAGGTAGCCCCTGAGCTACAAAGGCTATGAAGGGCTATAAGAGGGTGGTGATACCTAACTGTAAGAATGTAGGAAGCAATATTGCGGAGAGTGTGCGCAGGAATTGCATACGGACAATGGTGACTATATACTGACATCGTACTACCCTCTCACTTATTTCATTGCTGCATTGCTGTGTTTTTTTTATAGTGTAGGGTTTAACAGTGGTAGAGTCAGGCGGCAGCTTTTGTTGCATGGATGGGCCGGCTCGAACCGGGGTGGTACCACGACCTCACAGAATACCAGCGTGAAGTAGAGGTTTACCTCTGCGTCTCGCTTGGCGATTGCAGGTGGCCGGAGGCCCTTTTTACTGGTAATGAGGCATTCCATCCTAGTCCTCCCGGCTGAAAACGCATCTGCATTTTGATCTGTAACGGAGGATAGATGTAGATGTCTATGGGCCGCAGCAACCACTTACCATCAGGTGGACTGTGTGCTCGTTTTTCACCCTTACCCTATAAAAAAAAGACAAACGAGCACACGGTCCACCTGATGGTACATTTCACATTTCTCCTCGTTTGCGAATCAAAATGCAGATGCGTTGCGACCCGTGAGGACTAAGATGGAATGCCTCGTTCCCAGTAAAAAGGGTCTCCGGTTCTCTACACTCAGCATACGAAACACAGCAGTGTTAAGCTGCTATTTGACGCTGGTATTCTGTGAGAGCGTGGTCCTTCCCCGGTCGAGCCGACCCATTCGTGCTACAACTATACTACTAATATAACTGCAGCATGGCTCTACCACGTACAAAACGTGTAATGCGACCTAAAGAGTAAAGAAAGAGAGAGAGAGAGAGAGAGAGAGTAATAACAAGCTGTCGGGTATTCCATCTTAGTCGTCAGGGGTGACAACGAATCTGTAGCCTTATTTGTATGAAGTTGGTGAAGTGGCCTCCATGGACTGCAGTAACCACATGCCATCAGGTGGATTGTAAGTTCGTTTGTCACTTCAGTTTTATAAAAAAAAAATATTTAAAATAAACGTTTGAAAACTAAAAGATCTGCTAGTTTATAATCAATCAAGGACAATGTTATTTTTTTTATATGATAAGGGTGGCAAACGAGTACACAGTCCACCTGATGGTAAGTGGTTGCTGCGGCCCATAGACATCTACATCTATCCTCTATTACAAATCAAAATGTAGATGCGCTGCCACCCGTGAGGATCAAGATGGAATGCATCATTTCCAGTAAAAAGGGCCTCCGGCCACCTGTACTCACCAAGCGAAACGCAGAGGTAAACCTCTACTTCACGCTGGTTTTCTGTGAGGTCGTGGTACCACCCCGGTTCGAGCCGGCCCATCCGTGCGACAGCAAAAGCTGCCGCGTGGCTCTACCACTGTTTATATATATACCACTGTTAATATAATATATGTTATAATGTTACAATAACTCACGTAAAATTGTCAATGTCAATTTAAAAAAACTGGTATTGCATTTTCGAATTGTTCTAAGATCGATCATTTCAAACTAGTGACATTTTATGGATGAAAAGAGAACTCTCTTATCAAAGCTACTTAATTAACTTCTGTAAAGTAATTATTTACACTGTTTGTTGCAATTAAAAAAAATAATTGAATTTTGAACACATATCTCCACGCTTGTTTCTCTTCCATCTGTGCAACACCGACAACTAGTGGTTACAGTTCACAAAACAAACATACATTGAATTTCCTCATAAGTCCAGTGGTGGTAAATGTGACTTTCTATCATGTGGTCCAGGGTTCGGAGTGTTCGGGCAAAAACTAGTTTAGTTTTATAGTATTTTTTTTTCTGTCAAGACATTTTCACTAGCTGCCCGGAGTGAGGAAGTTAGTGACGTTTCATCCCCGTGCCTTAGAAAGCATGCAAACCATTAGTCCTCGCTATCCTGTAATTAATTTCCCTTTATCTCTTCTAACGCCACCCATAGGATCATATTAGGGATCACATTTAGCAATAGGGTAGTGGATTCCCTTACGTCGCCACTGCACGGCGTTGGTGATCATCATAATCCTTCCATCAGCCCTTCACAAGTATGCCCAAGTCAAGCCCATTGCTGAACATAGGCCTCCCCGAAGAAATGCCACAAAGCACGGTCCTGTGCCACCTTCATCCATCTACTTCCTGCATGTCTTACCAGGTAATCAGTCCATCTAGTTGGGGTCGCCCCACACTTTGCCTACTGTTACGAGGCTGCCACTCGAGAACCTTTCTTCCTCTCAGTTGTCGGTTCATTCAAGGCCGGCCCATTGCCACTTCAGCTTACTAAACCGTTGGGCTATGTCGGTCACTCTGGTTCTGCTGCGGGTATCTACATTTCTCAGTTTATCACGCAAAGAAATTCCGTGCATAACCCTCTACAGAGCTCACTGAGCGACCTTGAGGTTCCTCATACGACCAGCAGTGAAGGAAGGAATCCATAGGGCAATAATGATACATACCTCAAAATATTTGTTCGCTTCGGTGGCTTAAGAGCTTGGGATACTATCCTCGTCGACTGTCTGATGGCTTAGGGTGCCATTAAAATCTCCGCAAAGCAACACAGATCGGGCTGGCAAACTTTGAGTAGGTTTATTTTACATATTTTATTTTTATTGAGAACTTTATTAAGTAATATCTTTTGATTACCTACGACCTCGTATGGGTTCTATTTATTTTTAATTTAAATTAAGAATACTGTATCATTGGCCCGTAAAAATTGAAAAAAAAAACGGCGACTAATTATCACAGTAAAACCGGCAGAGGCAAAATCGAATACAATTGTTAGTACTACAGAAACTACACAAGTCACTGAATAATGCAAGAATTAAGTTGACCCAATTTAAAAAAAAATTAATTTTATATTTTCTATTTAATAAATATACATGTTTTTTTTTTAATAAACAATCATCTTTTTCTTGAAAAAATTCATAATATTTTATTTATTATTATGCTATATTTATTTCCTGTCGTAAACTATCCTTTTACACATATTACCTGTACGAAATAATTTAGATGTTTCACATATGTCAGGCGTCCCGCGACGGCTCACATTTCTTTTTTATTGAAGGCTTTGAAGCCTTTTTATACGTGGTAGAGCCATGCTGCAACTATATTAGTAGTTTAGTTTTAGCACGAATGGGTCGGCTCGACCTGGGAAGGACCACGCTCTCACAGAATACCAGCGTAAAATAACAGCTTAACACTGCTGTGTTTCGTATGGTGAGTGTAGAGAACCGGAGACCCTTTTTACTGGAAAAGAGGCATTCTATCTTGGTCCTCACGGTTGACAGCGCATCTGCATTTTGATTCGCGGACGAGGATAGATGTGGATGTCTATGGGCCACAGCGGCCGCTTGCCATCGGGTAGACTGTGTGCTCGTTTGTCACCCTATCCTATAAAAAAAAAGCCAATACCACAAATAATAAATAAAAATAACGTAACACACAGATCGTCAATAGGCAATAGCCCTAGCCCCTTGAAGGACGGTGACTTGGCAGTGGTGAAAATCGTAGGGTTTAGCCGGTAGGAGTCCGGCACAACATTTCCGTCTTATTTAGTTATTATATTTTATAGTTTAATCACGATAAAAATGCCATAGCCCCTCAAAGTAATCACACACCTACTTGATTTCCGTTCGTCACCGAACAGTCTTGTCACACTGACTGACAATGCAAGACTGATATCATCAACACTGGAAATAAATAATTCTCAACAATACGTAAGCCGACATTTTCTTTAAATTGGTTCTTTGAAAAGGCTGTTTTAATAAAACGTTATTGACTGATTTCATTTTACATTTCTCTAATAAATTCAGTCTAATAAACATTTTAACTAATTAAATTAATAATTCTCACCCCTTTTCACACCCCTTTTATTTCACTAAAATATAAGCTCAGCCATGAAACCTTGACATAAAACTTGAGAACTTTTTAATTAACCAAATTCTTAAGCGTCTCGTCGGTCAAAAGGCTTTTTTTTCTCATTTAGCTTTAATTCTTCATAATAATTCATAATTTAACAATACCCTTGAGTCTATTATAAATTTAAAAACATCATCATCATCATCATCGTCATCTTTATAGCCCTTCACAAGTCCACTGATGTAGCCATTGGTTCTGCTTCTCCTGTGTTTCATTTCCCTTGATTGCCTCTAACGCCACCGGCAGAACCATATTAGGGATCACGTTTAGGATTAGGGTAGTGTATTCCCTTACACCGCCATTGCACGGCAATGGTGATCATCATAATCCTTTCAATAGCCCTTCACAAATCTGCCCAAGTCAAGTCCATTGCTGTACATAGGCCTCCCCAGAGAAATGCTACAAAGCTCGGTCCTAAACCACCTGCATCCACCGACTTTCTGCATGTCGTCACTCCATCTAATGGGGAGACGAGAACTTTTATTTTCCATTGGTTGTCGATTCTTTGCGCTATATGGCCCGTCCATTGCCAATTCAGCTTACTAATCCGTTGGGTTATGTCGGTTACTCTGATTCTATTGCCGATATCCTAATTTTATAAGTTTTTTACGCAAAGAAACCCAGTGTATAGCCCTCTCCATAGCTCGCTGAACGACCTTGAGCTTCCTCATACGGATAACAGTGAAGGACCATGAAATTAAAAATATGTAATTGTTAATGATAATTTCTGAGAATACCACACTGTTTGTACACTGAGAATCTCACAGAATACCAGCGTAAAATAGCAGTTTAACGCTGCTGTGTTTCGTATGGTGAGTGTGGAGAACCGGAGACCCTTTTTACTGGAAACGAGGCCTACCATCCTCACGGGTGACAACGCATCTGTATTTTGATTCGTAATCGAGAATAGATGTATGAGCCGCAGTAACGCCTTACCATCAGGTGAACTGTGTGCTCGTGTATCACCCCTAGGCTATAAAAAAGAACTAAGATGGAATACATTACAGCGTGTAATTATACTGGCTCTCTACACATTTCAGACTAGATCGGAACACAGCAGTGCAAACACTGGTATTAGGCGGCAGAAAGAGATAAGAAGGTGGTATCTACCCAGACACAACGAGTTACAGTTTTATTTTTGTTTTCTCTTATATGTTTAAGAAAATCATATCATAGGTGAGGCAATGAGCATTCCACAGTAAGCATGTATCTTCTATAAGTGTTCTGGAGTAAGGTTATCAGCCTCTCCAGTCTAGTATAGCTTCGCAGATTTTACACTTCTTCACGATGTTTACCTGCAAAGCACGTAGTAAAACAGCAATTAACAATTCAATTGGTGCCGGCAGTGTAATTTACGGTAAGCGCTTAACACCTCAGCTTCTGCATCTCTTACCTTCTCTCGTCTTCAACTCACATCTTTTACACACACTAGGAATCTCTTATGTACAGCGGAGGTGTTTACATACATTTATTGTACACGAACAAATACCCAAACCTTCACTAATTATTTGAAATCCATGGTCTTAAAGTATACAAGAGATATGCCGAGTTGTCAGGATCAAACCAGTTACACGTAAAGAAAACCCGTTTATTCACTCGATTTAAACCCCAATAGATATAGACCCAAACTTAATACATAAGCTGGAGACATTTTATTTAAAATGCGTGCTTAAAACAAACAGTACCATCTGCCGGTTGTCAGGAATTCGATTCCGTAACATTTGTAACATTCCGTAACATTGTACATATTGGTGTACGTGATTACCGTTGCGATGGCTCAGCTCTGCACTGCTGGTGAGATCTCCCGCCTAGCGTTATGAATATAGACAAATCTTCCAAGTCATACTTGCCAAATGGAGCATTATTGATATTGCTGTCACTTACTTTTCCGATTTGGCAAGGTTATTACATCTATATAAAATACACTTTTATTGATAAATCTACCAATATTATCAATAATAGTGTTATATAAGATAATAGTTTGTAGTTAATAGACCACAGCAACTAAACCGTGTGTTGTTTCTGCTGTACGGCTAAAAAAAAATTCAATTTGTTTTTTTTATATTTTTAATAAATGAAAAAAAAAATCAATTGCCGCATGAATGAAAGATCATCACTTGGGAACGGCTCGACCGATTTTGATGAAATTTTGGTGTGTTTGAGTGGCTCTCTGGATGATTTATATTAAGAATTGGACTCATTAGGTGGCGCTATTGTCGAGATCTGGAGATCACCCGTACGAAGCCGGGACAGATCGCTAATATACAATAAAGTTTTGGCAGAGTTGTTAAAATAAAACAATTTCGAAATTGATATTATTCACGTAGCACGTATTATATTTTCAAATGACACTTATGTACAAAAATACAATTAGAGCGTTCGAATATTCTGTAATATATTAAGTTTTATTTTAAAATAAATTATTTGTTCACAACATAACCATATCACAAAAAGCATACCTCTCGATATATTTTAATTATACAAGTACTCAACATAAAAAAACTGTTAACAAAAACAATTAAAACTGTTTTACCAAGGAAAACAATATGTTTTCGATTTTTGCAACCCTTATTTTTGACTAGTATTTTTGACGACTCACTTTTCTGTTATGAGTTTTAATCATCTTTGTCTGCCCATATGCTGTCGCCATTTACGACAGTGGTGCCTCTGACATAGTTCTGAATTACTGGTAACTTGTACAGGTAAACGGAAAGGATTGAGCCAGCGCACGCTCCCACCCAGTATACAACAGCGTGCTCGAGGAGTGAATGACCATCACATCCAGCTTTCAACGAGGTAGCCAACACCGGGTTGAAGTAACCACCGGAGTAATCAAATGCTGAAAGAAATGCAAAATAGATTTGAGTTTATTCCAATAAAATAAAAACCATTATTAAATAAAATATTATTTTTAAATTTGTAGAGCCACGCTGCAGCAATATTATGATTCCAATGCGAATGGGTCATCGCAAGCTGAGGATACCTGAGAAAGACTACGCCCTCATAGAATATCAGCGTAATCCAGCAGCGTATCGCTGCTGTGTTTCGTATAGTGACCGTAGAAAATGAAGAGCGTAGAGGCATTCTATCTTAGTCCTCAGGCGGTAGGTGTATATGTGCTAGAGCATCCACTTACCATCAGGTGGACTGCGTGCTCGTTTGTCACCCTTATAACATAAAAAAACAAGTTGTTATACATTTTAATTTAATCCGTAATGTTGTGTTAACGATGTAAGACAATAAGCCTATCTCGTTCCATGGGCATCATAAGTTGCTACTATGAGAAATTACTAGAAATATAAATATACTCATCAGCGATAGAGAAGGTGCAATCGTCTGGTATTGGGATCCCCTTTTAAGTCTAAAAAGATTGGTCAAAGCAAATAACTATATTATATTATAACAATAATACACTTATGCTATATTTAACATAATATTATTTGTATTATCTTCATTTCAGGCAACTCAAGCAACAACTACATTTTATTATGTGCTATTATTATTTCTATAAGCTCCCATCGTTTTTTCTGCCGACTTCCAAAAAGGAGACGGTACTCAATTCGAGTGTATGTTTTCTTTTTTTTATGTGTGTTACCTCATAACTTTGTACTGGGCAAACCGATTTCGATGATTCTTTTTTTATATGAAAGCTGATATTTCTCGTGTAGTCCCATATGAATTTGATCAAGGTCAGACCAATGGTTATTGAGTTATTCTTAAATAACCTATATTGAAGTCGCTTATATTGAAGTCGGCTGGACAAAATTTTTAATTTTAAATTATTGTTTTGTTTGTATAACATATTCTGTCTTATCATCATCATCATCATCATCAACATCCCGTAAAAGTTCACTACTGCACATGGGCCTCTCTTGTCGTAGATTTTTTCCTAAGTGTTTTACGCCTAAAATGCACTTACGAATTTGTATTTTTGTATTATTAAATATATTTAAGCCTAGTCGCGACCCTCGCCCAATTTCGTCCCATGGGATGTCACAAGTGAAGTGGTAACAAGCATACTTCTACATATATTTCTACATAGCATAAATCTACTTCAACGCAATTTTTGCTTAATTTTCGATCGATTTATCAAGTAATCGATTCTAATGAATCGATTATCGAAGAATTTAAGCTATATTCACATTCCGAGAATTTACATGAAAACCACACGTTTTTGCTAATAGTGCAGATGAGAAAGGTAATAAACAAAGCATGTGATTCTAACTCCTTCGACATGTTTAACTAATTACTTATTATTATAGTAAGCATGTTTTCTAGGTAACGGAACATCGTAGGAAAGAAATCATGAAATAATTAAATGAAACATGCATTGATATAACGTTAGATATGACAACTATGTTAGTGAACACTAAATCGTTTCACTACATTAATGTACCTTTTCCTAAATGTATTTTGCAAAAGATGGATACGCTTAGGTCCGAATCGGCACTATTGTCCTGATAGCGGTAGACGTATACCGCGTGCCTAGCGAGGACCCCTGGAACACGAATGCGTGAGTCAGAACTCAGTATGTGGGTGCGTTAGAATGAGTGAAACAATAAATAGCACGTCAAATCTCAGGCATTACAAATAAATAGAAGGTATTATTACCAGCAACAACAAGTGAAGTTCCTATAAAAGCGTCAATAGCTGTCGCGAATCGTGGATTCAGATCACCGAGAGATTTGGATGCAAGCCGATAAAAGCATGTAGCTACACCTTCTACAATAGCCCCGTATATAACTGGAACCTGAAATCATAAACCGAAATCAAAATAATTGATTGAATATATTAGTACTATAGTTGTAGCACGAATGGGTCGTCTCGCCCTGGGAAGGACCACGCTCTCACAGAATACCAGCGTAAAGTAGCAGCTTAAAACTGCTGTGTTGCGTATGGTGAGTGTAGAGAATCAGTGACACTTTTTACTGGAAAAGAGCCATTTCACTTTAATCCTCACGGGTAACAACGCATCTGCAATTTTGATACGCAAACGAGAATAGATGTAAATTTCGATGGGCCACAAAAACCACTTACAATCAGGTGGAATGTGTGCTCGTTTGTCACCCTATTCTATAAAAAATATATTTATAAAAGAAAGAAAAATAGAAGGAAAAAATTATTGCAACAAGCCACAAACATCATTAAGCACTTCATACAATATGGATGATACCCTAATATCAAAACAATACGTTGCTAAGATTACGATCGTCAATTTTTTATGTATTCTATGACAACATGGCAAAGTTGAAAGGAAATATCAGACTAATTTTACAAATTAATGTGTGCCTAACATTAAAATTTAAAAATAAATTAGTTCCAATAAGTTTAAATATAAGAAGAATAAACTACCTCAACGTTAATTTTCGTGGTGCCTTTGTGACACGCCAACGCCATTCTAAAATTACTACAACAAGGAAACATCAAAATGCGGTCACAACTAAATTCCAAGTTTTGTATTACAAAAGTACACAACCCACTTGAAATTAATTCTTATTAATCCACAATGAAAATAATAAATTAAGAAAATGCCAGTTATTCAGTGATATCTTACCGTACGCGCATAGTAAATTGTTGCATGCATGTATCCTAACGGACTCTAGAACTTGCATCTATAGAAATGCAGTCTTGTCTGGAAAGGACGAAATCTATTTAGCACCATTTGTCTAGATCGGATCAATTTGAAATGCCGATCAATTTTTTAATGGTGCAAAAACTGACATACTCGTATAATAGAATTTGAATGGTGTAGCAAAAAAACGTTAAATTATTATATGTTTATTAACAAACAGAATTTTAATTAAATCGTCTGTTACTTTGTCTGACAGTTAATTATTCTGTTAAATGCTCCCATGCATCTACGTGGTGTGATTATGTATTACTAATATATACTATATATTATACAATCAAAACGAAATATTTATAATGTTGATTTTGAAGTCTACGCGAACGTAGAAAAAAAATTATTATTATTGACAGTGGTAGAGCCACGCGGCAGCTTTTGCTGTCGCACGGATGGGCCGGCTCGAACCGGGGTGGTACCACGACCTCACAGAATACCAGCGTGAAGTAGAGGTTTACCTCTGCGTTTCGCTTGGTGAGTGCAGGTGGCCGGAGACCCTTTTTACTGGAAATGAGGCATTCCATCTTAGTCCTCACGGGTGACAACGCATCTGCATTTGGATTAGTAATAGAGGATAGATGTAGATGTCTATGGGCCGCAGTAACCACTTACCATCAAGTGGACTGTGTGCTCGTTTGTCACCCTTATCCTATATAAAAAAAAAACAAAAAAAATTAAGAATCTATTTTATGGTGCCAATCAATATTAAATGGGACCAATGATATGAATCAAATATCGCATATAAGACCATGAAATCATCATTATTTTGTTAAAACTAAATTAACTTTAATTATGAATGAATGTTGATTCCAGGACAATTTATCTTTCTTATGGATACATCGGAAGACACGTCCAATATAAAAAATTGTAGATATTTCTAGACATATGATATTAATGCAATTCTAAAAAACTTATTTATTCACGTGTTCCTGTAGCATATTATAATTATACGCCAGATATCAATCATCTAGGTCCAATAAATAGCCTTTTGGAATTCAAACAAATTCTTCGACAAACTAACATAGAGACAGTCTCCAAAGTGACTCTAAAAGTGATCGGATTATGCTAAATTTGGCACGGAATAACATTTATAATGATTTTGATAAATTGAAGACCACTCGAGCGAAACCGCGGTTAAAATGCTAGTTCAATGATATATATGTAATTTACCTGCAAATCCGCCTTGCAGTCTTCAATTGCCTTGTCTTTGTGCGTTTCTGATATTTCCAAAGCCCAGTACATCTGGACGTATTTGAAGACGAGTAGACCACCAGTCAACTCCGCCCAAGTCTTCAGCAATGATTTTCGAATATCGCCTTTGCCTGATAAATTTTCAATTTGTAAAATTAGAAAAAATGTGTAATCTATATACTTCTGTTTTTATACAATAAGGGTGACAAGCAGTAACACAATCCACCGTAAATGAATGCTGTAGCCGAAAGACATCTACATTTTCCCGACGACGTCTTTCGCCGTTGTCACCCCTGAGGACTAAGATGGAATAACTCATTCCCAGTAACAGGGATCTTCGGTTTACTACACTCACCATACAAAACACAGCAGTATTAAGCTGCTATTTTATGCTAGTATTCTGTGAGCGCGTGGCCCTTACCCGGTAGAGCCGAGCCATTCGTGCTACAACATATTATAGATGCAATTCGGCTCTGCCACGTAAACTATTTCTATTCTATTCTAACAATTACGTAATAAGTGTCCCCTATCATATGTAATCTTACTTCTCTTCATGACTCGTCCGTGATGAAATGTTATAATAAAAATAGGTATCTGTTATTTAAAAAATATAAACAGACTTCGATTATCATAAGCGCTGATTAAAATTAAAATTGACCCTGGAAAAATACTCTATCGATAAATATAAAATAAAAACAACTAAATCGGTACATATCCCATTAAAAAAGAACATAAGGTCAAATTGATAAACCTTCGTCTTTCAGTCAAGTTCAAGTCAGTTAATAGAGATAACTGTTCACTTAGATCAATATTTAGAATCCAAAAAGTACATTTTATAAAAAAAACCGGCAAAGTGCGAGTCGGACTCGCGCACCGAGGGTTCCGAACAAATCCGTAGGTATATAAGTTTAAAATTATTAAAAATATTTTTATTATATGATGTAACTAAAAAGAACAATGCCCATTTTTCACCTGACAATGTATAGAAATGAAATAAATCTTAAAATTCAGCTAATTGAATTGTAAATTAATTACGCTTATCACAATGTTCAAAGAAACGCAGGAAAAAATATTTTTACATATTCTATAAGCTTATTCTACGTCAAGGGTAAACGTATTATATATTTTGAACACATCTCAACTACCCTTTTTCTAGGACGTTCCATTTTATACACTGCTACTTTACTTTATTTAACTCTGTTTCTAAGTTTTATGCATTATTTTATGTTTCATTTAATCAGTAAGTATTTATTTACTTGTATGTGTATAGTACATATAAATATAAAATAATATAATAATAAAATAAATTAATAATTCAGTATGTCATCGAGTGCGGACGAATGAAACGGATTTTTTTGACATTTGACAGTTCTGCAATTGGCATCGGCGCAGTTCTTCGTTGTTGCGTTTGCATCTCGTTGTGTACTGTGCCATTTTGTTTTTTACTTCTTTTTACAACCCTATATGGTATCAAGAAAATATTTCTGCTCCAACAGAATTTCTAGATGACGTAGTGGTGAGAGATTTAGTGAAAATGATGATAATTAATAAACCATGCCACTAACATAGTGTTTTATTTGTTTATCCCATTTTGTTCATCAGGTATGTATGTAAGTATGAACCATAGGCCAATGAAATGTATTTGGTGATAAGTGATCATTTTGACAATACAAGATGAACTAAATGTAGTTAGTAAATATTTATGTGTGCTGAATAAATAGCAGATAGAGCTAGACACTCAATTTATGGTGACAATCATCGAGAGTAAGTGGTGACTTAGGGGCAGTTGGTTGCAAGAAATTCACAAAGTAAAAAAGACGTTTTAGACCATAACTAAATAAGTATTACTATCTTAACTTAGAGCGTTAAAATAAGTTAGAGCACATTTATTTCTTTATTACCTATTTGGTTACTGCAAATCCTAACCTAAAAAGTGGCATTAGTATTTTTTGGGATTCGTGGCGTTTAAATCGTAAAAATGACTATAGTTATTTTTACGATTTAAAGTGATAAAATTAAAAATGTTGTATTACAGACTTCAATATAAATTAAATCAATTCATAATCATAAACGATAAAAAGAGAATATCTGAATTATCTTTGACTACGCATTATTAAGGATAACTCAAAAACTACTGATCAAATCTTTTGATCAAATTCATATGGGAATACATGAGAAGCACCACCAGAATCATTTCATCTACAAAAAAGTTCTGAAGTAACTCATATAAATAAACAAATTGAGAACCTCCTCCTTTTTAAGGTGGTTATTAAAATAGAAACTATATTATTATAAATAATACAACTTTCAATCTCTTCAGCGGTGCTAAATTGACTGTCGGTATATCGAAGTGCTAATTTACGTGTACTGGTATTTGTACAGTCGGTCTACGATGGCTATCGAGATAGATATGAGAATACAGATCGTAGTTTGAGGCATTCCTTGGGAGAGTACTTCATTTAGTAGTGGCTTTCTGAAGGACTGTAGTGAAGATAATAGTGAATACAACTTTATAAGTCCAGACATAAGCCTTTCCACGATTGCATCTGATGACATGCATCACTTAGAAGATTCATTCATCTTCACTACGTAGGGAAAGTAGGTAGGTGTACAATATGTGATAGATGACAATATCTAAAGAAAAGAAACCTTGCCTGATCCGAAAGAGGCATATAGGTACCGCAATATTATTTTCAAACTTTTTATTTTTTTATTTTATAACAGTGGTAGAGCCACGCGGCAGCTTTTGCTGTCGCACGGATGGGCCGGCTCGAACCGGGGTGGTACCACAACCTCACAGAATACCAGCGTGAAGTAGAGGTTTACCTCTGCGTTTCGCTTGGTGAGTGCAGGTGGCCGGAGGCCCTTTTTACTGGAAATGAGGCTCCACCTTAGTCCTCACGGGTGACAACGCATCTGCATTTTGATTCGCAAACGAGGATAGATGTAGATGTCTATGGACCGCAGCAACCACTTACCATCAGGTGGACTGTGTGCTCGTTTGTCACCCTTAGCCTATAAAAAAAAAGTTTTAAAATTTTTTATCTACATTTTTCAAAGACAACGTCGTTGACGGCAATTTTAAACATGTGGCAGTATTGTTTCCCGATGGCCGCATGTGCCGCATGTATTTTCATGTAATTTTACGAATTTAATTAAATTTATAATATTTTTACCATATTTTTCTGTAATAACACTTTTTCTGTTCCTTTATCTAACCATAAGAGTCTATTACTGGACATGTCCCAAGCCATAATCCCTCATAATCTCTCACACACATTAAATATGACAAATATTTGTTCACATATTAAATATTAAATATGACATCTATCAGAGGGTATAAAGATTTTCATAGACTCATAGTCGCCTTTTACACCCACGAGATAACATGAGGTGACAATTTTCCCTAAGCCACCAACATATGGTAATGAACAGAAAAAGGCACAGCACAAACCTTCAATGACATCCTCTATGTGAGTGTAAGGGCAAGCAGTTGCATCCCCCCAATTCAATGACCACCAGATCGTGAGAGCAAACAAGTAAATGGCATAAGTAGCTACACCAAAGTTGTCGGCAACTGAAAGAAAAAAAAAATTTGTGTTATAATTAAAATAATATTTTACGACCGATGGTTATTAATTAACCGTTTAGTGGCAGTGTAAGAATATCCACTACACCATATCGTCAACTGGGTGTTAAGACGCAACAGAGGGAAACTGAAGCATAATTTGGGCAGCAGTACTTTCCTGATAACAATTCTAAATAAAATTTGTGAATGTCAACGCGCCTGCCAAACGTGTCAACTAAGGAAAAATCCCACGTAATAATCACTTGAAAAAATAAAAATATAAAAATCATTTTGCGACGTTTGTATGGGAGAAACCTATCTTCGGCAGTAGACTAAGCTGTAATGCTGTGCCGCACTGAGAGGTGAAATTATTAAATCCACAATAACATTACAACTACGGCAAATATTCCTCTATGAGGCAATCTATGGGGGAGGCCTATGTTCAACAGTGGACTTTTATAGGTTGTAATGGATGGATGTATATAAGATAATCTACCAGGAGCACATGATACACTGAGAGGTGAAATTATTAAATCAACAGTAACATTACAACAACGGCAAATATCCCTCTATGAGGCTATCTATGGGGGAGGCCTATGTTTAACAGTTACTTTGATAGGCTGTATGGATATATAGAAGATGATCTACCAGGAGCACATGACGCACTGAGAGGTGAAATTATTAAATCAACAGTAACATTACAACTACGGCAAATATCCCTCTATGAGGCTATCTATGGGGGAGGCCTATGTTCAGCAGTGGACTTTGATAGGCTGTAATGGATGGATGTATAGAAGATAGTTTACCAGGAACACATGAGGCACTGTGAAGTGAAATTATTAAATCAACAGTAACATTACAACTACGGCAAATATCCCACTATGAAGCAATCTATGTGGGAGGCCTATGTTCAGCACTGGACTTTGATAGGCTGTAATGGATGGATGTATAGAAGATAGTTTACCAGGAACACATGAGGCACTGTGAAGTGAAATTATTAAATCAACAGTAACATTACAACTACGGCAAATATCCCTCTATGAGGCTATCTATGGGGGAGGCCTATGTTCAGCAGTGGACTTTGATAGGCTGTAATGGATGGATGTATAGAAGATAGTTTACCAGGAACACATGAGGCACTGTGAAGTGAAATTATTAAATCAACAGTAACATTACAACTACGGCAAATATCCCACTATGAAGCAATCTATGTGGGAGGCCTATGTTCAGCACTGGACTTTGATAGGCTGTAATGGATGGATGTATAGAAGATAGTTTACCAGGACCACATGAGGCACTGTGAAGTGAAATTACCAACAGTAACATTACAACTACGGAAAATATCCCTCTATGAGGCAATCTATAGGGGAGGCCTATGTTTAACAGTGGACTTTGATAGGCTGTATGGATGTATAGAAGGTAATCTACCAGGAGCACATGACTCACTGAGAGGTGAAATTATTCAATCAACAGTAACATTACAACTACGGCAAATATCCCTCTATGAGGCTATCTATGGGTGAGGCCTAAAGCAGCAGTGGACTTTGATAGGCTGTAATGGACGGATGGATAGAAGTAAAATAAATTGCATACTTTCAAAATGTAGTCACAATTTGTATGCACACTTGTTTAGTATAAGAAAAATTTATCAAACTAGAAATTAGTCTATCCCACTCGACAACACTACTTTGCCGAGTTTGTTATTTTACGCCCCCACCACAAGGCAACAACATATTAATCTATATCTATACAAATAAATAAAATTGAAGTGTCTGTTTGTAATGACAAAATTACCGCTTGTAACTAACATGTGAAAGTATATACGGTACTAATAACAAAAATACAATTTTTAAAGTTTTTGTCTGTCTGTCTGTCTGTCCGTCCGTCTGTCTGTCTGTTTGTTCTAGCTAATCTCTGAAACGGCTGGACCGATTTTGACGGTATTTTCACTGGCAGATAGCTGATGTCACAAGAAGTAACTTAGGCTACTTTTATTTTAGAAAAAGGATTATGATTCCGCGAAAAAAAAATGAAAACCCCAAATAACACGCGGGCGAAGTCGCGGGGAAAAGCTAGTAATGTAATAAAAAACTAAGTGCGTAACCGTCAAAATGTCACTAATATGGTTCAAAACCACGAAGACAATGATGCAGGTGGCTTAGATCTGATCAGTTATAATCTAGGCTTCCATTGATAGCGTCAATAATAACATTACATTGTTGCTTGTCCCGGAAGCCTGGTAAATAGAATTAAGTTCAGTATCTTGGGTATTGTAAGGGACGACAACCACGACGACGCGCTACGTTGAATATTGAAGGTCTTTTTTGTATAGAATAAGGGTGACAAACGATCACACAGTCCACCTGATGGTAAGTGGATGCTGTGGTCCATAGACATGTACATTTATCCTTAATTAAGAATTAAAATGCAGATGCGTTGTTACCCATGAAGAATAAGATGAGATGCCACATATCCAAGAAATAGGGTCTCTGAATCTCTACACTCATCATACGAAACATAGCAGCTTAAAGTTGCTAATTTACGCTGGTTATTCTGTGAGAGCGTGATCCTACCCTGGTTGAGCCAACCAATTCGTGCTACAAAAGATTTATAGCTGCAGCATGGCTCTACCATGTTTAAAAAAGTGTTTTTAATGTTTAAAATGCGTCCGACATCTGCTCGTTATGTTGCTTTAGTACCAACTACCAAAATCCTGTCATACTGTCAGTGCATAAAATCCTTTGACAAAATACTTATAATGTTAACAGAATGAAAGCCAAACTCGACATAATACTTACATGTAGTTAGTTAATGGTTCAATGGATATCAAGAGCAAACAATTTGAAGAGATAGTTCTGCTCATAAGTACGAGACGGTTTATAATTTCAAATACTCACTGATAATGAGTTCAAAACAACACCCGCATAGTTCCGCTGCTGCAATGGCCTCTTCAAAGAGAAGTTTCACAAAGGGCTCCTTAACTAATTTCTGAACAGCTCTTCGCGCGCAGTGCGCCAGCAACGACGTCAGGAGAATGAATAAAGTTGATACTACTAATGGAGCAAACGTCACTTTGTTGATCTGAAAATAAAAAAGAAACGAGAGAAGTTTAAAAACTTGAATCTCAAGCTCTGAATATACAAAGAACTTTGAAACTAAGGGCGGGTTCCCACGACACGCACCCGCTACGCGCATGCCACGCGCGGCAGCTCCCGCGTCTAACTCGCTTAGAAATTTGTTGCATATAATTTGAGTCTTATGACAAATCAATAAATCTGAAATTGTATAAAAAGCGCGTGTGCGGAGTGAGCGCGGGATCAGCGCGGAGCGGGAACGAACAGGGCGCGTGGCGTGGGCGAGGAGTGTGCGGTTGAACGTTGATAAATGCAATTTCAGATTTATTGATTTGTCATAAGACCCAAATTATATGCAAAAATTTCAAAGCGAGTTAGATGCGGGCGCTGACGCACGTGGTGTGCGCATGGCGGGTGCGTGTCGTCGGAACGCGCCCTTAGTCTAGTCAGATGTTATCAGCCTTATAAAAGTAAACTAATACATCAGTAGCCTAATCCTCAGTGGCTAGATGTGAGAAATTCAAAAGTTGTTGCTTCAAACCCGCCATTCGACTACTGTCGTGGAATATTCCTAGCACCACCATTGACGTCATCAGCTCGTGACGATCTACAGCTGAGCATAGTCATCTACCCGTTGTAGGATGCATTGTCTATAATCACCTCTCTTTGCAGGTAGATTGGTAATTGCAGGACTCGCACTTTCGTAGTAATAATAGTACTATAATACTATTCGGTGTATTTATATAGTTTTCTCATCTGGTTGGGCAGTACGAATAAATAAATGAAAATGATAAACATGCATAAATATCAATAAATACATACATAAATAAAAACCTAACCAGATGGAAACCCTCAGCAGGGGAGACCAAACGACCGAATGTTAGGAGGAAAGGGAAAGAAACCGCCCACGATCCCCGGATACCGCCCGCGGTATCGAAGAACACCGCCTTCTGCATTTGAGCCCGGAGCGGTCCGTCACGGATTCCCAGTCGCCTCAGATGACCCGAGAGGCTGACCAGGATTGACCCGTTCGCAGAAACGACCACAGGAATAATTTCGGCCGGCAGACCACATCACATGTCGGTCACCTCGCGAGCCAGGTCTAGATATTTTGTCGGCTTATCTGTTTCGGCTTTTACGAAGTTCTCGTCATATGGAATGGTAATGTTGACCAAAAATATATCGATATCAGGCTTATTCGCATGAATTTACTACTACTATTATTATATGCAAAATAAACATTATATTTTTCTTATTAATGATATTATATTAATTATATAATTGGCAAAGCAGTGGCATCATTTGTCGTCGTCTATCTTTTCGTCGCAAAACAACCTTGGCGTCTTCAAGATAAGAGTAAATAGGCTTTTATTACGCTAAAATAGTGTAATTTACCACCTAGAGGTTCATCACTTACCACCAGGCGGAATAGTGGTCATCCGCTAGCTTATAATAAGTTTAAAAAATCATATGTTTTGTTTTGGCTTTTGCCTGTAATGAATAAATGAATGAAATCTTGAATCTCTTTATTTGTAGGTAGGTATATACGAGTAGCTTAGTAAATTTATCTCACACTACAGCGTGTCACCTCTCCGCTCTATCACAACTTGTCAAATGTAGTTTCAGTGGAACCGGAAATGTTTACACGGCACTGCGGTCTACCAGTCGGAAGATATCAAAGGTGAGAACGTACGGTTGTAAATTTTATCAGTAGTTAGTTTACTATTTAAACGTGTTAGAGCCATGTTGCAACTATAACATGGTTGTAGCACGTGCCGTCTAAGAAAGTTGTAAGAAAAACCACCACCTTACGGTATAAAATTATGCAGTGGGTATCGTCAAAGTCGAATTGGACCTTCTTTCCAGAACACCTAGTGGCATCAATTGGGTGACCTATTTAGATACCCCAATCTAATTTACTGCGATCACCAATTCGCCAAGCGTGCCAATCTTGACAAAATCTCAACTTAGAAGAGACAGTAGACAGTACAGTGGTGGAATTAATGACTAATGTCGTTATGGGGATAAATGAAAAGTCATAACGAAACTAAAAGTACGGATGAAATACTTAAGTAAAGAAGGCAATTTCTTTTTGTGTGGACAATGGGCCCACCACAAATTGTGGCGTAACTCAATGAAACACATGTCGATTTATTCCTTACAATATATAGATTACAATACTAATATTAGCTTTACCGTATCTAACGGGAATACTGAGAAATTAACAATTAAAATATGAATATCACAATAACCTAAAAACAAACTAAAAGCGATTGTCTAGTTGTTTTCACCGGTATTATAAGTTAAAATAGTGCACTGGCCAATAATTAATAGTATAAAATAAAGTTGTGGATGAAAAATCTTTTTAGTGGTTCGTACTTCGTTACACGCATTTTTTCCCTATTACATTAGCGAGAACACGATCAAAACAACTGTTTTTCTTCAGATTTTATGATTCCGGTTAGATTTTCATAAAATCTTTAAGCCGTTTATAATAAATTGGTATCTTTTTTATGTTTAATACAAGTAAAATGCCATTTACGTGGGCTAAGCCCACTCAGGACATGTTATCTTTAAAATCACTGGTCAAAGACCTTTAGATTGATATAAAATAATAAGCAAAAAGTCCAAAGTCCAAAAGTCGCATCTCAGCTACTCAGCTGTCATTGTCAATTATGTTTAGATAATTAAGTTACGTTAAAATTTCTAGTGGGCCCAAAAAACGATTGTCTGCTTTCCTAGAATTCCGTTTAGGTAGGTATTACCTCCTTAACTATATCTCCCGCCAAATAACAGTGTTCACACCGCCGCCTTCCGATCTGGTACAGCGAGCCAGTATAATTACGCGCTATGAGGCCATTCCATTCAATCTTACATCAGTCCTCAGAAGTTTTTTTTATAGGAGAGGGGGCAAACGTGCATGCGGCTCACCTGATGGTAAGTGACTACCGCCGCCCATGAACAACTGCAACACCAGGGGAACCATGGGAACTGCAGATGCGTTGCCAACCTTTTAAAAAGGAGTAGGCTCTTTTCTTGAAGGTCCCTAAGTCGTATCGGTCCGGAAAAATCGCTGGTGGTAATCGATTCCACAAGAAAGTTGTGCGAGGAAGAAAACATTTTCTAAATCGCACAGAAATGGACCGCCAATCATCCAGATCGTGTGGATCCTGGTTAAGTGACCACTCATCTATGGCCTTCTTTATTTTGAAGTTGACTGCAGGTGCCCATAGATTGTAGTAATACCATCTGGTGGTGAGTTCGTTTATCACAAAACTTTAATAAAAAAAGTATAGTTTGTCAATTGACTTATCGTATTTTTAACTCCGACTCCCACTTTTGATAATTACGTTTTACATTTATCATTACTTTAGAGATGTTGGGGGTTATCACTTTGCTTCCTCGAAATAATACGCGCAAGGTTCCTTTGATATTATCTTTTTTATAAAACAAGTGAGAAACAAGCGACTCGCTTGATATGACTTGACCATTGCTCAAATGTTAAGGCGAAGTTATTTTATTTTTTTCATTATTAAATATTTTCTTTAAGGCCAGTATTAATTACGTTTCTGGTTTTGTTTTTAATATTACCCTAATAAAAATAAAAACCTAAATTATGTACAGTCCTACTCTCCGCGGTATGGTAGCAAGAGCACTGGCTGCATTTCTTTTCTGAATGGCTATATTTTTATTATTTTTATTTTCTGAATGGCTTTGAGCGAGATATAATCAAACCCTTTTATTACCCGCGGCAACGAGAAGTCG
Organism: Parnassius glacialis; assembly: GCA_033319125.1. Lineage (NCBI taxonomy): Eukaryota > Metazoa > Arthropoda > Insecta > Lepidoptera > Papilionidae > Parnassius > Parnassius glacialis. The sequence goes on along the minus strand of JAVANC010000011.1, from coordinate 35,757,055 downwards.
CAGATACAGTTCCTTTAGAAACTTCACAAAGGTTACGTTGCATAAAGTCGCCGCGCCTGTAAAACCCGACAAACATTCGTTTTTGTGAAAATTCATTTTCACAAAATTCAATTTCAGCTAAGTGCATTAATAAATAGTATTTACTAAGCCCCATGTAAGTAAAAATCGATTTAAAAATTATTTCAAAGAGTTAAAAAAATTAAAAGACCAATTTTAAGACATTCATAATTATTTTCCAAATATAAAAACTAAACAGTAGCTTTTATTCCTACTGAAAAATGGTTTTTTTTTGTATGTCGGGTTTTGTGATATGTAAACCGTTAGTATTTAGTCACTAATTAATCTTGCGTGATGGATCCGAACGGACGACGCTGAAGTGGAAATTGGGAACCGTTTTCGAGTCTGCCACTCGAGTTGGTGGACCCAAGTCAATGGCGTGACGGGCTAGTAAGGATGCAGGAAGTCAATGAATGCGGGTGGTCCAGGATCGTGCTTCGTGTCGTTAATTTGGGGAAGCCTATATCCAGTGGACAAGTGACACGCTGTAATGATGACGATAAATGGAATTCAAAAATGTCGCCGTGGACGGAATATCAATTTCTGAAAAATTATACCAACATACTGATATATACCATCATTCTATGATTGCCTTTTGAGAACTCAGGAGTTAAATTTATATATTATTTATATATTATATACCTTTCTTTTAAGGCATTTCTACACTATTACTGATCGTATTAATAATGGGAAATCATGTTTGTTTGTATGTTCGTCCTTCAGTCACCCTGTGATCGACTGTATAAATTTTAATAAAATCGTACATAGATTTTTTTTTAGTTACACCCTGCGAATTAGACGGACTGGACTTAGTCTTTTTGTCTATGGTGGCTTTGTTAGTGATCGAATTATGAACGAATTGAACGATTGAAGTCTTATTCATGTTTCACACTATTAAACTTTCCAAAAACGAATTTTTTAATGTAACAAAAAAATTGTGTTTTAAGAGATTTCAACCCGTATGTTTTCACGTAGTTTCAACAACCGCAATGTGTAGTCGTAGATCAATAGCTTCTGCATACGTTGTGCGATTCCAGCTTGTAATAGCTATGGCCTTTCACATTGCTTTGCATTTCAATTCGGTTTAGATTTAACGCGTTGCATCCCGATTTAATTGACGTCTTTAATATTCACATAGCTTGTTCCAATGCAGATACAATGCAATATCAGAAATTCACTGATTAAAATTGTTGCTCTAAAATATCATAATTTCTAAATTATAATATCTTCTAATAAAGATTTAGTATTAAATAAAATTATTTTTTAAATTTTTATGGTGTATTACTGTAGGCAAAATATGCATGAGTTTTTATATGTCTGTTTTAATGTAATGGTGTAATAATCGTAATTAAGGGAGTTTTTAGTACCGAGTCCAACATGAGGTGTTATACCCTACACCGATTGCATTTTTAATGAGGAAAAATTAGGGTGTAATTTGCAATTCGTGAACGAAGTCGAAGTTTATGATATAAATTCAAACCCCTTTTTTATACGTGGTAGAGCCATGCTGCAGCTATGTTAGTAGTATAGTTGTAACACGAATGGGTCGGCTCGACCGGGGAAGGACCACGCTCTCACAGAATGCCAGCGTAAAATAGCAGCTTAACACTGCTGTATTTCGTATGGTGAGTGAACTTTTTACTGGAAAAGAGGCATTCCATCTTAGTTCTCACGGGTGACATTTGATTCGCCAACGAGGATAGATGTAGATGTCTATGGGCCACAGCAACCACTTACCATCACGTGGAGTGTGTGCTGGCTTGTCACCCTATTCAATAAAAAAAAGAATATATTTAAAATTTATTGTTCATCTTTTTTCATGGACATTTCAACAAAATGATCTTTCAATAAATACTATTTATTGCAAATAAACTTTTTATCTAGAGTAAGGTCAAGGGCGTTATAAATAATCATTCATTCACCTACCACGCATAAAAGTAGGATGTACATGATTTGAATTTATTTATTTTTAATCGCATTTTTATTTTTACAAAAAAAAAATTATTTACCAAAATGAATAATATCTACATTTTTTATAGAATAAGGGTGACAAACGAGCACACAGTCCACCTTGATGGTAAGTGGTTGCTGTGACCCATAGACATCTACATTCTACATCTATCTTCGTTTGCGAATTAAAATGCAGATGCGTTGTCACCCGTGAGGATTATGATAGAATGCCTCTTTTCCAGTAAAAAGAGTCTCCGGTTCTCTACACTCACCATACGAAACACAGCAGCATTAAGCTGCTATTTCACGCTGGTATTCTGTGAGAGCGTGGTCCTTCCCCGGTCAAGCCGACCCATTCGTGCTACAACTGTTTTTTTTTTATACAATAGGGGGCAAACGAGCATGCGGCTCACCTGATGGTAAGTGACTACCGCCGCCCATGAACACCTTAATTTTTTCCTCAGGGTAAATAGTCAGACGTTATAGTCAGACCTACAGCTGAGGAAAGGCTCCTTCTGATTTCTAAGATAAGTCCACCGTGCTGCTCCAATACGTGTGGCGGACTTCACATATCCTCGACTTACAAATCCTCATGATGTTTTTCTTCACCATCGAACAAGTCTTCTTCTCATTGTCATATTCAACAGCTCGTTAAAGTCCACTGCTGAAAATGGACCTGTCCTTTTGTTGAAAGTATTTGCCTTAATCTAAGGATTAATTAGCGCGATTTAGGCTTCGATGTGTTTCGCTTGTGGCACGACGACAGCGCCGCCACATCACCCCCCTGCTCAGACCGGAGGTCGATAGTGCAGTCCGATTGCCGATGCGTCCTTAATGCCGGTGGGGAATGCATGCTGTGTACGTAAGGGCAAGTGATGCCCGTGCGAGCGATATGTCGGTGTGTAATGCATGTCGTACTACGTACTTGCAAGTGGTTCTGATGAGAACGATGAGCCGAAGCAAGTGCCAGGGTTTGCCTTGTCGTCTGCGGTGAGTCGAGAAGAAGGCAAGTAATCTGCTAGAGTGCCGTGAAGCAGAGGCGAGCAGTAAGGCTCAGAGCCGTGCCGGACGCTTAGTAGGTGGATTGAGGACTGCAGTACCAGACATCTCGCACCTTTGATGCTGGTGCTCGTCGCTGATTCGGATTAAATGTCGTCTACCGTACCTAAATGATTTTTAAAGTGGCTGAGCCACGCCGTATCTACATTATTGTAGCAGCACGATTGGTTGTTGGCTTGATCGGGAAAGGACCGCGATCTCACAGAATAATGTTTCAAATGGTGTAGAAAACAGAAGACCCTTTTACTGGTAACGTGGCCTTTTTTCTTAGTTCTCGGGGGTTACAACGCATCTACATTTTAGAAGTGGATAGATGAAGGCATCTATGGGCCATAACATCCACTTAACATCAGGTGGACAGTTTGCTGATTTATCACCCTTAATCAGAAAAAATGGTCACACCGTCAGCTATCAGAAGGTTTTTCACCTTTTACCGTAGTCACCTCTTCCGAAACTCACGTGATTCGCTTACGCCGCCACGGAACAGCTTCTTATAATTGTATCATACAATTTGAACAGTGCCGGCACAAGATTCGAATTCGATTTGCTAGCGTCATCACAATCATCATCATAATAGCCCTCAAAGTCCACAACTAAACATCCCCCAGGGTATCCCACAAAGCATGGTCCTGAACCACTTGGATTCATCGGCTTCATGCATGTCTTACTAGGGCGTCTCTATCTAGTTGGTGGCTGCCCTACACTTGGCTTACCGGTACGAGTCTGCCACTCGAGAAAAATTTATCCCAATGGCATTCCTCATAGCAAATTATCTTTATATATAAAAATTACGTGTCACGTTGTTTGTCCACGATGGACTCCTAAACTACTGAACTGATTTCAATGAAATTTTGCACACTGTGTGCATTTTGGTCCAACTTGAGAGATAGGATAGTTTTTGTCCCGATAAATGACCCTCAATTTTTTTAATTGCTAATTTAAGGATTTTTATAGAAAGGGTCGTTGGAAAGGGCAGAACAACGTCTGCCTGGCGAGCAAGTATTTATATAAATGACGACGAAAACACCTAACTTACTACGATTTAAATATTATTACAAAAGCATTAGTATAAAGGTACGTTGCGTACTTTTCCTACAATAATAATATCATCAAATAAGTAGGTGAGATAGTGTTCTCGTCACTAGTTTTAAAGTGATTTCCCAACGGAGTTGTGTGTGTGTGTGTGTTGTTTTATACCTACTACTACTATGGTAGTTCTACATACATTAAATATACGGGTTATTTTTCAAAGAGTAGCTAAATTGTAAGCTTAAGTTCAATTATATAAATAATGATATACCGTTATTGAAGTTTATGAAAATTACTTAAAATTACTAAATTACTAATTTTATTTAAAATTATCGCAAATTTAATGTAATTTACGGGCAACAACTTTCTTGCCCACCGATGGAACCTTACGAATACGTGCGTGCGTAGTAAAATCAGTTAAAATAATGCATTACCATGCATTTTGAATTTAAAAGATAAAAAGGACAGAATGTTTGAGACTTTTTTTAGTTAATTTTTCTTCGCCACTTGCCTATATTACTTATTCTGAACCATCTCTGCGAATTTGGTAGATTATTGCAAAATAACGCTGTATAATAAAAACTGCTTTTTATTTTTATTTGTGATATATTAAATAGATAAAAAAACGAGTTTGTTATTTAGAAGCTATGGAATTGGACGATTGAAAAACTGAAAATTTGCCTTGTATAGTTACCGAACCTTTTAAATTGGAATTTATACGATCTTTCTCAACTTGAAAAAGGCCCCAGTCCACCTGTGGCTCTCTCGATAGGGAGGATTTTCATGCCTGGCAATCAGATTGGCGATCGATGTTGCAAGCTTCTCACAGCATTGAAGCCACTCCCTGACATATTCTACGTGTAGTATAACCCTGGCGCTAGACACGTTAGCATATTTTGGACACACTTTTTCAAAACATTTGAGTACAAATTTGTGTGCGTAAACGGGAACGCATATGCATTTGCCACACTTGGTTTCAAACATTTGCACTCACATTTATCACAAAGCTGGCTCACACAACTGCACACAACGGACGATTATTTTGTGGACTTCGTAATCTCTATTATATTTGGCTGCTAATTACATCATTTATTTAATTATATCATTAGGTATGATTGATAAAATAATTAAAATGGTAAAATTTACAACGTACTTGGCGGTGAAAGAAAAACTCGTGAGGAAATCTTCATCTCTGAGTAATTAAAAAATATTTCGGAGACTTGCTACGTCCGCATTAGGTTACCGCGGCGGACATTATTTTTTCCTAAAACCTATCAGAAATAAGGTGACCTGCACCCAATAGTGCGTTGTATATATAGGCTGAAATTTAAATCGATTTTTTATCATTTGAAGTAAAATAATCGAAAATATATAAGAATACATTTATGAAGGTACCTGACCCACAAGGCAATTTTTGTTAAGCCGTAATTTTTTTTAATCCTTTCTGTTCTAAAGTAAAAAGTACAGAAAAAAAGTTTTCACTCTGTCTTGCGTCGTTTACTTAGTTTTTATTTCTTTGATCACTGATCAAATTTCATATTAACAACTATGCATAAAGTATCTTCAGAAGTTCAATATATTTATACAATAGAATATATAATCTATACATAGTGACTCTCCGTAATATTGAAATAACTGCCTTCTATTAAGCTCGAGGTGTTATTTACATGCTATTAAGATCTAAACAACCATTATCATTAAAAAAACCATTATAAAATATATTTACGAGTATCAAACTTTTGTCCGTCCGTCTCTCGAGCTTAATCTCTGGAATGACAAAAGTGATTGTGATTAAAATTTTCATTTATATATCTGCAAAACTAGACGATAAAAAAATCGAAAAATTGGTAAATTCAATGGCCTTTGAGTATCTTAAATCTAAACCACATTAACAAATCCTACGCAGCCAGGATTGATAATAATAATAATTTATTTCAAGAAAATAGTATAATCTTTTATATTATAGAATTTAATTGTTTATATTCTATAATATAAAATATTATAGAATATAAATAAATATACCGTTACCGTTACCGTAACAGCCTATGTAAATTCCACTACTGAACTTAGACCTCCCACATAGATTGCCTTATAGGGAATATTTGCCATAGTTGCCATGGGGATTAGCGACCGTAGTTTTTTATTTCTGGTTTGTTTCCTTCTGTCGCCTCCTACGATACCCACAGGATTATGAAGGGTGGTAGATACTCTTACACTGCCGTTACATAGTCAGAAATATAATATATAACATAGAATGAAATATACAATTGTATAACAGCACCATTATCTCTATTGTTGACACTCACAACTGTTCCGATCAGCGACACACTCGTTACTATTACCACAATATGTGTAAATTACTAAGCTTTGCAAATTATGAATTAAGTGTCGCAGACCGCTCGAACTTTGAACTTTGTTTACTTTAATGTGCGTTGAAAAACCAACACTGGATAGCAAATTGCAAATGTGTGTACATACTTTGCGCACATACGCAAAAGCTCGTGGTACACTTAGCGACTTTGAATCTATTTGCGTAGATGAAACAATCAAGGTAAGTTTGTCGCTGGCCTAAGCGAGATGGTTATACTGGCATTATCGGAAACCATGAGATCTTTCTGAGGTTTTCCAACATCGCACTCTTACGACACCGACGGCATGAAATAGGGGATGAATCCCCACCGTACGGGAAATTGTTATTATGATTTCAAAATCTTAGAACATTTGCCAATAATATGTCAGAATGTTTGAATGTTTGTTTCTCACATTTGAATGAAATTTGGCACACAGACATTTTTGGAAAAACGCATGACCATGGGATATTCTTTACCACGGGAAAATAAAAATTGTAAATGATTGAATAATTAATAATTGAATGAAAGGTAGTTTTTAGAATAATGGTGACAAACGAGCACATACTTGATAAATCTATTCTCAACCAAGAATCAAAATGCAGGTGTAAACCCTGAGGAATAACATGGAATGCCCCGTTTCCAGTGAAAATGGTTTTCGATGCCTTACACTCACCAGACGGAACACAATGAGAGCGTTATCCTTCCTTGATTGAGCCGATTTATTGGTACTACAACCATTAGCTAGAGTAGCTATAGCATTACTTTACCACGTATAAAGGTGTTTCTATTTCCATTTAAAACCGCTGGCAGTAGATATATAAATATTGTAAACATCTTTTATTATTTTTCTTATAAAGGAAAGAGCTATTTAACAGTGGTAGAGCCACGCGGCAGCTTTTTCTGTCGCACGGATGGGCCGGCTCGAACCGGGGTGGTACCACGACCTAACAGAATACCAGCGTGAAGTAGAGGTTTACCTCTGCGTTTCGCTTGGTGAGTGCGGGTGGCCGGAGGCCCTTTTTGCTGGAAATGAGGCATTCCATCTTAGTCCTCACGGGTGACAACGCATCTGCATTTTGATTCGCAAACGAGGATAGATGTAGATGTCTATGGGCCGCAGCAACCACTTACCATCAGGTGGACTGTGTGCTCGTTTGTCACCCTTATCCTACAAAAAAAAGGCTAATAAAATTTCGGTGACCGTCAAAAACAGACCTTACGGGTTGTTTCCCTATCGTTAGTATGCGTGGTCATAAACTTCTCGATGTCGGTTCAGCTTTGCGCCTTTGAAGCGATCTAATTGCTTTATGTTAACAAGCCTATAATTTGCTTGTCTAAATTCGGCTCAGAAACTCTTCCTTTTATGTTTTATCAAAGTGAGACTAACTGATTTATCACAGGAAACCTGAACATCTGTGGAATTTTAACATTTTCTATCTTTTTGTTTTAAAAAAAAACGTTCCCCCACACTAGGATTTTCTCCTGTGTCGTGGAGGCAGTTTACAAACATAAATTGCACAAGGACAAACATCCAGACGCGGAACAATTATTTGTAGGCCATACAAATACTTGTTCCGTGCGGAATTTGAACCCGCGGCCCCCAGCGCAACAACTGGTTGCTAAGCCACTGCGCCACGGAGCCGTCAAACTATTTACATTCACCACTCGAAACATTGTGTTGCTATTTTACTTTTATTTTGTCCGAGCGTGTTACGTTCCTCGTCGAGCCGATTCGTGATTACGCGCTACAGCGTTGCTCTCGTACCAAGTAAGAAAGCAGTTGAGGTAACCTGAACATGTGATAGCTGACCTTTACTTTTAACAGTGTGCGTATACGAGTAATAAGTTCGATATTAGTCCACAGAGTAATTATAGCATGCGATCACAGTTGTCCTTAGATCCCTAAATCTATTCTGGATTAAGGATTAATAAATAGGTGCGTCGTCAGCCATTAGGACTATGTTCGTGTTATGTTATGTTCGTGTAGCTTCGCGCACAAATAACTGCGTCTCCGGTTATCCGTACACCTATTACCGCTATTATATGGGTGTATCGATTGGCAGAACCCTATAATAGGGGTTTACGGTGGATCATGCTACAAAGAATATGATTTGATTTGATTCGTATTAAGTGTTATATTATATGAAATGTAATTTCAACATGACAATTTATTATTGCCTCAACAAATAGAAAATTTAACGAGTTCAAGCTATGCCCTGGTTTTAAAATAATTTCGCACGTTTAAGCTCTTACAGTTGCACGCGATTAATCTAACGTTTTTTTTTTAAATAAATATTTCAATATTTTTCGAACAAAATCATGAATAAGAAGGAAGACTTAATGCAAACAGATGAGATGAGCTATTGAAGCCCATCGACATAGTTCTAAACATAAAAAATTCGGCTTGAGGAATTAAAAAAAAAACCCTATGATCGTTTTTTCATTAATACTCCTCAGTCAATAAACAAACGTTACGTAATATCGATCGTGATCTAATTTATGAACTAATGGATTCGACCTAGACCAAGAAATTTAGCTGAAGACAAGAATAGTTCTTGATTGTCACAAAGCTTACCTTAACCACTACTTTCAGGAACACACCCAATACGTCAATCGAAAACTTCATTTTGTATCTTGTACTCCACTTTAAAAATCACACAGTTCACTTCACAAACTGGAATTAAACGTACGTCAATTATTATACATTCGAAGCAACATATTACATTACACAATCGTCATTTTCATTCAGTGTGTTACCAAGATCATTTAGATCTATTAATAAGCGGTATGAAAAGCCAAAAAACAACTTACCATGCTATCCGTTAAAAATTAGCGGTAAATTCAAAAATCGTGGCCAATTCGACAGCGATACGTTCGAAAAATTCGTTGAAAAAATATAATATGTACTACGTTTGATTTTTGTTGTGCGGCGGTCTGATGTGCGCGCACGCATCGTGATGCGAGGTCGATCTTAATTTAGAAGCAACCGAAACAGAACTACACGACGTTTGAACCCGGTATACGATTATATACCGTGCAATTTATTTGTAAAAATAATAGGGAAAACGCATGCAACGCTTGTGGTAAACACATGTTCGAAATTCGCAGTTTGTCGCCATAAAAGACGAATTTAAAGTTAAAACGTTTTATGCGACCTACAAAGATGAATGTCATATACCAATGTTGCATTATGTCCTCCTTCATTTTCATGATTTTGTGCGAAAAATGTTAAAATATTTTTAAAGTAACGTAAAATAAATCAAAGAGTATATCCTATACTTAAGAAATCGTAAAAAAACTATTATTATATTTTCAATTCGCTGATGCGATACTAAATTGTCTACCAGTAATTTTTTTAACAGAATATTGATTATGAATAATTCTCTCCATTTTTTTAAATAAGTAATCGAAAATATTTATTTCAATTAATAAACAGATTAAATACTAAAGTTTTCTAAATGCACCAAATGCCTTTCTGCTCCAATGTAATCTTTGATTTTAGAATGCAGTTGCGTTACTCAGCGTGGAATCTTCGTTGAAGTAATAAACATTGTGCTAGAAATAGAGAACTAAAAACAGGAGTCTGAGTCCTAAAAGTTTTATATAGAACTAGATTTTACGAACTAGCTGTTACGTTTTGGTAATTCGTTATAACTGTGTTTATATATACCTAGGTGCCCAAAATAAATTGTAATTGTAGAGGCTAACTAAATATTAAGTAATTCTAACCAAAAGAATTCCAAATTTATAACAATAATACAATCAAAAGATGCTTCGAATTCTTATGAATAGGCCTAAATAACGTAGAAATCTATAAATAGTAGAGCCACGTTGCAGCTTTTTTAAGTTGTAGGAAAAATGGATCAGTTCGACCGAGGTAGGGCCACGATTTCAGAGAATACCACCGTAAAATAGTAGCTTAATGTTGTAGTGTTTCGTAAGGTGATTGTTGAGAGCTGGAGACCCTTTCTCTGTAAATGAGGCTTTCCACCTTGGTCATTAGGGGTGACAATTCATCTGCATATTCATTCTTAATCGAGGATAAATGTAGATGTCTATGTGCCGCTGTATAGACTTACTATAAGATGGACTGGGTGCTTGTTTGTCACCCTCATTCTATAAAAAAATTACTCCACTTTCATGATAGACTCTTTTTAAAAGTATGGTTAAAGTAATGATTTTTTATATTTACGCGAACACTACACATTAAATGAAACTAATTTTTCGGATTCTATCGCGTTTATATGTAATTTAAGTTTTTAATTCCAGTAGTTTCAGGTGCTTTACAGCACCCATAGTCACGGGGGGACTGAGGTGTTTGACGTCCCGATGTCATAGTTAGCCTGGCTACCTTCAGTTTTTGAATAATTAATTAATTAATTTTTGGTCCGATCTACGCAGAATGAGCTTACAGTATCTTGAAGTCTTGCAGTGGTATGCTTGGGTTTGGAATTCATTTTATTAATTATATGATCTCAAGCAGAAGGCAGCACCCATACATCTTCTCTGTTGAAATTTGGGTGTTTTTTAATTTCAATAACCTCGCGAATCATCCTTGGTAGGAATCAGTGTTCTTTTGCTATCAAATCTAATGTAGTGACGGGAACGATCTTCAACATGTTCACTTCCCGGAACGTCGGGAATTAAAAAGTTAATTTAAACGCGATAGAATCCGTAAAAACTTGTTTCCTTTAGTATGGTGAAATATTTTAAGTTATTTCAATCTTTTGAATCTCCAGTGCAATTCAACTCCATAAATATGTTAAAGACCTTTGTGACACGTCGTAAGCGATGCGAGTGAAACTTTTGTTCAGATTGTATGAACGAGAGCTTCGATTAAAAGTTAAAACGACCGATTTAGAAGTACTAGAGAGGTTTACATTGTATATTTTAATTACAGTCCCGTTCTATGAATTGATTGCTTTTATATCGAAAGTTTCAGCTTACTTGTTAGTAAAACTAAGCATTAATGTATATGGGCTACAGTATTCACTTACCATCAGGTGGACTTTGTGCACGTTTGTCAACCTTATTCTATAAAAAAAAATGGTGCACCCGTTGTCATACTGATAGTAAATCTCTATTCAGTTCTTATTCGCTTTGACCGATTTTTATGTAATAAGTACTTAAGTGTCATCTAGTGTACTGTAATAAAGTAAAATTACAGTTAAAAAATCATCAGTTTTTTTATAAATAATTAAACTTATGTTTTCCGGCGAGAAGAATGATTGGCAAGGTAAAGATATTTAAAGATGATATATTTATTAATTTCAATAATTGCTTTTAATAAAAGAAGGCTTTTCGTTTTATACCATGAATTTTAGAACCATGCTGCAGCTATATTAGTTGTATAGTTGTAGCACGAATGGGTCGGCTCGAACGGGGAAGGACCACGCTCTCACAGAATAACAACATAAAATAGCAGCTTAACGCTGCTGTGTTTCGTATGGTGAGTGTAGAGAACCGGAGACCCTTTTTACTGGAAATGAGGCATTACATCTTATTCCTAAGGAGTGACTATGTATGTCTTTGGGAAATAACTCCCTTATTCTATAAAATAAGATTAATAAGACTGAGAACAGTGTTCCCGGTCGTTATTGCTTGAGCCTTGCACGCTTTGCATGTCAACAGGTACTCCTTTCGTTAATCGTTGTAAATATTAGTTCTTTGTTGAGCTCCTCCAACCTTTTAAGCAGATCTTTTAACCGATCCCAAGCTCATAATTCTCTCAATCTGGCGATGTCTTTCTTTACCATTGTAGTTTTATCATCAATTTCTTGTTACACACGTCGCTGTGTCAGCCCAGAATTCAATGTTTTGGTTTGATTAAATGAAAATTACCCTCTTTTTTGGTCATTGGTAAAACGATGGGCGAGACAACAATATTTAAGGAACAAATACTTATGTAAGTCAATCACCATCATCATCACAACCTATCAAAGTTCACTGCTGAAAATATGCATCAAAAGATTGCCTCATAAGGCGGATTTTTGCCATAATTGCAGGCAGGCGGGTTGGCAACTGCAGTTTTTATAGTTTTAATTTGTTATCAGGAAAATGCTGCCGCCCATATCCTGTTTCATTTCCCTGTGTCGCTTCTTGCGTCAGCCATAGAATGATACGGGGTAGCGGATTGGGATATAGTTCCGTTCTAGGGACACCTCCGATTCGTACCAATTTTTTTTTACATGTTTACCAACATAAATGATGAAAAACCCCAACGGGATTTCTGATCATTTATGTTGGTAAACATGTAAAAAATGTTGGTCCATATCGGAGGGATTTTTGATCATTTATGTTGGTAAACATGTAAAAAGATTTTGGTCCAAATCGAAGGTGTCTCTAGAACGAAACTCTACCCGCGGATTGTCTTACTCGATGATAGAAGAAGAGAACTGCTATTTCGCGGCAGAAATAGATAAAAGGTTTATACCTCCCCAGACGGAAACCTAGGCAAAAATAAAGTCCCACCACCTATAAATTACTCAATACAATATTCTGTTTTCTTTGTTTTGGTCAGAATATTGTGCATGTTTCCTTGGAAAATAAATGTTTAAGTAAGCGATTTGAAAAAAGGCTGCAACTGCTTTCCTAGTTTGCAATAGTTTCATTTTCTTAGATAGGAAACGAATCCGTTCCAATTGAGATGCCAGCATGAGTGCATTTAAATATACACAACATTGGTTGTTCTTCTTTTGGCCAAGAGAAAATAAATACAAAAAGAAATAACATTATTTTTAATAAATATGAACGATGAAGAAACTAAGTGATAAAATAAAAAAATAGAACAGAAAATAATTACATATTGGATTTAAGGCAAAGTTTTCTTTTTGCCTTTTGCTAAGTACTTTTAAATGCCAAAATTGCCGCCATCATTTAATCCCTACTGCAGGAAGACCTTTTTTATAATAACGATAATATTCATTTATTACTAAGAATATGGTCCTACATACAAGTTACGAAATGTGCAAACATTAATGTGAAAAAAACTTACAAATAAACTATTTTTCCCTCAACAGTTACAATTTAACCTTGTAAAATATACACATAAGTAAAAAAGCCTGCGGGATCTTATTATGTTCACCCATTCTTATCTTTTAAATAGTCATGTAATTTATAATATTCTTTCTTCATAAAAATGTTTTTTACAAGCGCTTTAAATCTATGCAATGACAAATCATAGTTATTAATGTGTACTATTTATAAATGTATATTAATATATTTATATGTGTATATATGTATGTATAGAAGACTTTTGTGTAGTTTATTTATTTTAAATATTAGTAAAATGTATATATTACGTAGTTAATAATCATTTTTATTACGTTTTTACTCTATTTTGCTACACATACGTCAAATTCTTACCACTCTATGGGTTGAATGGTAGAGAATGCCTCAAGGCATTTAGTCCGTCCTTTGTATTCTTTTGTTTGGAGGAATGCAATAAAAAATAAATAAATAAAAATCAGTACTGTTACAGAGAATTTTCTTATAAATAGTTATACTATAGACAATATAATAAGATAATAAGGCTCAAAACTGGGCCGCTAGATTTTTTGGAGCCTGGAAACTACTTTAGAACAGCAAGTTTAGATTTATTGCGCGTGATAAAATTATGAACATAACTCATTATGTCAAAAAAATAGTCCATTACATAAATAATACTGTCCAAATTAATTTAGATGCAACAGTTAAAATACTTATTTGTTTAAAAAGATCTCCGAGTGAATCGCTAAGTTTAATATATTGTAAAAAGGACGTAATTCGTTTTTTATATATTGCCCGAAGTGGCTGGATGAAGGGGCCCCGTACGCCCGGTCTACGCCGCGTGTTGCCTAAGGTACCCTGATGAAGTGGCCTCGCCCACCTCAATGTAACACAGCACAGTCTCTCAGCAACACCGTCCTCCTTCCCTTCACCATAAGAATCACTACAACGGACAGAACAACGACTCTATCTTAGCACGCGTAGAATTACTTCATTCGTAGAATGACTCAAGATGAATCTCTCGCACTCTGCACTTACACTGAACTTTATACTACACAAACGAGTGGGGGGGGGGTTTCTCGAAATACCCTCAATTCCCACTCACCACCATCGATATGACGCTCCACTAAAGTGATGCAATCTCTCGCTCCCTCTCGATCCAACCGGTATTTTTTAGACACGCCTACAAATATATTTTAATTTTAGTGTTTTTAAATTTATTACAAACTTAATTATCATATAGTCCTACTCCCCACGGTATCGTGCCAAGAACGCTGCGTTTCCTCGCTGAATGGCTATATTTTGCCTTTGAGCGAGAAAAGAACCAGCCCTCTTATCACCAGCAATAACGACCAGCCGCGGATGGAGTTCCTTTAGGAACTTCACCGCACGTAGACCCCACGGACCGATAGTCTCTACAGCAAATGGTACAAATATGTAGTCATCTCTCAGAGACTCATATTTGCGCCACTTACTCAGTTCAGCTGCCTCTGATGACGTCCCGGCTCTAAACGAGGTACCCCTGAGATGTCAGGCCGCCAGAGTGTCTACGCAAGTAGCATCCCACACTAGGGCTTTACCTCTCTCCCACGGGACCAATGTCATACCGTCGGGCCTCCTGCCATCGTCTCTAAATATTCCACAAGGCTCTAAAACCGAGGGAACATTTATAGAGACAAGAGCCCTTGGGATGACATCATTCAAAGATCTGTGTCGTCATAACCTACCAGCGCTTTTCTTACATGAGAGTCCGTGGAGCCCAAACTTGTCGACGCTGCTACCACAGGGGCACTGATGGGGTTGACAAATCACCGCTCCTAGTCGGATTCCTACGGCAATGCGCAAGCTTTCCCCATCAAGTAACGTGCCGAGATTACTAGATGGTAAAGCGTGTAACCAGTGACTAGATTCCTTAGTCGAAACAGCTAGAAGGCGTGCCTTATCTTGGTCACTATGGAAATTATGAAACAAATCTTCCTGTACGCCCTGCACCAATGGAATATCCCACTGTTTTTGTTGGTTAACTTCCAGTGGAACATTTTCACCAGGACAGAGCGTTTGCCATGTCTCTGTTCTCCATGTCATTTTAGTGTTTTTGTTATGACAGTTGTTATTTATGTTTATCACTGTATCTTTTTTATGTAAAATGTTTGTATGATATGTGTAAGTAGTAAATAACTGTGTAAATAGTAAGTACAGTAAACTACTGTGTAGGTAAATAACAGTAAATAACTATATACAACGACAAATAAACCAATAATCATTGTTTTTTTTTTAATTAAAGAGAATATACGTTTATATGCGATTTATAATAAATTTCAGTCTTTCGCAAAACTTTGAAACAATTCAATAAATTGTATAACGTGATTTTAAATATAAAACTAGATGGAGGACGACCTGATGAGCTACGAAGAGAGATATCAGGGCTCTCGCTTTGTCATAATTTTTGGGAGCAATCATGTTCAACAGAGGAATTGAGATAGGCCATTAGATAATATCAATGTCATAGGTTGCATTAATGATATTATAATTTTTTTTAAAGTATGTAACAAAATTATAAAAACCTATTAAATAAAAGTCAAACATAACCTAAATTATAGTCATAAAATTTTGATTAGTTTTTATTTAAAGGTACAAAGAGGAACGCACTGTTTAGTTTACGTCTAGACATATCCACTTGAGTGTTCCCAAGTCGCTCACCCAGCGCTGTTCACTATATGCGAATGCATGCTTTTATCCTTTGCGGGGGTATTCCTGTGTTTAAATGTCTCTGCATAATTCAAGACGACTTCGCCGTTCTCTGTTAGAAAATAAAAACTCTTTATATTTCCATTTGGACCAGCTATGTAATAGATAATTTATACAACAATTATTTTAATGGATATGCGTTTGTACTAAGGGAAATGACGTCTGAAATTGCGACTGCCAATACGTCTACCAAGCGTTACTGATATTTGCCAAGTTAATCACCAATATAAACTCTATCATAATCGATATATAATTTACATCAATGATTTTATGGGAATCGTGTAGTGATTATTTTAAAAAGCTGAATGTAGTTAAAGCATCTAGTCTATTTAACATGATACTTCCAACAGACATTTTAAAAACAGAAAAAACTGATGAAAAAATAAAAGAGAGCTATTCTCTCCTTTATTTTTAGGTTCACTACTGGTCTAGACTATTCTAGATCAGTAGTGAACTTTTTAAAAAAGTACAAGGCGCCTTCAAGAAAATAAAAGGACTTAATTAATTTCACTTTCTAAAGCCTTAAATTTTAATTCATCTTTACACTGTCTAACTAAAAAACTAAAAAGTTGGTGCTAACTTCATAATATGAAATTATTTAATTATTTTTCTACCGATTTCAAAAAGGCGGTGGTACTCAATTTAACTGTATGTTTTTTATGTGTGTTACCTCATTACTTTGTTCTACATGAACCGATTACAATGATTCTTTATTTATTTGGAAGCTGGTGCTTCTCATGTGGTCCCATATAAATTTGATTAAGGTCTGGCCAATAGTTTTTGGGTTATTCTTAATGATTTATATTAAATGATTTCTTATATTTACGCGAAGACTACAAATTGAATGAAACTCCAAAAGTCCAAGCTCCAAGTACTCCAGGCACCCGAAACGTCGGGAATTAAAAAGTTAAATTAAACGCGATAAAATCCGTAAAAATTAGTTTCATTCAAGATTTATATTGAAGTTGGTTTTACAACATTTTTAATTTTAAATTGTCCAGTGAATGTGTTTGTCTATTTAATTCCGATCCTGGAAATTCCTTCTTATATGCACCAAATCGAATAGATATTATGACAGAGTAGCTCATATGACAATAAATCTCTATAGGTAGGTAGGGCTACAGCGTCTGTTTACCATCTTGTACTGGTGCCCATTAGCCACACTTGCCTCTTTAAAAAATAAATACGTATGTCTACCTAGTACTTACCATTTTTTTAATAATTACCTTTATTTCTCCATCCAAAATTAACAGTTTAACGATGATTACATCGTTATACGTGGTAGAGCCACGCCGTAGCTATATTATGGTTGTTGCATGAATTTGTCGGCTCGACTGGTGTAGGGCCACGCTTTCACATAATACCAGCGTAAAATAGCAGCTTGTTGTTTTTTAAAACTGAATTTAAACAAACGAACATATATGCGTAAGTAGACATATGGATGTAAAGGAGGTGAAAGAGGTGTGTTAGGGTCGTGCCTAATGGAAGTCCGTAATCTCTGCCACCCCTCTGAATATCAGGTATGAGTGTTTGTGTATGTTAAACAAACTTACAGCGCACTTGATGGTAAGTGGATGCTGTGGCCCATACACAAGACAAGGCGACATACGATCAGCATATACAACCCAGGATTTCCTTTGGGAACGAAACACGGGCCCCTCTCCCGCTTTGCTTTATTGGAAGCACTTCCCGGGGTAATTATTACTTACCATCCCTAGCACCCTCGCAGTACTAATAGTGTCTCGAGACCCGAGTCACCGTCATTCTTGGGGGCAACATTGCTAGTCGTTCGGGACCCCGCCCCGAGCACGCGCACACCCAAAGGCCTCGTTTCTGGTAGGAGAACACCATTGACACGGTCGTGATGTACGCCTTGGCGATATCGTCGTTTTTTTTTATAGAATAATGCTAACAAACGAGCACTGATATAATAATAATTAATGCTATGGCCAAATTAGTTTTGAATTAAAATCAAAATGCAGATACGATTCTCACTTGTCAAACCTGAAAACTAAGATTGAACGCTTTCTAGTCTGTGTAAAAGGTCTCTGGCAGAGCTCTTATATAATAATCTCTGAAACTTAAACAAATAGATACGTAAAATAAAACCAAACGTTGTTTACTGTATGTCTCGATTAAAAATACAGCAAAACAAATAGTTAGCCGGTTTTGTGTTCAGCTCACAAATTTCTAATGGCGGAGCTCAAATAAAATCTATTCGGTTTTATTGGAAAACTCCTCTGCCAACAGACTCTGTACTGGCAGTTTTCCAATCAACGAAGTTCAGAACAAACTTGTTTTATTGAAACAACAGCTGTTTTAATACTAAGAAGACCTACAAGTTTAATCTGATACTACTAATAAGATATTTAGGTACAATTTTCAATTTTGGATATTTATTTTAACTTAATGATTTCTTATAATACAAATAAATAAAATTGCAGTTTCTGTTTGTAATTTAAAAATAACAGATTTTTTACTAAGTGCATAAAAAAGTATATACGGGATACTATTAATAAGATACTAATATCAATTTTGGATATTTTTTTAACATAATGATTTCTTATAATACAAATAAATAAAATTGAAGTTTCTGTTTGAAATTTCAAAATAACATATTTTTTACTAAATGCATATAAAACTATCATCATCATCATCATTACAGCCCTTCACAAGTCCACTGATGAACATAGGCCTCCACCAAAGAATGCCACAAAGCACGGTCCTGAGCCACCTGCATCCATCGACTTCCTGCATGTCTTACCAGGTCGTCACTCCATCTCGTGAGGGGACGCCCTACACTTCGCCTACCGGTACGAGGCTGCCACTCGAGAACCTTTCTTCCCCATCGGTTGTCGGTTCTTCGAGCTATATGGCCGGCCCACTGCCACTTCAGGTTACTAATCCGTTGGGCTATGTCGGTTACTCTGGTTCTACTGCGGATATCCTTATTCCTAAGTTTATCACGCAGAGAAACTCCGAGCATAGCCCTCTCCATAGCTCGCTGAGCGACCTTGAATAAAAAAATAAAATAAAAATAAAACTATAAAATAAAAAAAAAATAAAAATAAAACTATATACGATACTTATAACAAAAAAACTATTTTAATTTTTTTTGTCTGTGTGTCTGTCTGTATGTCTATCTGTCTATCTGTTTGTCTCTCTGTTTGTTTGTTCCGACTAGATTAGACTAGTCAAAGTGGCTGGACTGATTTTGACGGCACTTTCACTGACAGGTAGCTGATGTTATAAGGAGTAACTTAGGCTGCTTTTATTTTGGAAAAATAATTAGTTAATTAGTGTATTAACTCTTATAATAACTCCACGCGGACAAAGTCGCGAGGAACAGCTAGTATTTAATATGACACCACAACATCTACATGTTTGTACAACTCACCCTTCCGCAATGAATATCAGCAAGTCGTGAGGCAATATCTGAGTAAGGTTGTAAGGTTTAGGGTTAGGGATTTAGGAGTAATTTTGAATTCCAAACTCACAATGGTAGACCATATAAACCATATAACAGAAACAGCGCCTAAAAATGCTAGATTTTGTATTGAGTGTGCAAGGCTTTCAGTAACGTTAAGTGCATAAATGCCATTCACTTTGCATATGTAAGAAGCTTACTGGAATATGCGAGCTGTGTATGGTCTCCACAGTACGCTAAGCATATTGATGCTATTGAATCGATCCAGAGAAAATGAATTAAATACCTTAATTTCAAAATGCAGCAAGATTGTGCTATCTACGAGAAACGAAGTCTACAATAATTAAGAGATATTCTTTTTAGAGTTCCGTAGCCAAATAGCAAAAAAGAACCCTTATGGATTCGTCATGTCTGTCTGTCTCTCCGTCCGTATGCCACAGCCACTTTTTTCCGAAACTATAAGAACTATGCTGTTGAAACTTGGTAAGTAGATGTATTCTGTGAACTGCATTAAGATATTCACACAAAAGAAACAATAAATTTTGGGGGTTCCCCATAATTAGAACTGGAACTCAAAAACTTTTTTCCATCAAACCCATTTATGTGGGGTATCTATGGCTAGGTCTTCAAAAATGATATTGAGGTTCCTTATATCATTTTTTTCTAAACTGAATAGTTTGTGCGAGAGACTCTTCCAAAGTGGTAAAATGTGTGTGTCGCCCTTCCCCCCCCCCCCCCCTAACTACTAACTAAAAAAATATATGATGTACATTACCATGTAAACTTCCACCGAAAATTGGTTTGAACGAGATCGAGTAAGTAGTTTTTTTTAAGCATCATAAATCGTAAATTATGTTACTTGCTGCTACGGAACCCTTCATGGGCGAGTCCGACTCGCACTTGGCTGCTTATTTATAGGTTAGGGTGACAAACGAGCGCACAGCCCACCTGATGGTAAGTGGTTGCTGTGAGCTATAGACATCTACATTTATCCTCAATAAAGAATCAAAATGCAGATGCGTCGTCACCCGTAAGGACTAACATGGAATGACTCTTTTCCAAAAAAAATGGGTCTCCAGTTCTCTACAGTCATCATACGAAACACAGCAGTATCAAGCTGCTATTTTACGCTTGTATTCTGTGAGAGCGTGGTCCTTCCCTGATCGGGCCGACCCATTCGTGCTACAACTATACTACTAATATAGCTGCAGCATGGCTCTACCACGTATAATATCAATTGGCAGCAACAATCATCGAGCAACTCGGCGCAATCGGCGCGAGTTGCTCGATATGTTATTTTTACATAGACAGGTCAAATACTCATAGATTGTCCGGAGCTGCTTTCGATGATATCGCTTAACGTATCTTCAAAGCGCACTCATCATACAAATAAACTTTTATTCCATGTGCCTTTGTCTCGTATCAGTTTTTCATGAAACTCAATTCTGTCTACGATACTAAATAATTATAAAACCAAATTTTTCAATACAGATCCCTTTAACTTGACCACACCTACCACTAAATAAGTCGTAACCAAAAAGGTTACGTAACAACACACGCATACGCACACGCACACGTTCACGCACACGCACACCCACACGCACACGCACACGCACACCCCCAAACACACGCACATGCACTTGTGCACATGCATTCGCGCACACACGAACACACACACGCACACGCACGCACACGCAAACACACACACACACACACACACACACACACACACACACACACACACACACACACACACACATACACAAACACGCGCGCGTTCGGGCGCATAGGTAGGCATGTAAATAGGAACTGATTAAAACTGACCTGATGCTAACTGTGATATCAAGACGTCCGACACCTCAGTCCCTCGCGACCATGGGTGCTTAAGTGCCCGCAACTTCGGGAATATAAAATTAAACACGGTAAAATCCGTAAAATTTATTTAATTTTACTTATATTTTTTTTAAATGTTAACTCTCATTACATTTATAACTATACGATTTTCTCCTGTATCGTGGAGGCGTTTTGCATTAATAAATTGCGCATGAATCATGCAAATCCGAGAAAAATATTAATAGTAATAGTTATCCATCCACTACAGCCTATAAAAGTCCACTGCTGAACATAGGCCTCCCTCGTAAGTTGCCTCATGGGGATTAGCCATAGTTGCCAAGCTTGGCAAGCGGATTGACAACCGCAGTTTTTAATTTTTAGTCGTTATTAGGAAGACACTAAGTTTTGGGATATTTATAAGTACAAAAATATAGCGAAGTTTATAAACACATAAAAATATGTAATTAAAAATAGGTATTATAACTTGTCTATATTTTAAAAACATATGTATATTCAAAATATATTTATGAATAAAACTACGTCTACGTCTTTTACCGCTACTAAACTTAACTTGTTGAGAAACATGCTTACTCGTTTTTAAAAGGGCGGCAACGCTCATGCCAATTATAGCATCTTCCTACGCTGCTGCCCATCTCCAGATTTGTTTCCCTCTGTTGACTCTTACGACCGTACGACACCAACGGGGTGATATTGGGTAGTGGATATTTTTACATCGCTACTACACGGTTAAGTTAAAAGTATTGCTTTGAATAAATGTATTTTGAAATTTATAAAAAAAAAAGTAAATAAATGTAGGCTGAACAAGCAATAAATGGATTATAAATCTCATACGTCACTGCAATCGTGGACCCACTAGATTTAACTAGTGAGAGTTGCAGGAAGAAGATGGAAATACCAGTTTCAGGACCGGACTTTGTGCTGACAATCGGAGATGCCTCTGTTCATCGGCAGACTCGTGCTGGACTGAGGTGACAATGGATATATTGAGGAAATATCTAAATTACCTCTTTTTTCTTTAGTTTGCTTTCCCTATAACAAAACATAAGATATAACAAGAAGATATAATTTTTTGCGACGCACAACCACATAGTATAATTTAGTGTCGCCAAAGTTTTCCCAAGTCCACTAAGGGACCTGCAAGAAAAGAGGCTACTCCTTTTTAAAAGGCTGACAGTAATTCCTCTGGTATTGCACATATTTTCCATTAAGTGAACTGTGTACCTGGTTGTCTCCCCTTCGTTAAAATAAAACTGCCAAATTGGATACATTATTATCTTCCCTACTCTCATATATAATTAGACAAAACAAGAGAGAGCTTTCTAATGATGATGATGAGAAATTTCTACTGATACCATAATGATTGCAAACGAAAATTACACCAAAAATAATGCCGTGAATCAAAACAAACTGCTTCTTCTGCACATTAATGATATGATGCAAACCAGTACCAGGCCGGAAACGCACCTACAACTCCCCTGGCGTTGTAGTTGTCTACCATCAAGTGAGCCGCATGCTTGCATGAAAAAATTCCCAAGTGAAGTGATGCTTGTTTCGGATTGTATTCCTATTGTTAATAATATTCTGGCAGCCATGTTAAAAATATGCGCTAATGACATTTTCTCTGTCACATATGTACCATGGGCGTAGCCTTCTTCGAAGAACAGATCAGTAGAATGCTGAAATGGGAAATATAAAATTTTCTAACCAGATCGTTTTAACCTACGATCTGTGATTAGGTCAATGTAGTCAGTACCACCTTCTGAAACTTTTTATCTAGGTTTTCGCACAATCTGAAACACATCTTTATTTTGATTTTTATCGAAGATAGAACAGATTTAGTTCTCAATGACCACAGCATCCACTTGCAATCAGACGGACGATGTGTTTTTCTGTTATACTCACTTTTATAAAAAATATTAATGAAGATAATGCAATGACTTTAAAACGCGTACTACGTTAAAAAAAACTTATTTTATAAGATATAATTAAGTTACGCACATTTAATAGGCAAGTATATACCTATTTAACTTGTATATAAATGCTTTCGTACCTGTTGGAACTAGATTTAACCTTTACTTGAACATAGAAACTATATCCAGTGCATGATAATTAAGTTGCACCATCCTGCTTTCTCGAAAGTACATGAATATGGATAGGAGTGTTTACTACGAATTAGTTTAGTTGTTGTTTTAACCCAGTTTTATCCAAAATACTGAAGCTCATAACTCATGAATTATTAAAACATGAAATGTATATTTATCTTTTGTGATGCTTAATATTTAAAAAAAAAACTAGTAATGCTATTAAACATTACTAATATTCCCTTTGACCACTTCTGGTAAGCTTAAAACGCTTGTGTTAGAAGTGGTTCACGACAATAGTCGAATGGCGGATTCGAACCCACGACCTTTCGAGTTCGCGGTCCGCGCCCTGTCATTAGGCTACTGACGCTTCTTAAATTGTGTAAAAATGCAACGCTTGGCTTTTGTCTCTGTACGTCTACTACACTATGCTAGATGCTAGAGCTCTTTTTCTGAAAATAGTAAGCGAAACTACATCCATTTTCATGAAAGACTAACTACCGCATAAGATTGGCAACAAATGCTCAGTTAAAATATAATGTATTAATTTGAAACAAACTATAATATGTACCCGCCGCGTGTAGTGGCGGGTAAGAATACTCACTACCCCATATCTTCCCGTGGGTGTCGTAAAAGGCAACAGAGGGAACCTGAGACAGAAGATGGGCAGCAGCATCTTTCTGATAACAGCAAAACAACAATAAAAAACTACGGTTGCCAACCCGCTCGCCAAGCATGGCAACTATGGCAGTATACCCCCCATGAAAGTAACGAAGAGACGGCCCCCAGTCCCCGGCGGGCCCGCTATTCCTGGCTACGGTGACGACCATGGTAACGGCGGGACAGGGGGTGCTAAGAATTTCCGGTTCGGATGCCACCTACGACGACTCGTCCTGGCAACTTATAACGCACGCACCCTGAGGACTGACGAGAAGATCCTGGAGCTGGAAGAAGAGATACACAAGTTGCGCTGGAATGTCATAGGATTATCCGAAGTCCGAAGAGAGGGGGAGGACACGGTAATCCTCGAATCCGGCAACTTGCTTTATCCCCGGGAGGGCGACCATCTGTCCCAAGGAGGTGTCGGATTTATCGTCCACAAGTCTCTCGTTAACAACGTTGTAAAGATTAGGACTGTGTCGACGAGGGTTGCGTACCTTATTCTCAGAATCACCAAACGGTATTCGCTGAAGGTCATACAGGTTTGCGCACCAACCTTGGCACACCCCAATGAGGAGGTGGAGGAAATGTATGTATGTATATCTCTAGAGCCATGCATTCCTCAAAAACCCACTATACGGTGTTAATGGGAGACTTCAACGCAAAACTAGGCACAAGAGAGAACGGTGAGCTGAAAGTAGGAAATTTCGGAATAGGGCAACGGAACCCAAGGGGCCAGCAGCTGGCCGACTTCATGGAGAAAGAGGGAATCTTTATGATGAACTCTTTCTTCAAGAAGCGGCCCCACAGGAAGTGGACCTGGTCGAGCCCCGACGGTTCGACAAAAAATGAGATTGACTTCATTATGACGACTAGACGACAACTGTTCAGTGATGTCTCAGTGATCGCGAGGGTGAAAACCGGCAGCGACCACCGAATGGTGAAAGGCACCCTGAACCTAAACGTTAAGTTGAAGAGGTCACGTCTAATGAAGTCAACGCTCCGTCCCCCTCGTGCTCTAATCCAAAGTCCGGAAACCTTTCAGCTCGAGCTACGAAACCGTTTTCAGTGCCTAGAAAACTGCAATGCAGTGGACGATATGAATGACATGGTCGTGGAAACTGCCCATGCGGTCGGAGCAAAGTTTTACAATACCCGCCGCAAAAGAACATAAAAACTCTCCGATCACACTCTTAATCTCATAGCTGTTAGACGGGAGATGAAGCTGCAGTCTTCAGTAGATTTGACAGCATACATTTTTTTTATAGAATAGGGGCAAACGAGTATGCGGCTCACCTGATGGTAAGTGACTACCGCCGCCCATGAACAACCGCAACACCAGAGGAATTGCAGATGCGTTGCCGGCCTTTTAGAAAGGTGTAAGCTCTTTTCTTGAAGGTTCCTAAGTCGTATCGGTCCGGAAAATTCGCTACATATACACGCACCTGAACAGACAGCTCACCAAATGCATGCGGCGGGACTTACGCAACTTTAATACTGCTTGTATTAAAGAAGCAATCGAGCGGAACCAGGGCTCCAAAGTCTTTGCTAGAGATCTGTCTGCCAGAAAGAGTCAACTGTCGAAGCTGAAGACCAAGTGTGGCAGTGTCGTTTCCGGGACACCTGAGATTTTGAGTGAGATTAAGAGGTTCTATGGGCAGCTGTACACATCATCGTTGAAGCCACACGTAAGTGTGAGTAACGATCTAAGAGCGAGTCTTATCCGACACTATTCCGATGATATCCCGGACGTCAGTCTCAGCGAGATTAGAATGGCTCTCCAGCATCTTAAAAACGGCAAGGCCCCAGGCGAGGATGGAATTACAGCGGAGCTTCTGAAAGCGGGTGGAAAACCGGTACTTGAAGTCCTTCAGAAGCTCTTTTATTCCGTCCTTCATGGTGGCACTACACCGGAGGCGTGGAGCAGAAGTGCAGTGGTCTTGTTCTTCAAGAAAGGTGACAACGCTCTCTTGAAGAACTATAGACCGATTTCACTTCTGAGCCGCGTCTACGTGCTGTTTTCGAGAGTCATTAAGAATAGTCTCGCGCGCAGAGTTGACGACGAAACAAGCCGGTTTCCGAAAAGGCTTTAGCACCATAGACCACATACATAACCTTCGGCAAATTGTACAGAAGTCCGAGGAGTGCAATTTGCCACTATGTCTGGCGTATGTGGACTATGAGAAAGCCTTTGATTCCGTCGAAATTTGGGCGGTGCTGCAGTTCCTTCAGCGATGCCAAGTTGAATGTCGGAATATCGAAGTGCTGAAGTGTGTGTACAGTAGGGCTACGATGGCTATCCGAGTACAGAACCAGAGTACGAAACCTATCCAATTGCAGAAAGGTGTAAGACAGTGTGACGTTATATCCCCGAAACTCTTCGCCGCTGCATTGGAAGACGTTTTCAAGCTTCTGGACTGGAAAGGATACGGTACTAACATCAATGGCGAGTACATCACTCACCTTCGATTTGCCGACGACATAGTCCTTATGGCAGAATCGCTGGAGGACCTAAGCACTATGCTCAATGACCTCAATAGTGTTTCCTAACGAAGAGGTCTTAAGATGAACATGGACAAAACAAAGATCATGTTTAACGTCCACGTCACACCTATGCCGGTAGTTGTTGGGAGCACTAAGCTCGAAGTTGTTGACGAGTATGTTTACCTGGGACAAATAGTCCGACTAGATAAGTCCAACTTCGACCGAGAGATCAATCGACGGATTCAACTCGGCTGGGCAGCGTTCGGGAAATTACGGCACATCTTCTCGTCAGGTATACCTCAAAACTTGAAAACAAGACTGTACAACCAGTGCGTGTTGCCAGTGTAGTGGGTGCGAAGTCTGTTGTTATGTGTATAGTAACGGGCATATAGATAAATAATGTTCAACACTTATTACACTAACACATTTATTACACAGAAATACAAAGTCACACCAATAATTATATAGTCAGAAGGAGAATGCAACACTTACAAGAAGGAACAAGCTTATAGATATAAAGAAAGGCGGAGAGAAGCTTAAGAGAAAATAGATAATAGGATTTAGTACACACGTAAATATTTTAATAGCAAGCGTCCGTAAGCTAAAGCGACAATCTCTCTCCGTCGTAGTACGTAACCGACTGATCGAGGTTCAAGGAGGCGCTGCGCTCACGCCACCCGCTCGTAGTCATTGCCGCACGAGATAGCACCTTATAAGGTAATGCATCGATGACACCACCGGGATCGAACCTATGAGCGTCGGCCAACTGGTAAGTATGGTGTTGTGTTATTAGTGTAAAATGTACTTTGTTAAATGCGCGTGTGTGTGTGAGAATGTATCTTTGTGCAATATATTATGGGTGAGTTGCAAGTTCCCCACATCACCCCCCTCCAGAGACCTGGCTAAGGGCGATAAAAGTCGGTAAATTTTACACGACGTCCTGAACGTGTTATGTATTCTTTCGGGGTTTTTACAGTATTATTAACATCGGGTTTATCTGATGCGTCACATAGTATATGGGCTGGTTTAAGGCGATCAACTGTAACCGTAACTTCCTTCCCGTTAACCAAGACCTTAAATATTTTGTCGCTTCTAGTAAGGACTTTGTGAGGACCGCTGTATTTAGGCTGCAAGGATCCACGTGATGCGTCCTCACGTACAAATACGTGGTTGCTGTGGGCAAGATCTTTAAAAATGAAGACGTTTTTATTGTTATGGTGAGACATAGGCACTGAACGTAATTTTTGAGCAAACGTGCGAATGCGGGATGCAAATTCGGTTATGTCCGTTGTACCGCTGGCACTGGGCTCAAAAAATTCTCCGGGCAAAGATAAAGGTTCACCATACAATAATTCAGCAGAGGATGATTGTAAGTCCTCTTTGAATGAACTACGTATCCCTAACAATACCCATGGCAGTGACTCGGTCCATTTCTCTCGTGTATGACACATTATGGACGATTTGAGCTGCCTATGGAATCGTTCTACCAGTCCATTACTTGCCGGGTGGTAAGCCGTCGTGCGTTTGTGCTGAAATCCGGCTATTTTGGCGAGTTGTTGGAAAAGGTTTGACTCGAATTGCTTACCGCGGTCAGTTATAATGTCTGTGGGGCAGCCAAATCGAGCTATCCAACAAGATAACAAAGCCTTCGCAACCGTTTCTGCTGTTATATCAGCGATCGGAACAGCTTCAGGCCACCTTGTGAAGCGGTCAACACACGTGAGACAATAACGGTAGCCATCCGACAATGGCAATGGCCCTACCAGGTCGATGTGAATTTGCTTAAACCTTGCACGCGGTATTTTAAACGTGCCTATAGGTGAGCTAACATGCCGATAAATTTTCGAACGCTGGCATGGTAAACACGTTTTTGACCATTCTCGACAGTCTTTTCTAACTTTCGGCCACACGTAACGTTCTGCTACTAACTTGGCGGTTGCGTTAACGCCTGGATGACTGAGCGAATGTAAAGTGTTAAAAACTTGTTTTCGGAAAAACTTGGTTACAAATGGCCGGGCAGTCGGTGTACTGACGTCGCAGTACAATGGGGTTCGACTCCCGGGTATAGTAATTTTTTCT
This sequence comes from Parnassius glacialis, assembly GCA_033319125.1. Classification (NCBI taxonomy): domain Eukaryota; kingdom Metazoa; phylum Arthropoda; class Insecta; order Lepidoptera; family Papilionidae; genus Parnassius; species Parnassius glacialis. The sequence continues at coordinate 35,728,289 of JAVANC010000011.1, read as the reverse complement.
AGGCGTAGTGACGAGCCTTCTTTTATGAGCTTTTCAAGCTCAGGGTCAGAAACTTGGCTTTTAGCTAATGCTTCTAAGTCAATAGGCGCCTCTAATGCCTCTACACGCGAAAGTGTATCGGCAACAACGTTGTCCTTACCGGAAATATGTCTGATATCAGTTGTAAACTGGGCTATATAATCTAAGTGCCTATACTGCCTAGGCGAACAGTTGGATTTCCTTGCATGAAATGCGAAACTGATTGGCTTGTGGTCAGTATATACTGTGAAATGCCTTGCTTCTAACATGTAGCGAAAATATTTAATAGCCTCATAAATTGCTAGGAGCTCCCTGTCGTAAGGGGAATATTTTGTCTGAGAAGTGTTCAGCTTTCGGGAGAAAAATGCTAGCGGCTGCCATACGTCTTCTTTTAACTGCTGTAGGACAGCTCCGATTGCTTTATCCGAAGCATCAGTGACTAAAGCCAATTTTGCTTGGCAATCTGGATGTGCTAATAACGCTGCCTCAGAAAGGCTTTCTTTGCATGTTTTAAATGCATTTAAAGACTCACCAGATAATGTAATAGGCTGGTTATTCTTTATTACGCCTGCCAACAAGGCGTTAAGCGGTGCTTGTATTTCTGCAGCACGTGGTAAAAATCGCCTATAAAAATTGACCATGCCCAGAAATCGTCGAAGTTGACGAACATTGGTGGGCAATGGGAAGTTTTTTATGGCTTCAACTTTAGTGTCTAGTGGTTTGGTGCCTGATGCCGAGATGTGATATCCCAAAAAGGATACTTCTCGAGCACCAAAAACACACTTAGACGTATTAATTAGCATACCATATTCTTTTAGTTTTTGAAAAATTGTACGCAAATGCTGTTCATGTTGTGCCTCGTTCTTTGAAAAAATTAAAAAGTCATCCAAATAACAATAGCAGAAGTCAAGTCCCCTTGTCATTTCGTCCACAAACCTCTGGAACGTTTGTGCAGCATTCTGTAAACCGTAACCCATGAATGGGAACTCAAAGAGTCCAAAAGGCGTTGTTATTGCAGTTTTTGGTACATCTTCAGGACTAACTGGTATTTGGTTGTAAGCCTTGACTAAGTCCAATGTACTAAAAATTTTGCAACCAGATATACTATGTGCAAAGTCCTGAATGTGCCTGACCGGATATCTGTCGGGCACTGTTCGAGCGTTAAGCATTCTGTAGTCCCCACAAGGCCGCCAACCATTATCTTTTTTTGGAACTAAATGGAGTGGCGAAGACCAAGAACTTTCAGAAGGCCTAGCTATCCCATTATCTAACATGGATTGGAACTCTTGTTGAGCTATTTTGAGTTTATCTGGAGCGAGGCGACGAGGTGAACAAGAAACTGGAGGTCCTGGTGTCGTACGTATATGGTGAACTGTGTTATGCTGTATAGTGCGGTGTATACCAGCTGGTCGGGTAATTTCCAAAAATTCTGTTAAAATTTGGTGGTATTTTGTGTTACCAGTTAAAACCTTAATTGATGAAATATTGGTTGACTTTACTTGTGAGGCAGTGGCTACTATAGATGTTGTACTATCAGTAATACGCTTGTTACGACAATCTACAATTATACTATAATAGTTTAAAAAATCTACACCAATAATGGGCTTTGTTACATTTGCAACTACAAAACGCCACTTGAATAGTCTACGTAAGCCAAAATCTAAGTTTAAATGTACATAACCATAAGTGTCTATATGAGAACCGTTGGCTGCACTTAGCTGGTATGTAGTCCGAGCACGACGTTCACGTAGCAACGACCGTGGGAAGACGCAGAGGTCGCTTCCTGTATCGACCAGGAACTGAGTCTTCGAGATGCGGTCGGTTATGAATAGACGACCAGTTGAGTAGGGGCAATCGTCGGTCGACATCACCGATTGCCCTTGGAGTTTTCCGACCGATAGTCGCATGGGCGTACACATTTATCTGCCTTTTCGCCGAATTTGGAGTGATACCAGCATAAAGGAAATTTTCTGTAGCTGGACTGAGACCTTGATGAAGAGCGATTTTTGCGAGTATCTCGTTTAGAGCGTGATCGTGGTCTGCTTCTTCTGTGCATTAGAGTAAGCGCTTGCACTTCCTTTCTAAGCGCTGCAACTTCTTTCGCAAGGTCGTTGTACACCGGTTCATTATGTGAACGACTTGTTGACGCCACCTGAGGCGATGATGGTACCAGGTCGTGAATCCTATCGGCTACGTCCGCTAGTGTCTCGATGGATGTATGCGGTTGGCCTGCTAAAAATGTTTGGATGCCAGATGGAAGACGGCTGATCCAAATGGTTTTCATAAAATCATCCGAGACCTGTATGCCAGCAAGACCTTGCAGGTGACGGAGAAACTGTGATGGTTTTCTGTCACCCATTTCTTCGTGCATTAATAACTGTGTGAGCTTTTTCTCTTTGGACGCACTCAGCCGCTTAATTAGCTCATTCTTCAGCTTGTCATATTTGTTACTAGTTGGTGGGTTAATTATAATATCTTTTACCTCCACTGAGTACTGGTTATCCAGCTGACCAATAACGTAATTAAATTTAGTTGCATCACTTGTAATGCCGGATATATTAAATTGACCTTCCACCTGGGCAAACCATATCTCTGGCTCCTCCGGCCAAAATGGTGGTACACGAACTCCGACCTTACATAGTTCTAATGTAGGCTCATTTTGCGGCGTCTCTGTCGTTGTTGAGCGAGCCTGGGCGCGGTCACCTGCATACGTTCTAGCATCTTCGAACTTGTTCTCGACGTTGCTCATTTTTGTGTTCAATGTGGGTCACCAATGTAGTGGGTGCGAAGTCTGTTGTTATGTGTATAGTAACGGGCATATAGATAAATAATGTTCAACACTTATTACACTAACACATTTATTACACAGAAATACAAAGTCACACCAATAATTATATAGTCAGAAGGAGAATGCAACACTTACAAGAAGGAACAAGCTTATAGATATAAAGAAAGGCGGAGAGAAGCTTAAGAGAAAATAGATAATAGGATTTAGTACACACGTAAATATTTTAATAGCAAGCGTCCGTAAGCTAAAGCGACAATCTCTCTCCGTCGTAGTACGTAACCGACTGATCGAGGTTCAAGGAGGCGCTGCGCTCACGCCACCCGCTCGTAGTCATTGCCGCACGAGATAGCACCTTATAAGGTAATGCATCGATGACACCACCGGGATCGAACCTATGAGCGTCGGCCAACTGGTAAGTATGGTGTTGTGTTATTAGTGTAAAATGTACTTTGTTAAATGCGCGTGTGTGTGTGAGAATGTATCTTTGTGCAATATATTATGGGTGAGTTGCAAGTTCCCCACACCAGTGATGACCTATGGTACTGAGACGTGGTCCTTCACTGCTGGCCGAATGAGAAAGCTCAAGGTCGCTCAGCGAGCTATGGAGAGGGCTATGCTCGGAGTTTTCTCTGCGTGATAAACTTAGAAATGAGGATATCCGCAGTAGAACCAGAGTGACTGACATAGCCCAACGGATTAGTAAGCTGAAGTGGCAATGGGCCGGCCATATAGCTCGAAGAACCGACAGCCGATGGGGAAAAAAGGTTCTCGAATGGCGGCCTCGTACCGGCGGACGAAGTGTAGGGCGTCCCCCCACTAGATGAAGTGACGACCTGGTAAGGTATGCAGGAAGTCGATGGATGGAGGTGGCTCAGGACCGTGCTTTGTGGCATTCTTTGGGGGACGCCTATGTTCAGCAGTGGACTTGTGAAGGGCTGTAATGATGAATGATGATATAATATGTACATTTTTAGACAACAAAACTTTTATAGTATTATAAGAAATTACTCCACTTCTGATGTTAGAAATTACTCTCAAAATCGTTTAAATAAAAGAACACTACTCGGTAACAAACCCTGCTTACTATCAGGACCCAATTACATGATAACACCAAAGTATGCAAACCAACAGCATCACTACCCATCTCAGTGTAACACAGGGCAGCCTCTCAGCAACACGATTTTCCTTGCCTACCCTAGTAGAATACCCCAACAGGCATAGTAACGACAGTGAGACTCGTAAAATTACAGACCGATGACTCTTAGTCGCCTACGCGAAACTTTATACTGCTAGAATGGGTAAGAGATCACCAGTTATACCTTCATTTGTTTGTATTTCCTTTTATTTTTTTACCCTGATTCCCTACAGTATACTATATATTAAGATTTTAATATAGATAAAAAATTGATAAAAAACTCCAAGCCTTAATTTCAATGTTAAGAGAGCCAGTATAATATCAGCATGACTTCCTGAGATTATACTGGCTGAGAAACATTTCACCATCACCGAACCGAATTATGGACTGTGTTTATGCGGTATTTTTTGCTTAAGGAAAGAAAGTAAGACATTTTCTTCAAGGCTGCAGTACGACACAGGATTCTTACTAATAAAAATAGGTATAGACTAATAAAGTATTCTTGTAATCTAGTTTTATTGTTAAAAATATTTTATATTATTCTATTCTGATGCTCTATTTATTATGTATTATGTGCAGAGTATTGACCTTGCGTTCATTAACTTTTACCTGCTCATCTGCTTATTCACCTGCATATCGAATCGATATTATCGATTCAAAACGTTCTAGACTACGAAGAAGAACGACACTGTTCTGTTCAAAAGGTGATTATAGGATATAAGTACCAAAAAGATCTTTTGCTTTCGATAAATAGCGTTATTATCATCTCGTTTAGGCAATGCGTAAAATACCTAATACAAAAGATAGCGTAGAATACTCCAAAAGCCTACGTTGGAGTATTCTACGCTATCTGGGTATTTTGAGTAAAAATATCGAAATATCGATATTTTTTCACAAAATTATCGATTTTTGTCGTTGATATTATTAACCGCGATATACCGATATTCGATATTTATTTTAGAGTATCGAATTCGTATCAATTTAGATATATTTTAAAATGTTATATTTATTTTATAATTTAATAGACGGTATAATTTAAACTACAAAATCATTCATGTGCTGTTATTTTTTTTTGTCGGCAAAACGTCCAGTAATAAAATTTTGATCCTATGATTGATATATGGTACTACATCATGCAAAACATGACGATATATCGGTATATTGGTATTTGTCACGCTCGCCAAGCGTGGCAACTATGGCAAATACCCCCCTATGAAGGTAACAAAGAGATGGCCCCCAGTCCCCGGCGGCCCCGCTATTCCTGGCTACGGTGGCGACCATGATAACGGCGGGTCAGGGGGTGCTAAGAATCTCCGGTGTAGGTTCAGTTGCCACCTAAGACGACTCGACCTGGCAACATACAACGCACGCACTCTGCAGACTGACGAGAAGATCATGGAGCTGGAAGAAGAGATTACGCTACGACAAGTTACGCTGGCATATTATAGGATTATCCGAGGTCTGAAGAGAGGAGGGACGACACGGTAATCCTCAAATCCGGCAACTTGCTCTATCACCGGGAGGGCGACCATCTGTCCCAAGGAGGTGTCGGATTTATCGTCCACAAGTCTCTAGTTAACAACGTTGTAAAGATTGAGAGTGTGTCGACGAGGGTTGCGTACCTTATTCTCAGAATCACCAAACGGTATTCGCTGAAGGTCATAGAGATTTACGCACCAACCTCGGCACATCCCGATGAGGAGGTGGAGGAAATGTATGAGGATATCTCTAGATTCATGCATAGGAATGAATTTGAATTTGAATTTGGAGGACCAAAACCCAATATATGGTGTTAATGGGAGACTTCAATGCAAAACTAGGCACAAGAGAGAACGGTGAGCTGAAGGTAGGGAAATTTGGAATAGGGCAACGGAACCCAAGGGGCCAGCAGCTGGCCAACTTCATGAAGAAAGAGGGAATCTTTATGATGAACTCTTTCTTCCAGGAGCGGCCCCACAGGAAGTGGACCTGGTCGAGCCCCGAGGCTTCGACAAAAAATGAGATTGACTTCATTATGACGACCAGACGACAACTGTTCAGTGATGTCTCCGTGATCGCGAGGGTGAAAACTGATAGCGATCACCGAATGGTTAGAGGCACACTGAACCTAAACGTTAAGTTGGAGAGGTCTCGTCTAATGAAGTCAATGCTCCGTCCGCCTCGTGCTCTGTTTCAAAGTCCCGAAACCTTCCAACTCGAGTTACAAAACCGTTATCAGTGCCTAGAAGACTGCAATGAAGTAGACGACATGAATGACAAGCTTGTGGAAACTGTCCATGCGGTCGGAGCTAAGTTCTACAAGACTCGCCGCAGAAAAACACAAAAACTCTCCCATCACACTCTTAATCTCATGGCTGTTAGACGGGAAATGAAGCTACATTCTTCAACAGATTTGACAGCATACAGGCATCTGAGCAGACAGATCTCCAAATGCATGCGTCGGGATTTACGCAACTTCAATACAGCTTGTATTGAAGAAGCGATCGAGCGGAACCAAGGCTCCAAAGTCTTTGCTAGAGATCTGTCTGCCAGAAAGAGCCAACTGTCGAAGCTGAAGACCGAGTGTGGCAGTGTCGTTTCCAGGACACCTGAGATTTTGAGTGAGATTGAGAGGTTCTATGGGCAGCTGCACACGTCATCGTTGGAGCCACACGCAAGTGTAAGTAACGATCCAAGAGCGTTGGACATACCTCAAAACCTGAAAACGAAATTGTACAACCAGTGCGTGTTGTCAGTGATGATATATGGATTTGAGACGTGGTCCTTCACTGCTGGCCGTATGAAGAAGCTCAAGGTCGCTCAGCGAACTATGGAGAAGCTATGCTGGGAGTTTCTCTGCGTGATAAACTTAGAAATGAGGATATCCGCAGAAGAACCAGAGTGGCCGAAATAGCCCAACGGATTAGTAAGCTGAAGTGGCAATGGGCCGGCCATATAGCTCGAAGAACCGACAACCGATGGGGAAGAAAGGTTATCGAGTGGCAGCCTCGTACCGGTAGGCGAAGTGTATGGCGACCCGCCGCTAGATGGGGTGACGACCTGGTAAGACATGCAGGAAGTCGATGGATGCAGGTGGCTTAGGACCATGATTTGTGGCATTCCTTGAGGGAGGCCTATGTTCAGCTGTGGACTTGAGAAAGGCTGTAATGATGATGATGATGATGATGATGATGATGATGAATTATCGGTACTGTTCGATACTGTTTAAAAATATCAATAAGATAAATATCGATATGTTTTTTTACTTGCCCATCCCTATTCCAACGAGGAGCAACATCATAGGCGCGAAACTTCGGGTACTGCTTTGGCCGTGGAAGTAAAGAGGAGATCTCCCGCCGGACAAAGTGGTCTTCTCAGGGAGCGGCCAACGTTCCGTTTGCTGGTGATTTTCTCCAGGTCGGTCCACAGTAACGGCGCTGCAAGACGTGCTTAGTACTGCGCGCGAGTCGCAGCGCAAGTATGTACAGGCCGTCTTTTTAGATATATCGGGAGCATTTGATAATGCGTGGTGGCCGATGATACTGCTGAAGACCAAGCAAGGGGGGATTCCACCTAATGTCTACCGTATGTTGGTGAATTACTTCATCAACAGGCGAGTGGGCATATTCGTGGGTGAGTGTGCTGAGTGGAAACGCTCGACCATGGGCTGCCCCCAGGGATCGGTCCTTGGACCGACCTTGTGGAATTTACTGCTGGATGATTTGTTGAGGCTGCCATTTCCTCTTGGTACGAAAATGCTGGCGTACGCAGATGATGTGACACTTCTGATAGAGGCAAACTCTAGAGCAGAAATAGAGAGAGCGGCCAAATCTGCACTGGAGCTGGTATCGTCGTGGGGTGAGAGGAACCGATTGTCCTTCTCCTCCGCGAAGTCATGTACCATGACCATCAAAGGCAAGTTCCAGCGTCCACCTGTTATCAGGATGGGGCTGGAGTCGATAAAAAGCGTAATGTCGGCTAAGGTATTAGGTGTCACGATAGACAATAGTCTATTTTTCATTCAGCATGCCAAGGACATAGGAGAAAGGGCTGGGAAATGCTTTGGGAAGATGTCGCGGGTGTCGGCGTCTTCTTGGGGCGTGCGCTACCCGGCCCTTCGTGTTCTGTATAAGGGAACATATGTCCCAGTAGTGACTTACGCTGCGTCCGTTTGGGTTGATCGGGTGGGGAATTATACAGTGCGCACGGCACTGCTTAGAGCGCAGAGATCCTCACTCGTGTTGCTGACAAAGGGCTACAGGACGACAAGTACTGCGGCACTTCCGGTGTTAGCCGGCGTCCTACCGGCTGACCTGGAGGTCATACGTGCGGGTAGGACTTGTCGGATGCGTGAGAATGCAGATAACGGGGAGTTGAGCAGGCGCAAGCGCGAAATTTGGGTTGAAGTTGTGAGTGCATGGCAGGAACGGTGGATGAATGAGACGAATGGCAGAGAATTATTCCGCTTTTTCCCGGACGTGGCGGTGCGACTCAATGCTAATTGGGTCGTGCCGGACTATCAAGTCTCGCAGATGCTCAGTGGGCATGGATGTTTCAGAAAGAGACTGTACGATATGAAATTGGCTGAATCGGGTATGTGTGAGTGTGGTGAGGCCTATGAGGATAGGCACCATGTCCTGTGGGAGTGTAAGTTGTATGATGACCTGCGATGTAAGATGATGGATGGAATTGTACGCGAAAGGGAAGGTCCTGTGTTCTACCCGGAACTTGTGGACGGTGGGGTGAACTTTGGCCGGCTGCGCGAGTTTTCGCATGGATGGCACGCAAGAAGGACGGCAATGGAAGGAAGAAAGAAGCAAGTTGCAGAAGACCAGCCCGGAACCGAAGCCGTGATGTGTACGTCCAGCCCAGAAAGGGAGAGTGACACTACGGGACAAGGATCAGATTAAATAACTTGTAGAGAGTCAAGAAAGTGCACGCGGGAAAGAGCCCAGAGCAAGTACCGCGCGCACCTCTCGAGATTCGGCCCGTATAACCGTGAGGTTGGTGGGGCCATGGGAGGTGGAGGGTTGTTCCGTTTGCTGGTAGCTCAGAGCTATTCTATATATACCGCAATACTTCGAAACTTTAATAGCGTAATTTAAACTTAGATGCATTTCACTGTGGCGCGATTAAAACGAAGCCACAGTGCGATCGTCAACACGCCGGCAAATACTTGACGTAACGAAAATCCTACAGTGGGAAAGGCCCATCTTTTTTTTTATATAGGATAAGGGTGACAAACGAGCACACAGTCCACCTGATGGTAAGTGGTTGCTGCGGCCCATAGACATCTACATCTATCCTCGTTTGCGAATCAAAATGCAGATGCGTTGTCACCCGTGAGGACTAAGATGGAATGCCTCATTTCCAGTAAAAAGGGCCTCCGGCCACCTGCACTCACCAAGCGAAACGCAGAGGTAAACCTCTACTTCACGCTGGTATTCTGTGAGGTCGTGGTACCACCCCGGTTCGAGCCGGCCCATCCGTGCGACAGCAAAAGCTGCTCTGGCTCTACCACTGTTAAAATCAATCATCTTCATCAATTGTGCTGAGTACTTGTGCTCCGGAGTTGGCACCGGTTCTAACGTGTATTTTCCGGTATCCTACTCGCTAGGCATAGACCCGAAATCATGGAGAACAGCTTTTGTCCACCCGATCCCTAAAAAAGGCAACCGCTCAGACCCGTCCAACTACAGGCCTATAGCCATCACCTCCTTGTTCTCCAAAATAATGGAATCCATTATTAACTGCCAGCTCATGCGGTACCTTGAGGATCACCAGTTGATTAGTGACCGCCAATACGGTTTTCGTCAGGGTCGATCAGCTGGTGACCTTCTGGTCTACCTGACTAATAGATGGGCGAAGGCAGTAGAGTCCAAGAGGGAGGCGTTGGCCGTTAGTTTGGACATTGCGAACGCCTTCGATCGGATTTGGCACAAAGCGCTTCTTTCAAAGCTCCCTTCCTATGGACTTCCCGAGAAATTGTGCAATTGGATCACCAGCTTCCTTGCAGGTCAGAGCATCAAGGTCGTTTTAGATGGTGCATGCTCCGACTACAAGCCTATTAACGCTGGTGTTCCACAAGGCTGTGTGCTATCACCAACGCTGTTTCTTCTGCGTATCAATGATATGTTGCAAACTGGTAACATTCATTGCTATGCGGATGACAGCACTGGTGATGCTCTATACACCGGCCGTGCCAATATTTCTCGGGAAAACGTCGCCGAGTACCGGAACAAACTTGTGTCTGAAGTCGAGTCTTTGCTGAACAAATTCTCGGATAGGGGGCGACTAAATCTAGTCCAGTTTAATCCTCAGACGACACAAGTATGCGCGTTAACCGCTAAAAATAATCACTTTGTCGTATCTCCTCAGTTTCAAGGCACTCCTCTTGTTGCCTCCTCTTGTTGCCACTCCTCTTGTTGCCTCCTCTTGTTGCCTCCTCTTGTTGCCTCCTCTTGTAGCCAGTATCGGAATGCTTGGCGTCGATATATCGAGTGACGTACAGTTTCGTGGTCACTTGGAAGAGAAGGCTAAATTGGCCTTTAAAAAGCTTGGCGTGCTCAGCAGAGCGGGACGGTATTTCATGCCGGCACACCGCTTGCAACTTTACAAGGCGCAGGTTCGGCCTCACATGGAATACTGTTCCCATTCGTCGACGACCGAGTCCTTTCCGATCGGCTCGATTCATTGGCAGTGTGAAGATATTTTGCATCCCTTTGCATTTTCTTTCGCATTTACCACGGGGAGTGCTCTGAGGAATTGTTCGGATTAATCCCAGCCGCCAAATTTCACGAAAGCACAACGCCGCAGAACTCCCGATACCATCCACACCATCTGGATGATTGGCGGTCCACCACTGTGCGATTTAGAATATGTTTTCTTCCTCGCGATTACCATCAGCGATTTTTCCGGACCGATACGACTTAGGGACCTTCAAGAAAAGAGCCTACACTTTTCAAGAGATCGGCAACGCATCTGCAATTGCTCAGATTCCCCTGGTGTTGCAGTTGTTCATTGGCGGCGGTAGTCACTTACTATCAGGTGAGCCGCATGCTCGTTTGCCCCCTCTCATATAAAAAAGGAGACTGTTTCGAGCTAAGAAAGAAGAAGAAAAAACAAATAATGTATATACTGCGTGATATAATGTCCAATTTAATATCAATATGACATCAAGCATTTAAATCTTAGGTTTGCTCTCCTTGCTTTTCTTTAAGTTTCATTAGGTATTGCAGCCGTTTCTTTAAGTAGTCAGGTGGGTACTGCACTATTTCCGATTTGGGCACCCCCTGTCCTATTTCCACATAGGGACGAAGACTTTGTCGACGTTTGTAAAAGAGTTCCATAGGGACCTCGTAATTTTTTCCGTTTTCGGATATCTGAAAAATATAGGCGAAATATAATGTTTTGTAGCTAAACTGAGATTTTTAATTTAAAAAAAAAATTCTCCACGTATAAATTGGCAATAATTACTTTATTGACTGAATGAGCTGTATATTTTTTGTGAATTCAAATGTTTCTTTTTTAATAGTCTGTGATACACTTCACAGATGTGAAGGTAAAAGAGCGTTTATTGTATATGACGGCACCTGCACCGTTGCAGGTGCGGCGGCGTTGGTCTAGCTAGACAGAATTCTTGTAAGCGACACGTGTACCGCACACCTGCGGCATTGCACCTGCGGTGCCGCCCGTCCTGCTTGTATAAAACGGACGGAGCTGCCGCCGTTAAAGCAGTCTTGGATCCGACGTGGAACGGTGCGTTTTGTAGTATTCCGTTACTAGTTTATCCTCGACTCGTTGGATAATTAATTCGTGTAAATGAATTAATTATTATTCCTAACTACAAAACTGGTCTCTGTACTATACTCAATTACCCTTTCTACATCAGAACTAGGATAAAGTCCCCATTTTTGCCCACATTTAATCTTCGAATAGTATGAGGATTATTACATTTTTGGAAGACTGTAATGCATTCCGCATTGATGAATATGTTTTTATGTTAAATACCGTAATGAAATTTGCTATGCTACTTACGATATTTTCGTATCATGAAAGTTTAGAGAAAAGATAAAGTGAAATTATGTAAATCGATTTTTTTTAATTTGTTCGATTCCCCGCAAGTATTTTCATTATTTCTTGATGTACCTAAATATGTTAACAAATGTCGAAAGAAGTTGGAGGCTTTCTAATTAACTTATTCAAGTTATGTTGTAATTTGATAGTTCACGCGAAACATGATTATCATTTGCTATATTTTGAAGTTCAAAACGTTTAAGGGATGTACCAAAATAAAGGATTAACTTTAACACGCTATGAATTGAAAATAATAAGTGAAATTTTTGTGTTCTAATGTGTTGATCAGTGTTGCAGTTTGCTCCGAATATTGTGTCGTCGACAAGATTGGGGTTTGATGTCGAGGGATTCGTAGAAGTCTCTACAACAATGATCAATGAGGAAGATGTTGTGACGGCTAATCGAACATGGTCAGGTACGGCCGAGCGCTGGTAAAATTGAGCGTACACCGCTACAGACTGTAACTTATCGGCTGATCTTACGGCAGGGCAATTTAAGCGGCCGCCGAACAAATGGTGCTTTGGCGCTGTAAATGGACGTTTGAGTTCGGCTTTCGTAGATTTTGCGCAGTTACCTCCTTCCCTTTGAAATGTTGTGGTATTTGCCTCTACACATAGTTTCTGTTATTTTTTGCAATGTTTTCAAATGTCATACTGTTGCCGTTTCTTAAGAGAATATGTGATGAATTTTGGAAGCTCGGAATTCCATGGTTCACAATACATTTATCTCGATTTCTTTTAATTTTACAAAGCAGTGCAACGATTCGCTAGAGCTAGTACGGCTACGGCGCGACGGCTCGCTGGCGCGACTGTGGCACGAACGCAGCAGAACGAAAAGCTGGAGTGCGTTTGCCTGAAGGTAGCCATATCGGCGCGTTCATGACTTAAATGAAGTCTGGGATGGTCGACCGTTGTAATATTTAACAAGAGTTAATATCTGTTAGCAGGTGGTGATAACTGATAGACCGTATGCTGTTCACTGTCAACCGCACGAGGACGTGCGACAGTCAGAGGTAGCCGTGTCTGTGCATCTAGAAAATACTAGAGACGTTGCAACACTCTAGCGAAGTAATTATTCTAGTGCAGGAAAGAAACACAGAGTTGCAGGGAGGCTGGTCTGTGCTGTACTGGTATGTGACGTATTTCTGTAGGTTTACATACTTAGGTGTCATCATGTCACTACGTCCCTCACGATACATTTTTGTGTGATTGTGACAGGGACATGTATGCGGTATGGTTGGTATGTACCTGTTCTATACTGAAAAAAAGAGAGAGTAAGAAAAAAAAGTGGTTCTTACTATCATTGCAGGGCGTTTGCCGGTCCAGTGATATAGCTACAGGGAATAGTGATTCTGGACTAGCAAATAGTACTTGAAAAAAAAGAGTAAGAAAAAAATAGTTCTTACTATCACTGCAGGGCTTTGTGCCGGTCCAATGATATGGCTATAGGGAATAGTGATTCCGGACTAGCGAAAACAGTACTTGAAAAAAAAAAGAGAAAATAGAAAAGTTACAGACTAATCATTCCGATCTATCATACATTAAAGTTTTGTAGTGCTTACTGGCGGGACAAAACTGATTGCCGCCCAAATCTGAAGGGTAAATATGGACCGGACCAAACGCTGTTTTATCAGGATGATCGAACGATGTTTTTCTCTCTACAGATAAGTAAGATTGTGATGGAGCGCGTGCGAGGACGCACGCATGTCAGCATGGCCGTGACGGCACCTGCACCGTTGCAGGTGCGGCGGCGTCGGTCTAGCTAGACAGAATTCTTGTAAGCGACACGTGTACCGCACACCTGCGGCATTGCACCTGCGGTGCCGCCCGTCCTGCTTGTATAAAACGGACGGAGCTGCCGCCGTTAAAGCAGTCTTGGATCCGACGTGGAACGGTGCGCTTTGTAGTATTGCGTTACTAGTTTATCCTCGACTCGTTGGATAATTAATTCATGTAAATGAATTAATTATTATTCCTAACTACAAAATTGGTCTCTGTATTACCCTTTCTACATATATTTTGTATATTAAATTTGTATTTTTTTATTTATGATTATGCAGTTGAAAGTGAAATACAACTAGCTTAATATACAAATTTAAAACTTTTATTAATAATTGCCGAATTTCGACTACTAGGTGCCTACTAGTATATTGATAATACCTTTATGTTTCTATGGCTATCTTCCACTCCATTAAAAATAACAAGATACAAATGGTTGCCCCTCTCAGGTACATCATCATCTCCAACCTCTATCGCTGCAAGATGAAATGGATACGTCACAATCCTTGAAATAGTTGCAGTGCATATTAAAAAAAGTAGGAAGCCTTAAACAAAAAGAAATAAAAAAGTTTATTTGACAGAAATCTATTACAACTCATTGGAAGTATCCGATGGTACCCACACTAGGTAATCATGTATGGTGGGTGCCCATTTAGCACTAACAATTTATGTTTAGTTCTCAAAAGTTAATGTAATTCACAGAAAAACTAACGTTTATAATAATAAAGCAAATAAGTTCAGGTCACAGCGGCTAGTCTTTGAGCAAAACAGCATATTGCACGAATATGTGTGCAAGCACATGTGCACTCTGTATTCCCTAACTCTTGGGGATAGGAGCTAAAGAGACCAGGCGCAGTATCTACGCCATCGTGCTTTCTGAAACTGCTGCTATTATTAATTTCGTGACGGAAAAATTCAATAATAGATTTAGTTTCATTCAAATCAGATGTAAACACCAGACCAGCATCGGGAAGCAGTGTCAGAAATGTGACTCACTTAACTAAGTAATAATTCTGATCATTGTACCCATCTGGCGATTACATAGGTAGATAGATAGATAGATCATATATCACCATAGAGAATCATCAATTTCATAGAGGGAACAACATAGAGAATCATCATAGAGAAAGTATTTATTTGTTTCTCCAATCACACACGTAAATTCAAAATTCAAATTCAGTCACTAAACTAAGTACAAAGTAAAAAAAAAGTAAACCAAGTACAAAGTAACGTATTACGAGTACATGACACGTATGGTGAGTAAACAAACCGTACTACTTGTCTTACCAGGTCGTCACTCCATCTCGTGAGGGGTCGCCCTACACTTCGCCTACCGGTACGAGGCTGCCACTCGAGAACCTTTCTTCCCCATCGGTTGTCGGTTCTTCGAGCTATATGGCCAGTCCACTACCACTTCAGCTTACTAATTCGTTGGGCTATGTCGGTTACTCTGGTTCTACTGCGGATATACTCATTTCTAAGTTTATCACGCAGAGAAACCCCGAGCATAGCCCTCTACATAGCTCGCTGAGCGACCTTGAGCTTCCTCATATGGCCAGCAGTGAAGGACCACGTCTCAGATCCGTAAATCATCACTGGCAACACACACTGGTTGTACAATTTCAATTTTAAAATAATATTTTTAGAAGGACAATGAAAGAGTTCTGACTCAGCATGTGTTGCAGAGAATCTACAACGCTGTTATTTTGTCAGCATCCGTATACTTAATGAACTAAAGTATAACAGTACGCGTACATCACTTAATTATATTACAAAAAAGCTTTTATTGTTTAATTATTTATTCAGCCAGTACAAGAACTATTTAATCAACTAGTACAAGTTTTCATATTATTTCTATTAATAATTAATATTCATGTACAAAAGATAAACATAATATAAACAAAATATAAACGAAATATAAACAAAACATGTGAAAAAAATAATATTAAAAGAGATGAAGAGAAGAAAGAGCTACAGAAGTGTTTTATTTATTCAGTATAATTATAATATAACTATACTAAAACAACGTAATGGTTATTGAAAATAATATTGGTAGTAAATGTAAGTTACATAAATAAATATGGGACACTCAGCCTATTGGATACGCTAAAAAGGTAAATTGATCAGAATTAAAAACAGGTAGAATTAAACGCGAAAAATTCGTATAAGTAGTCTTATTCAACGTGTAGGTTTCGCGTTAATACAAGAAATCATTAAGATCAAATGGCATCCTTTACATGAGAATCTCTCGCATGCCAGCCATGAAATACCCAGACCTGCGACAGAAAGCAACGTCAAATGTGCGATACCTCTGGTACTGCGATCGTCAATCAATTTGCTATGCGCTCTCTACATTTGGAGAGAGGCAGTATTTAAGGACAGCCAGAGAGGTAATTACAATAATTTATTTATTTAATTAAAATCTTTATTGCACTTAAAATATACAATTGGCGTACTTAATGCCTTTAGGCATTCTCTACCAGTCAACCACGAGCTAAGCAGAAAACTTAAGCCGGTAAGCATAGTACATACATTTCAAGCATACTTACATACAAACATAATATACAAAAACAACTTGAATAATTTACAATACACTTAAGCTTAAATAAGAAATTTAGTTGCTGAAAATAGAAAGGTAGTGATCAGTCACCATTCTTTCAAAGGCTACAACAGAAGTCGGTTTACTTATATGAGGAGGTAATTTATCCCATAGCCTTATAGCCTCAGCGGCGAAAGACAGACATAAATTTAGTACGGCGAGGAAAAACACATAGGGTAGTTCCCTCTAAGGATCGCAGGTTACAATCGTGAGAAGAACCCAAACACTGATACTTGTATTTCAGATATTGGGGAGTGCATGGATCATATAGGATTGAAAATAGCGTGTGAATAATTCTGATACATCTACGCTGATGGATAGGGAGCCATTTAAGCTTACAACGATATCAGGATACATGATCGTATTTACGAAGCCCAAAAATAAAATGGATGCAGTTATTTAACAAACGATTCAACTTGCACAGAATATATGTTCAGAATATAATATATAAACTTAATATTTAATTATACAATCTATTTAAGGTAGCCACAACATCCTTCAAAAGAAAAGTAAAATTACTGAGCAATATTTCAAAAAGGTGTTAGGTTGTGTTATACTCGTAACATAAATTACAAAATATATTTTTCATATTATTCTAAACCAGTGCTTAACAACAATCCCACTTGATGGTAAGTGGTGATGTAGCCTAAGAAAGTGAAGCGCACTGACTTAACAAAAGCCTATTCACTCTTGCCTTGAAGACACCCACATTGTAATCGGATGGAAACACAGATGTTAGCAACTTATTCCACTCCTTTACTGAATGCATCACGAACGATGTAGCAAACCATTTGGTTCGAATGCATGGTAAGTCAACAGTGAAAGTGTGGAGACTGGCCAAACGTCTGGTTGTCTGATAGTGAAAGCGAGAGGGAGGAATTAAATTATGCAATGCCTACGCACACTCTCCGAAATGCATCCTGTAGAAAACCGAAAGGCTGACTACTTAGCGCCTGTGTTCTGGGCCGGTAAAATTGGTTTTAATCAAATTCGGGTCACCAATAAGTCCCTTAACACGCCTTTCTATTGTATCCAAAGCTGCTATTTGGCATTTAGCAGCTCTAGCTGATATATGGCAGCAATACTCCATGCACGACCGGACTTGCACTTTATATAAAGTAAGCCGTTGGCCCCGCGTGAAGTGTCGTAAAGTATAAAAAACAAACTTTTTTTATAGAATATGGGTGACAAACGGGCACACAGCCCACCTGATGGTAAGTGGATGCTGTGGCCCATAGATATCTACATTTATCCTCAACTAAGATTCAAAATGCAGATGCGTTATCACCCCTAAGGACTAAGATGTATTGCTTCGTTTCCAGTATAAATGGTCTCCGGTTCTCTACATTGACCAAACGAAACACAGCAACATTAAATCTATTTTACGCTGGTATTGTGTGAGAGCGCGGTTTCGGTTTCATTCATTTGTGCTACAAACATAAAATAGCTGCAGCATGGCTCTACTACGTATATACCTAAAAATAAATTAAAAACTAAGAAATACCAAACAAGACGGGGGGAAAATGAAAAGGACCAAAAATGTTTAATAACACAATTAACATTTTATACTATCAAACTTTTAAATCATCATCATAATGATCATTACAGCCTTTCACAAGTCCACTTCTGAACATAGGCCTCCCCCAAGGAATGCCACAAAGCACGGTCCTGTGCCACCTGCATCCATCAACTTCCTGCACCTAGTGGAGGGCTGACCTATGTACACTTCGCCTGCCGGTACCACTTGAGACCATTTCTTCCCCAGCAGTAGTCGCTTCATCGAGCTATATGGCTGGCTCACTGCCACTTACGCTTACTAATTTGTTGGACTATGTCGGTTACTCTGGTTCTACTGCGGATATTCTCGTTTTTAAGTCTATCACGTAGAGAAGTGGTCTGTTAACTGTGGTTACCTATAACTGGGTGAGCACATTACATGTTTCTCACAATGCTGGGATCTTGTTTTTAGTATTTGTGTATCATCTGTCGGTGACCCTTATAAATAAATAAATAAAAAAGAGAAACCCCGAATATAGTCCTCTCCATAGCTCGCTGAGCGCCTTTGAGCGTCCTCATACGGCCAGTAGTGACGGATCACGTCTCAGATCCATGGGTCATCACTGGCAACACGCACTGGTTGTACAATCTTCTTTTGAGGTTTTGAGGTATGTCTGAGAAGAATATGTGTCGTAATTCCCTATAAATCTGCCCAGCCGAGTTAAATCCGTCGATTGATCTCTCGGTCAAAGCTGGACTTATTTAGTCGGACTATTTGACAATTTAATCATACTCGTCAACAACTTCGAGCTTAGTGCTCCCAACAACTACCAGCACAGATGTGACATGGACGATACAAATGACTTTTGTTTTGTCTATGTTTGTCTTAAGACCTATCCGATGGGATACTATTGAGGTCATTGAGCATAGTGCTTAGGTCCTCCAGCGATTCTGCCATAAAGACTATATCATCGGCAAATCGCAGGTGAGTGATGTACTCGCCGATGACGTTAATGCCGTAACCTTTCTTACTAGAAAGGTAAGGTCTTGAAAATTTCTTCCAATGCAGCGGTGTAAAGAATTTTTAGGATACTACGTCACCCTGTCTTACACCTCGCTGCAGTTGAATAGGTTTCGTACTCTGGTTCTGTACTTGGATAGCCATCGCATCTTTACTATAAAAACACTAC
Organism: Parnassius glacialis; assembly: GCA_033319125.1. Lineage (NCBI taxonomy): Eukaryota > Metazoa > Arthropoda > Insecta > Lepidoptera > Papilionidae > Parnassius > Parnassius glacialis. The sequence continues at coordinate 35,709,229 of JAVANC010000011.1, read as the reverse complement.
AGCATTTCGATATACTTGTCAACTTGGCACTGCTGAATCATCGCCCAAATTTCGACAGAATCAAAGGCTTTTTCATAAGTTCACATACGCTAAGCAAAGTGGCAGATTGTATTCTTCGGTCTTCTGTACAATTCGCCGCAGGGTTTGTATGGCTTATTCAGAAGGCTGGAAGTCGTCGAATCTGCTTGCGGGACGATTCGTAATGACTCTCGAAAACAGCACGTAGATGCGACTGAGACGGGAAATCGGTCTAAAGTTCTTTAAGAGAACATTGTCGTCTTTCTTGAAGAACAAGAACACCGCACATCTACCCCACGCCTCCGGAGTAGTGCCACCTTGAAGGACGGAATTAAAATCTTCTGAAAGATTTCAAACACTGGTTTTCCACCCGTTTTCAGAAGCTCCGCTGTAATTCCATCCTCACCCGGGGCCTTGCCGTTTTTAAGTAGATGGAGAGCCGGGATATTAGTGGAATAGTGTCAATAGTGATAAACTTTCTCTTGGATCGTTACTCACACTTGCATGTGACTACAACGATGACGTGTACAGCTGCCCGTAGAACCTCTCAATCTTACTCAAAATATCAGGTGTCCCGGTCTTCAGGTGTCTTCAGCTTCGATAGTTAAAGTTTTTGAGGATAGATATAGATGTCTATGGGCCACAGAAACTACTTTCCATCAGGCGGACTGTGTCTTCGTTTATTACTCTATCCTATAAACAAAGTAGAATTTTCTGGCACGCAGACCACTGGCAAAGACTTTGGAGCCTTGGTTCCGCTCGATCGCTTCTTCAATACAAGCTGTATTGAAGTTGCGTAAGTCCCGCCGCATGCATTTGGAGATTTGTCTGTTCAGTTGCTCGTATGCTGTCAAATCTGCTGAAGACTGTAGATTTATTTCCCATCTAACAGCCATAAGATTAAGAGTATACTCGGAGAGTTTTGGGTTCTTATGCAACTGATCTTGAAGAAATTGGCTCCGACCGCATGGACAGTCCACGAGCTTGTCATTCATATCATCCGCTACATTGCAATCTGCTAAGCACTGAAAACGTTTTTGTAACTCGAGCTGAAAGTTTTCAGAACTTTGGACTAGAGCACGAGGCGTTTACTTCATTGGACGTGACCTCTCCAACTTAACATTTAGTTACAGTGTGCCTCTCACCATTCGGTGATTCCCGCGATCACTGAGACATCAATCAACAATTGCCGTCTAGTCGTCATAATAAAATTAATCTCATTTGTTGAAACCACAAATATAATATATAAAGTTGATTTTTTAATTGAAAAACCTATTCAAGGCTGCCACGACATGCTTCAATGTAAATAATTTATTGTTGTTTTTTTAATAACGTCATGACCGATTTCGATTAAATTTAAATGGGACCACCTGGGGAGTACACACCTAAAATAAACAAGAACTTTCCAAATCGGTTTAAGCATCTTCGAGTAATTGGTGAACATACATAAAAAAGGGTTCCGACGTATTCAGAACCACCTCCTTTTTGGAGTCGGTTAAAAAGAATAAAGTTGCTAAACAAAATTTTAATTAGGTGCCAGATTTATAACATAAATTTCAAAATATTAGAACCATAACCTTAAAATAAATTAAAAACTAAGAAATACCAAACAAGACAGGGAAAAAATGAGAATGACCAAAAAAATTAAATAACAAAATTAAAATTTTATGCTATCGAACTCTATTCTTAAAGACTTACGAACTGATCTAAAGAAGAAAAAGAAAGATGACAATATGTGTATATTTTTATTATACAAACATACATAGTGGTTGCCTGGAAGAGATCGCTATGTAGCGATAAGGCCGCCAAATTGTACATTTAATCTGTCTTTTGTTATGTAATTTGTTTATTTGTTTGTGGTGTATAATAAAGTATATTCATTCATTCATTCATTCATAGTGTACATTTATATCTACCGGATGCAGTAACCACTTTCCATCAGTTAGACTGTAAGATCGTAGCGTTTGCCACTTCAATCTTATAAAAAAAAATGTTAATATCGATCATAGAAACAAAATGAAAATTTTTGCATTGTTTAAATAAAAAAAATCTTAAATTTACCTTTACACATTTCGGAACCTTAATGTAGATATGACAAAACAAGATAGGCTTCTTATACACTTCTTTTAAATAACAAAACGTTAGTGGTTGTAACATAAAGTTACCAACAATGATTATAAATGAATTTCAATTAAGTCTGATTATGTATGAAGTCAACAAAGTATCGTTCTTGCGAAATTACTTTTACGTTTTCAATTTTTCTTTATCAAAGAGCGCCGATCGTGCACAGTGCGTGAAATTATTAAGTTAAAAAATATTTAAATCTGAATAGGCATGCATGGTAATTATGTTAAACTAGCTGTACCCCGCGATTTCGCCCGCGTGTAATTTGGTTTTAATTATGTTGCGTGGAACCCTTAATATTTCTTTAAAATAAAAGTAACAGTGGCTATCTGCAAATGAAAGTCCCGTCAAAATTGGTCCGGCTGTTTCGGAGATTAGCCGGAACAAACAGAAAGACAGACAGACAAAAATTTAAAAAATAGTGTTTTGTTATAAATACCGTACATACTTTCATATGCATTTAGTAAAAAGCAGTTATTTTGACAATATAAACAGACACGTCAATTTTATTTATTTGTATAAATAATAACGTAGAGAGTGACGAATAATATCCTCTTAAATAGCCTTCAACCGACCTGCTAAGAATAAAAATCTGTGGTGTAGCCTGTGCTAAGTACAAGTACAAGTGTTTAAAGAAAAACTGGAATTTGCAGCGCAGTTTGACACTATCCTTTCACATATTATTTTGCCTACTTTTTTATTTTTAAAGTTAAGGTAAAATTTAAAGTTACAGGCCAAATACGCCCCACTGCTGGGCGCAGGCCTCTTCTCGTTTCTGAGAGGGTTTTAGGGTAAGAAAACGTCCGCTGCGCTACCCCAATGCGTGTTGGCAAACTTCACATACCTTCGAAATATTTTTTTTTATTTTTCAGACGTGCAAGTCTCCTCACTGTGTTTTCCTTCACCGCCGCGCACGTTGTAAATCAGCACTTAAAATTGCAATTAACAATTTCGTTCGTGCCGGTGGAATCGCGTACTGTGAAATTTACAGTGAACGGTTAGCCCACGGCTACCACGGCTCCATTAAGCCATAATATATAGAGGTCCCGTACTCTTGTAAAAATGACCCGCGCTTTTGTAATTCGACCCTGTTATCCTTCAATGTATGAATACGTAGCAAATAGCAATGGAAGAGACACGCCATGTCTACTAATTTCACACAAAAATATCGTTGCCTAACACAAAAATGTGAAAAAGAAAAATATTTTATTAAGAGAAAAAAATTAAGAGAAAAGAATATCGATAACAATCTATACACAATTTTTTTATAGAATAAGGTTTACAAACGAGCACGCAGTCCACTTATCGGTAAGTGGATGCTGTGGCCCATAGACATCTCCATTTATCCTCATTTAAGAATCAAAATGCAGATGCGTTGTCACTGTGTGGACTGAGATGGTATGCCTCGTTTCCAGTAAAAAAGGTCTCCGGTTCTCACTCTCACCATACCAAACACAGCAGCATTAAGCTGCTATTTTACGCTGGTATTCTGTGAGAGCGTGGTCTCTCCCCAGTCGATCCGACCCATTCGTGCTACAACTATACTACTAATATAGCTGCAGCATGGCTCTTCCACGTAAAAATATCTTTGCAGAGTGAATTATAAATCGATTCCTAGCAGTAAACTACAAGAAAATTGTTTTGCTTGTGATTTTTGTTGTCATCTACAGTTATGATGTCACAAAACTTCCCTGATTATGTTTAATGCATGTGTCGGGGAACATTCATACCCCGGCATGTTAGTGCCATGCCGTGCTAAATATCCCTCATAAACGTTTTACGTCGCTTTAAGTCATACATAACTTCGTGGACAGTAACTATTCGTATAAAATCTAAAATTTTCTATTATTTACGTCATGCTAACAGAAATAAAATTATACAGAAATTTATAAATTGGTAGAGTCAGAGCTCTACTAATCTACTCTCTAGTAGACTAGTATAGTCAGAGCTCGGCCAGGGAAGGACCGCGCTCTGACAGAATACCAGTGTGAAATAGCAGGTTAATGCTGCTGTATTTCATATCAAAAAAATACCAGAATCTATGTTATGGACCAATCAATATTAAATGGGACCAATGATATGAATCCAATATCGCATATAAGACCATGAAATCATCATTATTTTGTTAAAACTAAATTAACTTTAATTATGAATGAATGTTGACTCCAAGACAATTTATCTTTCTTATGGATACATCGGAAGACACGTCCAATATAAAAAATTGTAGATGTTTCTAGACGCATAATATTAATGCAATTCTAAAAAACTTATTTATTCACGTGTTCCTGTAACATATTATTTAAATGTCAAATATCAAACATATAGGTCAAATAGCCTTAGGGAAATAAAAAAAATCTTTGACAAACTGACAAAGAGACAAAGACACCGAAGTGACTCTAGAAGTAATCGAATTTTACTAAATTTGGCACGGATTAGCATTTAATGATGTTTCTAAATTGAAGACCACGCGAGCGAAGCCGCGGGTAAAAGCTAGTTTAATAATAAATTACTCAAAGGTACAGCTAGTATTTTAATAAAATCATCACTGCTAAAACTGGCAGTTTTAGGCAACACTCATTCTCAAATAGTAATCAGTGTTGCTAGTTTAAAGTGTAGTGATCTTGTAAGAATATCCACTATACTCGATATCCTCGTGAATTTGCTTTTATTTGTATCATTATCATGATTACAGTTCTCAACAAGTCCACTGCTGAGCATTAATCTTCCCCAAGGAATGCCACAAAACACGGGTCGGAACCACCTGCATCCATCGACTTCCTATGTCTTATCAGTTTTGTCACTAGATCTATTGGAAATACGCCCTAATCTCCGCCATCAACCGGTTTTAACCGACTTCAAAAAGGAGGAGGTTCTTAATTTGACTGTATGTTTTTGTATGTATGTTACACAATTGCTTCGCAGATTGTAAACCAATTTTGATGATCCTTTTTTTTATTAAATAGGTTATACTTCAAGGGTCCCATATAAATTTGGGAAAAAATAACTCCTTTTTTATCGGTTTGAAGTCAGTTTTTACTTTTGTGAAAAGTTATTATTATTCGAGTTATATATAGCTGTCCCATCGCCTCTTCATCTTACTAATTCGTTAGGCTATGTCGGTTACTGTCTTTTATTGTTCTTTATTTGTATAGCTATTTATATTTACTTTGTTACTTCAATGAATAATCATTTTTATTTAACTTATTTGTAAAAAATAAGTTTTAAATAAGTTAAACGCATAAAATCCCTAAAAGTAGTTTTATTCAAAGTACAATGTACACGTTAATATAAGAAATTGTTATTTCCTTTTATTATATTAATATAACAAACGAACTAACAGTTTACCTGAGAGTAATTGGTTACTGCCTGTGGACACCTGCAACCAACTTCCAACAAAGATGTATGATGATGATGACAGATGCGTTTTCACCTCTGAAGACTAAGGCCCGTATTAATAAACGTTACTCAACGACAAACTCAAGTGCGTAATTATTACGATATCAGCATCTCAAGATCGTTGCTAATTAATAAACACATCAAAACAGTATCCCAAAACGTTGTACTTAGGACTACTGTTCTGTGACTTGCACTCAAGTACACACACTTGAGAGCCAAGTTTCGTTTATTAGGCCTGAATTCCTCCTACGCTGACGTCGGTCGCATACGTCGGTCGCGCGTACTAATGTACATTGTGTTCTATAAAGCCCCACACTACGACGCTGACGACAGCGGCGCGTAGTTTGCTACGTACGCGTACGCGACCGACCGTACGCAACCGACGTCAGCGTAGGAGGAATTCAGGCCTAAATGTGGCACTCGGCTGATATCGTAAAACTATACCGCATCTTGAGATATGTTTATTAATAAGATCATAACCTCAAGATTGTACTCAAGTGCGTGTACTTGAGCTGAGTAACGTTTATTAATATGGGCCTAAGATAATATTCCTTACAATCTGTAATTATTCTGGGTCTTTATGCCCAGGAACATTGTACTGAAGGTACTTGGCGTCAGAAATAGGTTAGCGAGAACCTATCCAGACGGACTCTTTAGCAGGAAAGGTATTTCTAGCAACAAATAAATATAAAAAAAAACATGCGTCAGTGTCGTGGAACACTCGGTTTGAACGAAGTACCTTTCTTAGTATATTATTATTTTTAAACGTATTATATTATTGATTAACAAATACAAATAAATCAATTAGCTAGCGTCTATTAAAGTGAAGCGTCATTTAAAATAACATTTCTTTCATGGCAAGATAACAAAAAGTGCGAGGGAGATGGATATTATTCCATCTCGCTCGCACTATAGAAAGGGGGTCGTGACGGAAAAACCTTATACTTCTTCTCGCCTTGCCCCCATCCGTCGAATTCCTATCGTAAGAAGGAGTTCGTTCCAAAATATTTCGAGAAACATGTGTCTACCAAAAGCCCCTGGAGCAGCGCTATAGACTAACCACTCCGTAACCCTCTCACAAGTTGGATGCGCCTGGAGTCGCTTCCTGCCATTATCTTAAATAATCTGTTTCGTTCGTCGCCTTACCGCTCGCTAGAAGCACGTGCCGTGCACGTGTCGCAACAAAGAAAACCTATAGAACTACCGCCAGCAAGACTGTGTGATACCGCAAGAACTATTCGTATTAATCAGCCAATCGTGCTGAAGATAACCGCATCGTAGCTGTTGAAGTAAGGAGTTGGCCGCACCGCCCCGCATCTGAAGATCGCAGGTGAGCTAATTTAGTCTTATGAACATGCAATTACCCGCTGGTCCTTCGAATTTATCTACTTAACTTGAATCAGCCTCTACCGAGGGCCTGAACTATCGTAGGAAATTGTTTAAAAGCCACTAACGCTTGGGCGCCTCGTGGGTTACACCTCCCGCATTGACTAGGTTTTTCTGGTCACCACGCATACCGCTACTGGTATTTTCTCGAGCTGCAGATTCTTACAAAATTTGTGGTTCAAATCCCGCATTTAATAAAAGTGGTACAATTAAAAATATTGTACAACTGACTTCAATATAAATAAAATGAGAACATCATCAATGTAGCCAAGTTAATTAAATACGCATTATTAAGGATAACTCAAAAACTACTGGTCAGATCTTGATCAAATTTATATGCGACCACATGAGAAGCACCAGTTTTCAAATAAGAATCATCAAAATCGGTTCACTCAGGAAAAAAAAATTCTTTATTTCGGACAACACGATCCATAGAATTTGTTAGTAGAGAAAAAACTTACATCTATGTTAGTAATATAATTTGTACTTAATACTTTATTATTAAGCAGGACATAGTCCTGGCGATCATTTGTCTTATCAGTGGACAGTCCCCACTGTCGGCAATCTCACTCAGCACACTGTGGCCGCTGCCGCGCACTCTGTTTATCAACGATGCGGTCTTTATTCGGATTATTGCATCAAAGCTATCCACACCTGCCAGTGCAAACATCGCAGACGCGCTACAGTAACGCGGCAGCCGCAACAGCGCTGCCTGTGCAATGTCTTCACTGTTAAATAAAGACTGTCAGTCAAAATATGTCCAAGATATTTAAAATTATAGATCCTTTCTAGTGGTTCGTTATAAAGCTTTATAGGGGTACAACACTAGGACATTTACTGCCAACCTTAAATACCGATACCTCCCAATACCGGGGACGACTGAAGTTCTCATTAAGTCGGCAGGCAAGTACGAATGCGAAACACAAACATTAAAAATAATAGTGCCAAAACTCTAGGTAAATGCACTCCTGCATATTTAAAGTGCTCAATACTGAGACCATCGTGACCTGGTGACTTACCTGCAACCAACGTGCTATTATTTTGTCACTCGCTACCATTTTGAGTTCACGCTTGGTCTCAGCATTGGACACGGGATGTGATGACGGCCCTAAAGGTGACGTGACCATAAACTGATCCCTGAAATGATTTGCAATTTGCTTCATGTCACTAACCCCATTTATTGCTTCAGGGAGACTAGGTCCAAAGTTGAGTTTATTTGTGGACTTCCAAAACTTCTTGAAGTCTTGTTTTGAATGTTCAAAAGTTCTGAGGTAACACACATAAAATAAAAAATAAAGTCGAATTGAGCACCTCCTCCTTTTTTGAAGTCGGTTGAAAAATAAAAGAGGGCTCGCGTTTTTAATGTTCTTTAGTATTCGGATTTGTTGTCGCGGTCTAACAGGACTCTTCGCCATCTTAGTTTTTTTTTTAATGAAACGTTTGTATGTTACAATTCTTTTTTCTACTTTCTTGAAAGCGGGTGTTTGAATCAGTGTACATTTATACTGTTTCATATTGGAATATAAATGCATACCTTAAAATGAGAATCTGCTGTCCTATTAAAATAGAAACAATGGCGTCGTCGAGCGAAATTTCTAATGAAATTTCAGCTGAAAGTGCTTAACGTCGCCTGTAATTACGCTGTTGCACTAGATTTTCACTAAAGAACGCTCAAATAATAAGTTATATCTTAGCTTTCAAATTTCTTTAATTTTAGTGGTTAAAACTGAAGAAAGTCGACAACGAAGCTGTCTCTACTTACGTTATAACCATTAGCTATCCACAAGTCCTCTACTGCAAATAGGTCTCCCCAATAGATTGCACCATAAAGAGGATATTTGTCATTGTTATCACTCTTGGCTGGAGGGTTGACAAACCACTCTTTTATTCGAAATTGAGTTGTTCTCAGGAAGATGCTGCTGCCCATCTCACATTTCAGTTTTCCATCGTCACCAGTACGGACACCAGCGAGATGATAATATGAGGAACTTTGCCTTTTAAAATTTTAATTAAAAGCAAAGTAGTAATAATTTTTATTTACTAACATTTAAAAAAAAATAACTAGGTGGTTCTTTTGTGTTCAGTTCTCTTGTACCTAATAGTCGGTCTGGGTTAGTATACGTCCATGTCCAGTCCATGGTCTGTATTTTGATCGAGAATTTTGACAGCAAAAATTATTACATTTGTAAGCTGCTACTAAGTAGCTACATTACAATATATTTGATTTGACATATTCATATTTTCTCACCATATTCGGACTAAATAGTCAACAAAAAAAAATTTTAAACTTCGCGCGTGTTGTGTTGACGAAATACAGATACCATTCAAACGGGTTCGTTTTATTCTCTAACCGCCTGCTGCCGCCCGCCCTGCCGCGCTATGCATCGACTTCGTCAATTCGACGATCCTTGCTTGTTTCATTCTTTTACTAGTAAGTAAAATTGTTTGAGAACGTGTTCCCACGTTCCCAGAGCCATATAAGAACCTCCTCTATTATGTTCGAATTCATTGGCAACACTTTCAGCTAGGTCACGCTAGGTGTCATAACATCATTTTGTTTGGCCTAAATTTCTCAACAATATAATGACCATGTTGAAGACCAAGTAAAGAGAATATTAAAATTTGTGATTCAAGCACCGGGATTAAACAACACGCTTAAAAAATCTAAAGTAAAGTAGTTTTGCTACAATTATATTCCAGAAGCAAACGTAGTGCGGACCTATAATTAATTTTTAAGAAAATGACCTTTAAAAAGGGAGAAATTTCTTTGTTCATAAATCATTTTTAATAAAAGGACGTTACGAAGTATATTACTTGCTGTGTTTGATATCACAGCAAGTAGTGTTCTCCATGTTTCCACGTGCGTGACTATGTAGGTACTAATTAGGTACTTTAAAATTAAAAATTAAAAATATTGTACAACTGATTTCAATATAAATAATTAAGAATACCTCAAAAACTATTGGTCAGACCTTGATTAAATTTATATGGGACCACATGTGAATCACCAGCTTCGACATAAAAAAAATCAGCGAAATCGGTTAACCCAAAAAAAGTTAGGAGATATCACACATTAAAAAAAAATACATTCGTACCTACCTCCACTTACAGAGTACCTCCTCCAGTTTGAAGTTGGTAGAAAATAAAAGGAAGATTCTTAAAAAGAAAATTTGCAGCGACATCTCTTGGTGAGTGGTGAAATTTGTTTTATGCGTAGATTAAATTGTATTTATTCTTTTTTTTAAATTCATGATTTGCAAAAAAATTTAAATAAATATTTCTTTCATTGACAAAGCAACTAAACAAACCTTTTTTAAAAAAATAAGGAATACTTTTATCTTCCAAACGGTACTTTTATCATTCGGAATAAGAATAATTATTGAAATCAGAAATTCAATTTCTAAAATTATATATGTTTTTTTTTATAACAATCCCGTAGGTTTTTCAACAAATATCTCGATTCGGGCACTGCACTGGTTGAAACTTGATCATGAAATGATACACTTCGTCATAAGATGTCGCTATTTCGAATTTATCGCATTACTTGTTTTTATTGGTAAGTGCAACCAAAAAGACCACAGATGAAGACCCCTGAGGAGTAAGATGAAAACCGAACTGCTTGTAACATATAGCTGAAAACCTAACTGCCTGTAATTATATTGGCATATTATTTGTTGCACTGTAATAGCCGTAGAAATTGCCTTTTATGTCGTGTAGAGAAGACAGAGATAAATTAAACAGAAGAGAGGCAGAAGAATCTCTCTAATAATTACTCAAAACATATAAAACTACGGTGGCAAACCCGCCTTTAAAGGGTGTCATATGGGGGATATATGACGCAATTAATGGGGCGGTCTATGTTCAGAAAGTGAAGTTTTAATAAACCGTAATGAATAAAATTAATGAATTAATTTTTCCATTACAGATGAGAAGTTAGTTTTTCATTATTTAATATATTTTTTTGTTTAAAAGTATAGTTGGATAAGTATAAACAATGTTTATCCACCCTTCAATTTTTTTCTAATATATGAAATTGGTTTTGTCTGAAGCATAATAGAAAAGTACCATTTGGTTTATGACACTTTATGATTTTTTTTCTTTTGAAGCAGTAAATACACGTTTATTTGAAACTAGCCCTCTCGGACTGATTTCTTATTTACTCTAATAATGCACGTTTTAATGTTCGCGGTCCAGATAGTAAAAATCTACGTACCAACCAACCCGCCTACAAATTGTAGCACCTATGGCAAATAACCCCTATGAGCCAATCTAAGAGAGAGGTCTATGTTCAGCAGTGGACTAATACCTGTCTGTCGTGACGATAATTATGATAGGACTCAGACCTATAGACGAGACTTAATAACTTAACATTTTTGAAATTCTTAAGATAATGGGAGGGGAGGTAAGTGGCGGCGATGAGGGCTAATAATCTTCCGCTCACCAGATGTCGCTAGTTGTGACTGAGGTAAAGTTTTTTGTTACACAGTGTCAGTTAATTGAAAAATTTGTTTTTAAATAATAGTTTATCATTACCTACAGTATTATATTAATACACAAAACAGTGCGTCAGTGGTTTGATCTTTAATTTTTTGCACTTTATAACTCTTTTTTTTAAATCGGCTTTTAGTTATATTTAGTTTGGTTCGTTCATTTATAGTGTAATTAATATAAAATATAACTAATAATACAGAAAGAAACTTTAAAGATTACATTTTCCTAAGAAATTTTCGTCCCCGCTATGAAATCTGTCAAATATTTTACCTCACTGTAAAGTGGCGCCGCCCTGGTGGCAGAAAAAGTCGTGGATGCCCTCATTTCGGCTCTAGCGGCCCGGCCGTAACACCTCATGCTACGAGACCAAAAAGATTCAGTATTGTTATCAAAAATATTCGGCGAACTCCACTGAAAATTACTGACAAAAAGGCACGATTTATGGCACACCTGTGCGTGGTTTGGTGACAGCTCCGTAATTGACTGTATACCGACGTCAGCACGGAGCTGAAATTATGTGATATGGCGATAGGTGCTAAAATGTCGGCAGTTAATTATCTGCTTTTATAATAACTCAAGCTTATTATAACGAGCTATGGAGATGTCCATAATCGGAGTTCATGCCCACACAGCAGAAACAGAATCAATACTTTATATTAATATAATAAAGCGGAAGGAGTTTTTAGAACGAAGTTCCTTATCGGACGGTACGGGTTTGGCGGATGGAAGCTAGGCGACAAAATGTGTAAGATTTTTTCGTCACTACCCCTTGTGTCGTAGTGTATTTTATTTTAAATGACGCTTCATTTTAATAGACGCTAGTAATACATGTATTTGTATTTGTTAATCAATAATATAATACGTTTATCAATAATAAGGAACTTCGTTCCAACCGAGTGTTCCACGACACTCACACATGTTTTTTTTTTGTTTTCTTGATTGTTTAAACACGCTAATCTCTGAAACTACCAGTTCGACTTTAAAAATTAGTTTTGTATATTATAGTCATATTCATAAGGCATTCCTCTCATATATATCGTTATACGTATAAGCTATCTAGCATTATGTTACACTTCTCAGATAGCCTTAAATATTGAATTTTTGTCGATTCGCACAATTTGCAAGTCAGAAGAAAAAGCGCTCCCGAAATGATTTATCCTCGTACACTGACGTAATAGTTAGTGATATGTAAATACCACGTTCTAAAAAAATATAGATCTTTACTCCATTTAAAGAAAAATCCGCGATACCATATGCCCATTTCTTATACATAAGCCACAATAAGTTATTTTATGACAAAAATTATTGAAAATTAAAAAGTCATTTATGAGCGTTATTATAAGGCATAGCACATTAATCCTTGCCAACGGAAGTTACTTCATCATCAAGACAATTTTATGAAGATAAACTTGGCTCTTTATAGCATGTTATTTGGACGCAAATTTTCACTCGGATCGGCGGCCGAGTGACACCATGACACCATGATGGATAAAAGAACTAACATTGAAAAAGAAGGAAATCATCAGAAAACGACGCAGAATAAAGTTTGCAAACGTTTATCCAAGGGAGATTGTAGTAGAAGACCATAAAAATGCGAAAGAGGAGTATAAGAATTTAATTATAGATAGTAGGAACAAAAGCTTCAAGGAATTTTGTACCAGACAGAATAAAGAAAATTTATGATAGAGCATACAAAAGAAAACTACATGGTCCCTAAATCATTTCACCCAATTGGGCCACTACCCATATTGGGAAAAGTTTCGGAAAAGCATTTTCTAAACAGAATAATGCGGCAACTGAGGGTAAATTGTGCTTAAGGCAGTATGGCTTCTTTCCTCAAAGAGGCACTGAAGATGCACTTTATGACGCACTTGAGATAGTGAAACATGCACTAAAGCAGAAAATGAACCGTCGTAATAATATCCATTGACATATAATGTTCTTTTGATAATCGTGCATCAGAAACTGGAGCTGTCACAAGAATTTTTCCCTAGAGTAGAAGAAGCACACAGAACAATGGGAAAAATAAAAATAAATAATTTAATGGCGCAAATATTGACAGGCCACGGGGGTTTCATGGGTTATTTGAATAGATTTAAGTTGGCACGAAGCCCATACTGTAATTGAGAAGACGAAACTCCACAAACTGTAGAACACATCCTTATAGACTGTCTACGATTTGCATCAAAACGGTTAACCTGTGAGAGCCGTATGGGATTCATGCTACAGGAAAGTACATTAAGTAAAGCGACTAAAGACAATGATGGCCAAACCTACTTTCTTCCATTCGTTGAACATACGCAGAATTAAAGGTAGGTATAAGGTATAAAGCTGTAAAATAAATAACACCAGATGAACTAAGTAAAAAAACCTCGATAACGAAAACTCTTCTATAAGCGAGGTTAGTTCAATAATTTTAGCTAAACAATAGGCAAAATTAAGGGAGTAATTTTATTTTATTGGCATAATTATGTACGTTTTTAAGAAAACATTACACGATACATGAAAAATGTTTAGTGTGAGGGAGAGTGGATAATATGTAACTTTGATCTATAACGTACATGACTATCTAAAATGCTTTAAATACGAGGGTGGATTGAAAAGTACTCGGCCTAACCAAGAAAATAAACACATACTAAATCAGTTATATTTTTATTTTTCTACATAATCACCATCAAGTTCAATACACTTTTGCCACCTCCCCTTTCAAGCATTTAGACCGTTGAAAAAAAATGATTCTTCCTTAGAGTCAAAATATGCGTCTACAGCTGCTTTGACCTCGTCGTTTGTCGAAAATCTTTGACCTCCCAAGTGCTTTTTTAGGTTAGGGAACAGAAAGAAGTCTAATGGTACCAGATCAGGTGAATACGGCGGATGCGGTAACAGTTCAAAGCCACAGTTGTGAATTTCATACATTGACTGTACTGACGTGTGAACACGGGCGTTATCTTGATGAAACAGGACTTTTCTTCTGAGCATTCCTCGACGTTTTTCTTTTATTTCCTCTCGTAAACGACGTAGTAAGGTGCAGTAGTAATCAGAGTTTATAGTCTGACCCCTTTCAAGATAATCAATCATAATCACACCTTTCGAGTCCCAGAATACTGAAGCCATCACCTTATTTGCCGACAAAATCGACTTAGCCTTTTTAGGGGGTGGTGAACCAGGTCTTCTCCACTGTTTTGATTGTTATTTTGTTTCCGGTGTACAGTAATGAACCCATGTTTCGTCTATAGTAACAAAACGATTCAAAAAATCATCTGCATCGGCTTCAAATAACTCCAAACAGTCGCGTGAAATAGTCAATCGCGTCCTTTTTTGTTCAACTGAAAGCAGTCGCGGAACCCACCTCGCAGACACCTTGTGGAAACCCAACTCGTTGACAATGATGTTTTGAGTTCGTTCATAAGAGATGCCTATAATCTCGGCTATCTCTCTAATTTTTAATCTGCGGTCTCCCATTATTAAATCAAGTACTTTTTTAATATTTTCGTCAGTAGTTGACGTCGAAGGCCTTCCAGAGCGGGGTTCATCTTTCACACTCTCTCTACCACGCTTAAATTCTGCTATCCATTTTTTGACGGATGAATATGACAGAGCACAATCGCCTAATGTACTGACCATGTCATCATGGATGGCTTTTGATGATAGCCCCTTCTTATGGAGGTACTTAATGACGGCACGCTGCTCGATTTGCTCCATTCGCGGAAATTATGTCCGATTACTTTGTTAATAAATTTATAAAATCACAACTAATTATCGCACACGTTTCGAACTTCACACAATGAACTAGTCTGAACTGAACTAAATAATGTGGGTAGATTTGATTTTTAGAATTGAATGGATCTGTGTTAGGCCGAGTACTTTTCAATCCACCCTCGTAGATGTCATGTCATTTCGCGTGGTGCAGGCGCGTGATATGCGCGGCTGAAACCGCGAGGCACAGCTAGTAACTGAAATAGCTCAACGGATGCCATAGCCATAAACGATCCAGTTTACCGTCAAGTTTGCAGCGCGCTTGAAGCCAGCGATTAAATTTTGCAGCGCTTGAATGGATACCATACACGATCCGTGTATGACAATAACATTATTATTTTATCACCATTATATATATATATACGTAGTAAAGTCATGCGGCAGCTATGTTATGGTTGTAGCTCGAATGGGTCAGCTTGATCGGAGTAGGACCACGCTCTCACAGAATACCAGCGTGAAATAGCAACGTAATGCTGCTCTTTTCCATATGATGAGTGTAGAGAAACGGAGGCCCTTTTTACTGAAAACGAGGCATTCCATCATTGTTCTCAGGGGTGTGACCTCATCGGTGCCCATCATGTAGAATTCTATTAGGCATAGCATCCACTTACCATCAAGTGGACTGTGTGCCTGCTTGTCACCCTTGTTCTATAAAAAATAAGCTGTATGGGCCGGTCATATAATTGTGGCTAGGAAGAACAGTGTGTGACGGGCGAGAACCACCTACTCAGATATTAGCGCTATAAAATAGGAGAGTCCACCACCTCATTTAATTCCATGGGAGCCGTGAGTGTCGACTAAAGAAAGTAGCAAAGATCTTATAGCTGCTGATGTTCGGGTAATCATGTGTTATATTTTCCAGATGTAGGGTAACCAGGTCGGTGACTACTTCGTAGAACAAAGGTAGAATTCCTTTTCTGCCGCGGAGTCCATCTGTATAGGTATCACACGTTGAGCTATTTCTGCTGTTGAGTAGCAGTGCGTGCACTGCTTTATTCTGCTCTGAAGAACATCTAGAACAAAATATATTTACAGAATGTCAGGCGCTCCATCTCAGCGCTTAGAGGTAACAAATCTATTTGTAGCCATTTCAATTTAATTTTTTTTATAAATGACAATACGTAGAAACTATAAATAATGGTTTTAATTAAAAAGTTTACAATATAACTTTTTCAATTTCCATTTGCTTTTATCACAGCATACCGATCTTTTACAGAGCGTGGCTTAATCGAGTTTGGAAGGCTTTCAATCAGAAATTTTATACATAATAAATCATGTGGAAATCTATTGTAACTCTGAACAAATAGTAACTCTATTCAGAAGTAAAATTGATTTCTTATCATTTATTAAAATTCAAAACATAGTTTAAATAATGCTGACAATAACTAAACAATACTATAGTGGAGGACTATACAATCCAACCAAAAACATAAATTTTAAAAGAGGGACAAATTCGGTATAAAGTATAAACGACATTATTTTTTTTTATAGAATATGAGTGATAAAGGAGTACACGAGTCCGCCCGATGGTAAGTAGATGCTGTGGCCCATAGACATCTACATCTATCCTCGATTAAGAATCAAAATGCAGATGCTGTGCCGGATGGACGAAACTCGGAGTAACTGTTGTCGAAAATACTGTACGAGTCGCTCACGTCGTTCCGGAGTTCGTCAACCGTCGGTGGGTCACAACTGAGGTGTTACGTAGGATGTCCAATGAAACGCACGATTTACAACGAATGGTAAGGTAGTGGCCGCCAGTTTGACGGTTCAACTGACCGTAGGAAATCTTCGAAGCTATCACTATTAGTTAACACTGTTTTCCAAGATTTCTTTAATTGATTCCTTCCTATTGAACCTTTTTTTCCTTTTCTTTGGTAGCGAACGACTACCATTTAACCGGCTACGTTGTCTTCTTCTGCAGGTGCCTTGCCTTGCACTGTAGGTCTCGGGCCTCGGGGCATTCTCCAATGCCCGGATTTTCCTCACGACCCACTACTATGGGCCGGTCCTGGAAGCCGATCTCGACGTTGTAAGTAAAGTGCAGCGGTCGGGCGTTCAATTCCCCGGTCGCTGCGTAATGGTGTAAAAAAAAAGGTCATAATTGATCAATCATAGACATTTTGGGTTGTTACTCAACTTCCTAATCTATATAGGGAGGAGTTCTCTTGGTAAAGGTCGCCCGGCCTCCGGTTTAGCGACGCGAAGTTGTTAAGGTGTAGATACGGCCCGTTGTCGGCGCGGTTGAACATACCGCGCGCCAGCCGGAACACAAATTCTTCTATTGTATCCATCTTAAGGTTGGCCGCTATGATGTCGTTCCGAACGTAGCGACCTGCACCGACAATAGTCCGTAATGCAAATTTCTGCTGGACCTGCAGTCTTCGCCTCTGTCGATCGCTCAGAAGTGCGTACCAGGCCGGAGCAGTGTAGGTCTGATGTAAACTGGTCTAATGTAAAGTTTATAAATTTTGCTATTGATTTTTATAGGTAACTTGAATACCAGGACAGGACGGAACATCGCCCGCGCACATCTGACGTTGCGAACGACGAGATCGACGTGCGCGGTCATACGCAGCATCCTGACGATCCGGCATCCGAGATACGTCACGGCCTTGTCATAGGTGATGTTCTGGTCTCTTAGCGTCAGTGGTGGTGGTAGATTTATGAAACGGTGAGTGAGCAGAGCGGTCGTCTTACCAACGCTGACGGCCATCCCCCACTCATCCAACCATGGTGGCAACAGGTCCAGCAGTCGGTGCATCCTGGCAGTGGTGATATGGGCTCTTCTATGTAAGAGGTGAAATAGGCGCTATTGTCTGCGTATAGCGCCAGTTCTACGTCGTCCTCCCACTCACTCAGGTGTCCTGCCAGAGTTGGGATGTCGTTGGTGTAATCCGCGTACAGGCCTGGAGACAAACAGCAGCCCTGTGGTACTCCAGCTCTAATGGGTCTTGCTGCGGACACAGCGTCCTCTACACAGACATTGAACTTCCTGTCTGTGAGGAATGACGCCTCTAGCCGCAACATAGCAGGAGGGGTACTGGTCTAATATTCTAGCTTGTAGTGTAATCCAGAGTGCCACACCTTGTCGAACGCCTTCTCTATGTCGAGAAAGACGCCCAAAGGTGTGCGGCCGCGGTTGTTCTGAGCCGCAAGATAGTGCAGCACTCTGGTCAGTTGTGTGACTGTTGAGTGGTCCCTTCTGAATCCGTGCTGCTCAGCCCGAAGTTGTATGCACGGGCGGAAGCGTCTAAGCAACAGTCTTTAGCAGCGTAATCGACCTGTAGCTGGCAGCTCTACGCCTGTCTTTCCCGGATTTCGGTAACACGATGACTTTGCCGATCTTTCAGCCTTCCGGGAAGTGGAATGTCCGCAGTATACCTATATAGAGTCAACCAGTCTCTACAAGTACTCTGTTGAGCAGCTTTCGGAATGCAGCGTTAGTAGTCCCGTCGTGCCCAGGCGCCTTCATCGATTGCAGACGGGTTACTGTCCTCCGCAGTTCAGCGGGGGAGATGAATCACTCTGGGCGATGACAGGAACTCCTGTACGTGGCTCTCCTTCCGTGAATGAAGCTCCATGAACTCTGCACTTGCTGGGTTCGGCATAAATTGCTTCTCGAAGTGTTCTACTAGGATATCCACTCTACCCTTAACATCGTAACAACGTTCTAGCCAAATTCAGTTATGGGGTTTATCTATCAAGAAATTCTCATTAACTGCGCGAAGCGAAGTTAGCTGTGTTTCACCTCGTGCCTCGAAAAACACTTAAAGGCTTTAGTCCTGCGCTTGATCTCACTCCGATCATGTCGTATAACCGTCCCATCGGACTGTGAGAATGAGAGAATAGAGAGTGCACTTGTGCTTGGTACATACACTCGGTCACTATAATCCTATCCTGCGAAGACTGCTAGTTTCACTTGAGACTGGCCACGTGATCGAAATTCGATCTGATGGACATTATTATTATTTTCGACCGATTATAATTTTTGTCAGTGATATTTAGGAAATTTAGACATAAACATTCTATACTACGTGAGGGTAATAGGGTCATCCGGTTAATATGGTCACTTTCGTATAACTCAAAAACTACAGCCTTATTCCATAAGTGGCTTTGTGATACGATAGCTCTTTATCAGTCATTTAAATAATATAGTGTCAAAAGAGCGCTGCTTTATCGACGTTATTTTGACAGTTGATATTATAGTAAATATTTTAGTCGATTTTAGTCTTGAGTAGTGTTTTATGTATAGTTGATTTTTCGAAGTGTTCCTAACTATTTCCAAGGCTTGTTGGCTAATTTTTTTCTTAATATATTAGTTAGACAGAGACAAACACACGACATTGTGTGTTTGTCTCTGTCCTCCTCCTAGTTTTAGTTTTATAGGGCGGCAAAGCTTAAGGTGACCATATTACCCTCACGTATCTTATATACGGAAGAAGCCACATTAAGCGGCCTCTTTTACACGTTGAAATACCCACCTTGCATTAATGCCCCATGGTGTTCCACCTTCGTCATACATTAGCAAGGCCGCGGGAACGCTTTCGCATACATACGCGGCTCCACCAGTGCCTACCGCCCCATGGCGGCGCCTCCTGAGGAGACAACTACTCCTCTCTCATCTTCTTCTCAGGTAAGGTGCACCAGAACACAGGCGCGCCTTCCTCCGCGGCCTCTAAATTCACCTGCGTGTCCGATGCGCGAAGGCCACGGGGACAGCAAAATCTAGCAGTCAGAAGAAGCATTAGCCTTCCCGATCCCAGCGGCGGATCTGCGCCATTACCCAAGATTCGGCTGCGGAAGACTCACTCCTCTCCCCCTCAGCCCTACCACCACCGCATCAACAGTGCGGCTCTCTCTCCTCAGCCCCACCACCACCGTATCAATGGTGCGGCCCCGCCATAGTCACGAAGGATAGGCTAAGTGGCGCATCACCATATCACCATTCCTCTTTTTTTGCCATTCCACCTCGCTGAGCCAGTGGCCACCTCAGGCCAGCCATTCACCTCGGGCCAGCTATGTGGGTTTCTTTTAGTTCACTGTGTGTGACCAAGCTCCGGCTACTAAGCCCCCCCACCACGACAAGGCGGGAACTCGTTCGGGGAGTGGTCGGTGGCCAGCAGGACGTTTACCAACCCGAGGTTAGTTTATGTTATGTGAATGTGTTGGCTTGGCGCGCTTACTATAACAATCATTTGTCATCGTAATTTAATAGAAAAACTGTTTGTAAAACTGTTTGTAAAAACTGTTCATACAAAATTCAAGTGACACGGCATTGATAATTTGGCAAATGGAAACACTATAAAAATAATAAGTGATGCTGGCCGAACCAGAACACGTACTTGACAATTGACACAGGTTTAAAGGACTTATCGGTGATATTGTCAGTCTGCAGGTTGCTAAAAAACAAATAAATTAATGCAAAGGAGACCCATTATCGCCTAGTTTCTGAAAAAATACTGAAAGTATTAACCAAAATTACACACACATAAAGAGGTAGGTAATGTAAAACATTTAAAAACTAGCAAATGGATATATGAATAAACGTAAAAGTAGCATCCTACATACCTACATACGTACAACATCCCAATGTTGGACACATACTTATTTCTGGGAGGGTTATTGGAGTTTGGAAGCGTCCGCAATTCCACGGTCCAATACGGAGCAGACTCCGCATGTCCTCAAAGTATTAGGCACCTATTTCATTTCAAATGTGAATGATAATTCTATAAATGAGGTGAGGGGGATGTTTTTGTGAAATAACACTGAGTACACTAAAAGCTTATAGCTATAAAACTGAAATAAAGAAAGGTTATGATGATGGCGGAGAATAATGGAATGGTCCAAATCGCATAATATAAAAGATTATTTTTTTTTATATTGGTATCTACTTTTCCGTGTCCGCAAAATGTCTAGCACCATCGAATCTTTTTTTATAAAATAAGGTTGACAAACGAACACACAGTCCACCTGATGGTAAGTGGTTGCTGCAGCCCATAGATATCTACATTTATCCTCGATTAAGAATCAAAATGCAGATACGTTGTCACCCCTGAGGACTGAGATGACACTCACCATACGAAACATAGCATTAAGCTGTTATATCTGGTATTCCGTGAGAGCGTGATGGGTCGTGCTACAGCCATGACATAGCTGCGGCGTAGCTCTACCGCCTATAATATAAGGTCTAGTACCATGGACGTTGCTTTCCATAGCCGTTCAGACCATTTCACAGCTAGTATATACACGGAATGCAAACACGGATTATCTACACTAATATATTAAAGCGGAAGAGTTTTTTTGTTTTTTGTTTGTTTAAACGCGCTAATCTCTGGAACTACCAGTCCGATTTGAAAAATTTTTTTCGTATATTATAGCCAGATTCATGTGGAATTGTATAGGCTATCTAACATTAAGCTATATTACTCAGCTAGCCTTAAATATAGATATTTGTTAAGCAAGTCAGAAAAAAAGCACTCCCGAAATGATTTATCCGCGTACGCTGGTGTTATCGTTAGGGATACGTAAATACAATGTTCTAGAAAAATATAGACCTTTACTCCGTCTAAAAAAAGTCCGCGATACCATATATCTATTTCTTATACATAAGCGATAATTTGGTATTTTGTGACAAAAAATATTTAAAATTTAAAAGTGATTTATGAGCGTTATTATTAGGCATGGCCTATTTATCCTTACGAACGAAAGTTACTTCATCATCAAGACAATTTTATGAAGATAAACTTTGTTCTTTATACCATGTTATTTGGACGCATAGTTTAAGAGATAATAAATAATTAAATTAAAATAATTCAATACTTGGCTGGGCGCGCGAACGACGCTTAAACGGTGATGACGCGGGTGAAACCGCGGGGCACAGCTAGTCGCTATATATCGGCAACTACTAAATTTCCTTGTACATTTATACTTCTCGCAACATCCGCGGTTGGTTGGGGAGGTTAACTTTTTTTATGCCACCAATATATTATTAAAAACCGTACTATTATAGTATTCTACCAATTATTTTTTGTGTCCGCCATAATTTTTACTGCTGGGCACAGGCCTTCTCATAATTTCTGGGACGGTTTTCAAGCAAAGAAATTCCACCGGCAGCTGAGCGTGTTGGCAGACTTAACAACTTAACTATCGAGACGCGGACCGCGAACTCGAAAGGTCCCGGGTTCGAATCTGCAATTCGACTACTGTCGTGAAACACTTCTAACACAAGCATGTTAAGCTTACCAGAAATGGTTTAAGGGAATATTAGTAATGTTTCACCGTAACCGCCGAGCACATACGTGTAAAATAATAATTTATTTGATGCCGGCGGTGATCGAACCCGGACTGCTCGCGTATTGTGAAATTTGCAGCTAGTACTTAGCCCTTGAACCTTAGAGTATACACTTACGTTTACTTTAAGCTGATGATAAAATGATATCATATTATCACATTCCGTATGTCAGTACCATTTTTATTAACGGATTGAGATTGAGATATCAAGTTTAAATTAATATCAAATACTAAGATCCCTTGAAAAAATTCATCTAGTACTATTACTTTCATATTAATATATTAATTTAGCTTGTTTGCTGTTTTAGCAACAGAAACAGAAACTATTTTATTTAATATAGATTATAAATAATACTTATTGAAAGTCACTCTTTTGTTTAATTACCACTGGTTCGGAAAAAACCTCTGTGCTGGGAAGAACCAGCAAGAAACCCAGCGGGACTTTTTTTTTAAATAGCAGTTTACAATCATATATGTTACACATTTAACAACACAAAACAAATTAGAAATAACTTGGTAGCGATCACGTCATTATCAACCCCAGGGGTTATTATCATCAATAAATTATTCCTTAATATTATAATAACCCTTTTTATACAAACTTGATATAATAAAGTTTTTGATGAAAACCCATTAATAAAAATGGTATTGACATACGGAATATGATACGTAATTTTTTATTGTGATGTGTAGATTACAGTTACACTGAGTCATTTTATCATTAGCTCATGGCTTAAATTGGTCTGAGCGGGACTCAGATAAAAGTTCTGTTTAAATAAAAAAGTTGCATTAAAAACTTTGTTTATTTTATTTTTATTATTATTGCATGTCACAAAAAATATTATATTTACACTACATAAACAAGATTTTACTGGAGCCTCATTTCCAGCGTAGAGAACCGGAGACCCTATTTACTGGAAACGAGGCATTCCATCTTAGTCCTCACGGGTCACAATGCATCTGCATTTTGATTCGCAAACGGTAATTTTAACAGTGGTAGAGCCACGCGGCAGCTTTTGCTGTCGCACGGATGGGCCGGCTCGAACCGGGGCGGTACCACGACCTCACAGAAAACCAGCGTGAAGTAGAGGTTTACCTCTGCGTTTCGCTTGGTGAGTGCAGGTGGCCGGAGGCCCTTTTTACTGGAAATGAGGCATTCCATCTTAGTCCTCACGGGTGACAACGCATCTACATTTTGAATTGTAACAGAGGATAGATGTAGATGTCTATGGGCTGCAGCAACCACTTACCATCAGGCGGACTGTGTGCTCGTTTGTCACCCTTAAAATAAAATCCTATAAAAAAAAAAACAAGATTATCAAGCGACGCTCTGTTTTAATATTAAATATTAACTACTTAATACCAACTAATATATTACTTAGCATTACTTGTACCAACATATTATTTTCTATAATCATTATACATCTATCTTGAACTATTTATTCGCATTATTAAAGAATTCGTTTAAATTATAATAACTTTTATCAGACATGAATGATTTTGATTTCATTATGCAAGACAATATTGTCTTGTATATTTTTTAAGTTGCTTGAAACGTTATTATATATTTTTTATAGGATAGGGTAACAAACGAGCACACAGTCCACCTGATGGTAAGTGGTTGGTGTGGCCCATAGACATCTACATCTATTCACGTTTGCGAATCAAAATGCAGATGCGTTGTCACCCGTGAGGACTAAGATAGAATGCCTCTTTTCCAGTAAAAAGGGTCTCCGGTTCTCTACACTCACCATACGAAACACAGCAGTGTCAACCTGCTATTTTACGCTGGTGTTCTGTGAGAGCGTGGTCCTTCCCCGGTCGAACCGACCCATTCGTGCTACAACTATACTACTACTATTTTAAGAAACAAAGTATTTTAATTACCTACCATCGTATGGGAACTTGTTGCAAACAAAATGTTGAGAATTGAATATTTAATTTACAGTACACGGTGACTTAAAAAGTCACGCTCATGCTTAACTAACCGATTATTGTACGGTACCGCATAAAATTTATATTTTATAATTTTTTTTTAATTTTGAAACAATAATAAATACAGAACAATAGAACTTTAATTATTAGTAAAATCTATTAGAATACTTTAAATTACAAACAATCATTTCATCAAGAAATATAAAAAAATACTTGACATAAAGTCACTTAAATTTGTACATTTTTGGCTTGAACTGTATTTATAATGTTTTAATCATCTCTCTTACAAAGCAATAAGGACCGTGGCCGAGCTCACTTGACTACTCTAGCGCCATCTATTATCTATCTACGGAAGCGGTTGCGATGTATATCGATATGAAAATTTGACGCGCTAAATACATCGTTCTTTATTTAATACATTTCCATAGATGTCGCTACATGGTACCGCTAAGTAAGATTGACGAAGTCATTGGGCTCTAGTTTATATATAAGCCAACATCTAGATCACACAAAACTCGACTCTCGTTTCACCTTTGATCCCGTTTAATTAAATCTTTAGATTGATGTTGTAATTCTTCTACTGAAACATTTTGATTCTCTGTATTTACTAACAAAACTTCTTCATTCGGACATTATGTTGCTATTTTAGATCTAGAATTCTCGGAAAGAACACCTTTCTTTGATATTAATTTCAAATAATGTTTTTCTTGAATTTGAGCAAATTACATTTTTGTCTTTATAAATTTTTTTTATAGGATAAGGATGAAAAACGAGCACACAGTCCACCTGATGGTAAGTGGTTGCTGCGGCCCATAGACATCTACATCTATCCTCTATTACAAATCAAAATGCAGATGCGTTTTCACCCGTGGGGACTAGGATGGGATGCCTGATTTCCAGTAAAAAGGGCCTCCGGCCACCTGCACTCACCAAGCGAAACGCAGAGGTAAACCTCTAATTCACGCTGGTATTCTGTGAGGTCGTGGTACCACCCCGGTTCGAGCCGGCCCATCCGTGCGACAGCAAAAGCTGCCGCCTGGCTCTACCACTGTTAATAATCATTTAGTATTCTACAATTTTTCAATTAAAAGTGATTTTAAGTAACTTGCACTATAAAATAATGTACGATACACGGAACATAAGTAACCGATTGTTAAAAAGCGTAAAGTTAGTGCTAACCTCACAAGGTTCAATAATCGGTTACTTAAGTCCCTTATATCGTAATGTACCATTATTTTGAGTTCGATTATTTCGTTTCACAGTGTTTACAGGATTATTATATAGATTTGGGAAGGATCACGCTCTCACAGAATACCAGCGTAAAATAGCTGCTGTGTTTCGTATAGTGAGTGTTTTGAACCGCGCCTTTTTTATACGAATCGAAGCATTCCATCTTAGTCCTCAGTGGTGTCAACGTATCTGCCTATTGATTCATCCATGTAGGTATGTCTATGGGCCACAGCATCCACTTACCATCAGGTAGTTACAATATAAGGATGACAAACGAGCACACAGTCCACCTGATGGTAAGTGGTTGCTGTGATCCATAGACATCTACATCTATCCACGTTTGCGAATCAAAATGCAGATGCCTTAAACTATTATTAATGCCTTATTCTATAAAAAAAGGTATAAAGCCCTTTCATGGCTTCATACAAGTACTAAAAGTTTTTTCATACATTACATTATGCCTGTTAGGTATTCTACCAATATTAAGCATGTTAGGAAAAATACTAGCTGACCTGGCAAACGTTGTTTTGCCATATGCATTATAAATTGCGATTAAAAAACAGGAGTTGATCGTAGAAGGGTGAAAATTTGAAGATTTATGTAGTTTTCAATGCTAAATCATAATAAAATAAAAAAGAATTTTGTCAAAAAAATAAAAAGTATATTTAGGGGTGGGTCACCCTTATCATTTAGGGGTATGAAAAATAGATGTTGGCCGATTCTCAGATCTACCCGATATGCACACAAAATTTCATACAAATCGGTCGAGACGTTTCAGAGGAGTTTGGTAACAAATATCGCGACACGAGAATTTTATATATTAGGTATGAAAAATAAAGAAAACCTTTTTTAAACTTAACGACTTTTATAATGAGTACCTCGGATTGGAAAAAATTTGTTCAGAATTCAGATAACATTTTTATCTTCTGTTTTTCCATCAGAGACCGTGAATTCTTGAACGATTTTATAGGTATCTGAAGAGTCGGAAAAAAATTTAAATCGATACCTTTTAATTAAAAATAACGATATTTCAGACGTGACGGTGAATTCATTTTTAAATACTTATAAAGATTTGTTTTCACTCTAGCTTCGAAGAAAGGTTAGACGCCATTTTACATTAAATCATTTTTAGATCCTAACTTTTATAAAATAACTAGCGATCCGCTCCGGCTTCGCACGGTGATTTTTGGATCTCGACAACAGCTCCACCTACCGTGTCCAATTGTGATTCTAAACTATCCAGGGACCCACTCAAACGATATTCTGGCCAAGTTTTATACTTATAAGAGCTATAGTTTGAAAATGTGTTTTTTTTTAATTAACGCCCCCGCAACCCCCCCTGCGGGTGGAATAGCGTAAAATCCGAATCTGATCTTCTTAGCTGATATCTACTCAGTAAAAGGAATATTCCTACCAAGTTTCAAGTCTCTAGTACTTGAATGATTAAATTAAAATATTGAAATGAGAGAGGAGAGAGTCGCATGATTTCTGAGGATTTTGGAATGCCACGACATTAAAAATTTTGTAAAAATGGGGATTATAAAAAAAAATAAGTAACGAGATGCTAATCTTGTAAAATTACACGCCTTCAAAACACAAACTTGCCTCTTTACGTGTAACATGCAAAAGGAGCCAGATCAACTTGGCTCCTTCTAACCGAGATGTATTTTTCCATTTGATTACAATGTGTATGTCTTCAATGCTAGAGTGAATAGGTCGGCTGGATTACCACTTACTATGTGGTTATAAAATATATAAGAAATATGAAACTACAAAATTGAAAATATAATCTTGGCCATAGGCTAAGTCTGTAACAAATGTATCTCAGATGAATAGCGTAAGATATAGACAGTTAATTTTTTAATTTTCTTAGCTTTTCATCTATCCACGACAGCGTATAAAAATCCATTGCTGAACATAGGCCTCACCCATGGAATACCTCATTGAAGGGATTTCGCCAAAGTCGCCACACTTGGCAGACCGGTTCGCAACAGCAGTTTTTTATAATTTGGCGTTTCCCTGACCAAATAACCTTGAGCATGCAGTGCACTGCCGCCCGCACTCTGCGTACGCCCATTTATCATAGAAGTCACACAATTTTTGAAATTATTTTAAATATAAATGAAAAGCGAACTTTAAAATGAAATAATACGTGAATAATATACATTTTTAAATTATCTATCCATTATTATAATCCTCAAAAGATTAGAGCGTTGCGTTTAGCAACAGATGCATGTAATCGATAATTTTAATCATTTTTTAAAAGTAGGTTTTAAATGTATTTATAACACATAAAAACAAATTAGAACGTGGAATGTGATGATAGGATATCGATCATTAATAATGGTCTTTTAGATGTAGTTTATTTCTCATAACTAATGAGATAATAGTCTCTGAATAAAAAAGAAAAACGCACTATCGCAAGGTTTTGGTCGGGGTATAGAAAGAAGTTACTGCGCATCGCTTGTTTCATTTTCCATGTGCCGGTTCTTACGATACCAACAGAACGATATGGGGTAGTAGATATCCTTACACGGCCACTGTACGGTACTTTTGCTTTTACACAATAACAAGTAAGGGAATAAACTCAAAAGCTTTTAGGACATCACAAGTAGATTCTACAGGATTCACGTCAATTCAAGTCGAGTACAGTAGCGACAACTGCAGGCAACGTTGAGCACTTTCAGCTAAAATCTCATTAGAAATTTCGCTCTACAAAATTGTTCTTTTTGTTTTAAATATTCAAGATGGAAAATTTTCTGTTGCAGATATTTATGAATACAAAAATATAGACAAGTTATTACACATATAAAAATATATATTTTATATAATTACATATTTCTTTTTAATAAGTACATAATATATTAAATACTTATTCATAAAATATTTGATTCAACCACCAACGTTTATGGATTTCATCGCTACTTATCTTGCTTTAATAATCTGAGTGCTTAGCTGCACCAGTCACTGGGAACTAGGGATGTTACGGAAGTGATTATATCGGAACCAAATTCGGAAGCGGAGATTTTAAAATTTGTTTGTCGGAACCGGAACCGAAATCGGAACCGGAATCGGAGGTGGAGGCAGAAGAGATGTGTTAAGGGCAGGTCTATTGCACTGTATTTTTCATTTCAGTTTAATTGTTTTTGAATTCTTCGAATTCAGTGGTATGCACAGACTTTAAATGAATTTTTAACGAAGTTAGTCGTACCTATATACCTGCGTTTCGCTTGGTGAGTGCAGGTGGCCGGAGGCCCTTTTTACTGGAAATGAGGCATTTCATCTTAGTCCTCACGGGTGACAACGCATCTGCATTTTGATTCGCAAACGAGTATAGATGTGGATGTCTATGGGCCGCAGCAACCACTTACCATCAGGTGGACTGTGTGCTCGTTTGTCACCCCGATCCTATAAAAAATAAAAAAAACCTCCCTTTCGTGAATATATCTACTCACACTTTGCTCTATTCCCAGAAACTTCATTGAAATAATTTCAGCTGGCACTTGATTTTGGCTTCATTGCCCAATTTGTTAAGTAACAACATCTTATAGTGCCCACATCAATACTAATAATATTTTAAATAAATAGATTGTCTTGGCCATCGCATGAAAAGACAATGTATCTCTCAAGTTATACATATTATATTGAATTAGATTGTTTAGTGCTATTGTCAAGTCAATTTATTTATTTAAAACATAAAAGAATTTTAATATATGATCACTATAAGATGTTGTTAGGTTAGCTACATTACTGAAAATTCAGGCTTCTAGTGTTATCCACACCGAAGTTATAGGGTTTCAAAAATGGCCTGAACTGTTTCGAGAAAAGGATTGTACGGCCGTGCCGTTTTTTTGCTCGACTTAGCGGGGCACTGCTGTGCCCCCAGATAATGGACAGAAAGCACGGTGGGAGGGAGGTTTCCGGAGCGACAAGTATAAACTTGTTTGTACACGCTGATCGCGACTGCCGCCGCCACTGTGCATCGACCTTTACGATATATATCGATACATAACTTCCGATTAAAATTTAACGGAATCGAAATCGGAATTGAAGGTGCAAAATCAATCGGAAGTTCCGAACTTTTGTAATTGGAATCCAACCTCCGTATCATCTCTACTAGGAACTAAGGTATTCAATCTCTGATGTCATAGGTAACTTAGGCTTCCTTAAGCTTTTAGTTACTAATTTTACGTCCATTT
The DNA here is from genome assembly GCA_033319125.1 of Parnassius glacialis. NCBI lineage: Eukaryota > Metazoa > Arthropoda > Insecta > Lepidoptera > Papilionidae > Parnassius > Parnassius glacialis. The sequence continues at coordinate 35,679,401 of JAVANC010000011.1, read as the reverse complement.
TATAGCTAGCTAGCCTAATTATTTATACATTATTTATGGAGTTCGAATGACCGCAATAAATACTATTGTGTAAGAATTAGCCATAGACTTGATGCTTGCAAAAAAAATTACTTGATATTTACCGAGTGCAACGTCATGGTACGTCCATGACCCACGTGAGATTGGGTGAGATTCGGCTCGAGCCTCTTCCCCGTGATCCGAAAACACCTCACATAATTAGTGGAAACCCCCTAAGGACATAGATAGGATTCCTGCTTATCGTAAGAACCACATTCGATACAAACTGGCTGAAATTTTAAACACAACGCTTTTGTTATCATTGTTTTTTAAATTGTTATTGGTACAATATGGTTGTGAATGAATGTGCATTACATTTTTTTTTATAGGATAAGGGTGAATAACGAGCACACAGTCCACCTGATGGTAAGTGGTTGCTGCGGCCCATAGACATCTACATCTATCCTCTGTTACAGATCAAAATGCAGATGCGTTTTCACCCGTGAGGACTAGGATGGAATGCCTCATTTCCAGTAAAAAGGGCCTCCGGCCACCTGCACTCACCAAGCGAAACGCAAAGGTAAACCTCTACTTCACGCTGGTATTCTGTGAGGTCGTGGTACCACCCCGGTTCGAGCCGGCCCATCCATGCGACAGCAAAAGCTGCCGCCTGGCTCTACCACTGTTGAAACATTTTTATTATCTATCGATTAAAAACAAATGTTTACAAATATTGTACCCTAATTAAAACAGCGAGATTTTTCTTTGTAAAATAAGTAATAATTCACATTAAAAAATCGTTTCATGTTGAATACTACAATAGCACGAATGGGTCGCCTCGACCAGGGTAGGACCATGCTCTCACAGAATACCAGCGTAACTAAAATAATAATAAATAACAGCTTAATCTTGCTGTGTTTCGTATGGTGAGTGTAGAGAACCGGAGATTCTTTTTACTGCAAACGAGACATTCGACCTCTACTTACACACAGCATTCACTTACCATCAGGTGGACTGTATGTGCTCCACCTGAATATGTAAATGAGTGATGTTCTGCCTCTCTGCTTTGATATTAAATTTATACTGATAAATTATTTTATAACCGAGCGGTCAAATTTAAGATTTTTGAGTGATATACATGAAGTTAAAAGGCGTGCACACCAATGCAGTATATGTGCAAAGCGCTACTGTATCTGCTTAACAACATGTTTTGTCATTTTTATTTATATTTAGATTATTATTATTATTAATATTATTACATCCATTCACAAGTTCACAGCTGAAAATAGGCCTCCTCCAAGGAATTGCCTCAAACACGGTTCTGAGCTTCTGAGCCACCTGCTCAGATTGAGAGCCACCTGAGTAGATTATAAAAATCACTATTCACTACGTTTACGTACCACCAACTATAATTACAGATGTAACATATACATGCGCAAAGGTACTCTGTAAGCATGCGACTCCTATGCCCAATTTCACCAACATCCCCTAAACAATCACATAGTTAGACGACCGCTAAGCTAAAAGGTAAACCAACCCCCAACTAAAATTTGTTTTCACGAACGCAACAGACCCATAGCTAGGGGGACCCCTCCTTATGTGACAGATTTACGTTTATATATTTTTTACGATGAGAGTGAGATAGAGATACCCAGTTGTAGTTACCGGTTTTATCGGAAATGAATGTATTCGAAATTATTTCTGTCATATTTTGACGGATAAATGTTTTCATTTTATGAATATTTTAATAAAAATATCATATTTTAATCTACTCGTATTTTTGACAAGTCACCGTATTTGACACTTTGTTTTATCTATGCATCGACTGTTTGGCATTTGGCTGTGCAAGTTTTTATGGTGTTTTCTAGGCCTTGGTCGTATCGCTTTTTCTAAAATCGTATCTATATCAGAATTTGAATCTCAATATCTGAAATCAAAACTATATATTTCAATATCTAGCGTGTCTATGCGTACGCGTTTATATTTTCTACTTCAAAAAAATGAAGCTCTTTTTCAACCCGTATCTATGTACATATTATGTACTTGTATGTTTGCGATTTTCAAATAAAGTAAGTAAGAGCCATAAAGTAACCTTTTATGCTTTTACCTTTATTTTATAGCTAGGTATAATAGGTAATAAGTGAAAAGGTAGGACCCACCTATTGAGTTAAATATTTAATAAACTAGAATTTTAATAATACTATGGACTAGACATGGGACGAGTACTCGGTTTGGTTTCAGTACTCGGCGAATTCGGCCTTTTTTTAGGGTTCGGCTGAACACCGAGTATTAACGGCCTTAATTATATTCCAGAGAAAAATAAAGACAAAAAGCCAGTTTTTATCATTATTATTATATTAGACACATTAAAACATCAGGAACATGAGAAGTAGCAGAAATATTTAGAGCGTACATAAGAATCTATAATAGAAATTTTTATTACTAATATTTAAAATTTAAGAGAGGAAGATCAATAATTTTTCTATATGTTTTCCGATAAAACGATTTCTATAAGCACTAACTTTCGCGCCAGATAACGAAAACTATCTCTCGAACATGAACTCATGTTGCCTCATTTCACAAGTAATCATTAATCACTCATCAACAGTATCCGTGGGTGTGTGACTGATCGAGTACCGATACAAGTAATTTTCTTTCGATACTACTTGGTACTAAGTTTTAAAGTATCGATACCCAAAGTACTTGGTATAAAAAGAAAAGTATCGAGTAACTACTTGTATTTACTCGAATCGTTCCATCTCTAACTCTGTGTAAGGGAAATAACCACACGCCGTCCGCTACCGCATTTTTTTAAAGCCGAGTATTCGGCAGAGTACTCGGCCCAATCTAGGCTGAGTACTCGGCCCAATCTAGGCCGAGTACCCGGTGGCCGAGTACTAGGCGAATCACTACTCGTTCCATGTCTACTATGGACTATGGTACATACATTAAAATTGATTACCTAAGTAAACAGATCACCTATTATCAGGAAATTCCAAAAAATGATAATTTTTTTCCAACAAATACCTATATCACTGTTGATTTAGATTCGGAAAAAATTAATTTCATCGAAATCGTTGAAATAATTTAGTCGTTTTCGACATACATATTTTAGGTCTTGGACTACGATTTATTTCAAATATAGTATCAGTCGTGTCTAAATTAACAAGAAAATCAAATAGATCACGGTCCATCTGAGTCCTCTAGAAGTTGCTTTTACTTATGTGAAGGTTTATGGGACCAATAATCCATCTCATAAATTTAGGGGATCGTTTAGTCAGTAAGGGACCCTTTAAAAGTGGTGAAACGGAAACTATCCCCTTACTGATCCCTAAATATGCTAAGAGGTCCCATAAATCTTATGGGTCGTTGGTGAAAGTGGGTACTAGAGTCCTAGATCTCTAAATGAGAGTTCCTGTGACTTTTATAGGGGAAACTTTAGAAAAATGGCTACCGCTAGATGGCGCTATAACCATTTCATTTCATTACGAAAATAAATATTTTTTCGCATTCTATAGAATTATTAGGTAATTAAGTTTCAGGAGCAGTGCTGTAGCCTTTATAAACAACTACGATATTACGGCTACTTCCAGACTACATAACTGGGTAAATGAATTTATAAAGATATCAAAAAGAAACACAATTTTTATAACAGTGTAAGTAGTATTCGTATCAAAAGATGTCGCTGTAATACTTTCAAGTCGCACTATGAAGTGATAGTTAAATAAAAAATAACCTATTTTCATTTCTCACATAACTTTCGCCCATACTCACCACGCTGGCAGGACTCCTATATGGAGTTAGAAAATTTTTGTCTATCGAGGAGTAGTTGGACTACGTCCTCGATTCAACGTCAACGCTATAACAAATCATCAATACGTGTCAATCTCAAATTAAATCGGTCTCTTGTCTCTTCATAATTCAGAATCCTTTTGTATCTACGCACACAAACAAATATATTTTTTCAGGAATCAGAAAAACTGTCATTCACAGATAAACGAGTTTTAAAGCACTATTTTGGGCTCAATATAGTATTTGAGCTTTAATTTTTTTTAATCAATATTACTAATGAAAAAACTGTTTTTGATCTATGTTGTTTTAGCAAGAAACCGTGTTAGTGATATGTAATTTAAACAAAAAGAATCATATAAAAAATTACACTTAAACATTAATTTATTAACATGTCGCATGTTTTCATTATTCATGTTTTAACATCTTTTAGAAACATAATCATATTCTCCGTCATTCTCATCTTCATTACCTTCAATCTTTATAGTTGGCCAGTTAAATATGTTCTGATAAAATGGTATATTATGCACTTCCAGAATACTATCCTGAACTCGTTTTAAGTCATCAAATTTTTACTAGTAGTGGGAGCTCTAAAATCATAAGCCTTAGCTGATGGAAGTGGAAAACAGGTGTGAGAGTTTTCATTCGTATAAATTAATGTTTAATGAATCCGTCAATAAGTTCCTTGGCTATGATACTACCTTCTTTACTTTACTGAAAACATATATATGTTGAAGGCGCGTATGATTTTTTTTAGTTCTTTTGGGACATATTTTCTATAAGATTCAGTTGACAAACATGTTTTTTTTAATAAATTTGGCCACCATTTCTTTAAATCCAAAACATCTTCAGTGTTTTGTTCCTTGATTGTAAGTTTTTTTATAGGATAAGGGTGACAAAAAGCACACAGTCCACCTGGTGGTAAGGGGTTACTGCGGCTTCATCTATCTTCTCTTCTTCTACATCTATCTATATAGATATAAATCAAAATGCAGATGCGTTGTCACCCGTGAGGACTAAGCTGGAATGCCTCATTTCCAGTAAAAAGGGTCTCCGGTTATCTACACTCACCATACGAAACACAACAGCGTTAAGCTGCTATTTTACGCTGGTGAGAGCGTGGTTCTTCCACGGTCGAGTCGACCCATTCGTGCTACAATTTTTTATACGTGGTAGAGCCATGCTGCAGCTATATTAGTAGTATAGTTGTAGCACGAATGGGTCGACTCGACCGGGGAAAGACCACGCTCTCACAGAATACAGCGTAAAATAGCAGCTTAACACTGCTGTGTTTCGTGTGGTGAGTGTAGAGAACCGGAGATCCTTTTTACTGGAAACGAGGCATTCCATCTTAGTCCTCACGGGTGACAATGCATCTGCATTTTGATTCGCAAACAAGGATAGATGTAGATAGATGTCTATGGGTCACAGCAACCACTTACCATCAGGTGGACTGTGTGCTCGTTTGTCACCCTTACCTATAAAAAAAAAACAAATTATACTACTAATATAGCACATGTTTTGTATAGGTATGGGTGGCAATGATAGATTTTGCATAAAATCGAATGTTATAGCTGTAACATCATCTCGTTCCTTGCGTAGATCTTGACGAAGACCACTTAAATTGCTGACTTATGTTGTTTATCCAATGAACGTCTATTATGCGATATTATTTGACGAGAAAGGAATATATTGACGTACGTGGCTTATACCCAGAATACGCGTCTCCGTTTTTAACGTTTACAGGAACAGCATGTTGGGAAAAAAATAAACTTGTGTAGTTTTTGAAATGACCGATTTTAAATTATAAAATATGATGATGATAATGATGATGAATGGTAATAATAATATAAAAAACTACTAGGAAGTAGACGTAGGTTAGCCACTAACTAATAAACATGAAATCGTGGGAAGTAGAAACTTGTGAAGCTATCTAGTCTATGTCGTTATTTAGCTATCACTGTGACTTTCGTTCCAGTTACGTTTTTTTGGTACGAAGTTCCTTTTTGCACGGTACGATTTTGACGGATGGGGGCTAGGCGAGAAAAAGTGTAAGATTTTTCCGTGATAACCCTTTTTCCATATAGCGAGCGAGGTAGAACAATATCCATCTCCCTCGCACTTTTTCTTATCTTGCCATGAAAGAAATATTATTATAAATGGGGCATCATTTTAATAGACGCTAGTAATTCATTTACTGGTATTTGTTAATAAATACTGCAATATATTTATCAATAATATACTACGAAACGAACTTCGTTCCAACTGAGTGTTCCACGACACTCACGCATGGTTTTTTTTATTTTCATTTCATAGAATAAGATCAAGTGACAAGCGAGCACACAGTCCATCTGAGGGTAAGTGGAAGCTGTGGCCCATAGACATCTTCATTTATCCTCAATTAAGAATCAAAATGCAGATGCGTTGCCACTCTTGAGGACTGAGATGGAGTACCTCGTTTCCAGTAAAGAGGGTCTCCGGTTTTCTACATTCACCATACGAAACAGTAGCATTAAGCTGCTATTTTACGCTGGCATTCTGTGAGAGCGTGGTCGTTCCCCAGTCGAGCCGACGCATTCGTGCTACAACCATAATATAGCTGCAGAATGGCTCTACCACGTAGTACGTAAGTCGTAGTGAAAAATAATCCTAACTGTTACTTTGTTAACGTCAGATACTTAAAAAAACTATGTGTCGCAGTAAGATAGTTAAAGCCGTGATATGGTTATATCCCTAGGGATATCGGTTCATAACTGTGCATCTTACTAGACTAATCTAGTGAAATAATTATAATTGTAAACTGAATGTACAGGAGGAACATGTCGCGATATTGACGTTCCTGTTGTGTTGATGTTCATGTTCCTTTTTGACAGTAGGTTAAGGTGCGACTGGAGTGGTCTTTGGGCCACCCTAAAGCCGCGCACATTTTAACGATATAAAATGTAATATTGAAAGAATTTAATTTTTTTAATTTCAAAAATTCAAAATGTATCCAATCGTTATTTGCTAATTTTTATTAGATTTTATTTCAGTATTCGTTCTATTAATACTTACAAAAGTTAACTGTATGGCTATGTTATAAATTCCATTTTTATTAAATTTACGAATTTTACCAAACCTAGCCGATAAGCCGGTGTACATTTCCACGCATCGTTCGCGTTCCTTTTCTACCGACTTCCAAAAGGAGGAGGTATTCGACTATATGTTTATTTATGTGTTCGATTTCGATGATTCTTTTTTTATTTCAAAGCTGGTACTACGTATGTGGTCTCATATAAATTTGATCAAGGTCTGACCAATAGTTTTTGAGTTATTCTTAATAATTTATATTGAAGTTGGTTGTACAAAATTTTTAATTTTAAATTATGTATGATTGAATCAATGACAGAAGTAAACAGTTTTTTTTTAAAGTTGAAGTTGAATATTTAGGAGGCCGTGCGAAGGAACATCTTATTTTGGAACGTAACGTAGGAGGCGAAAGTCTTCCTAATAACGACTAAAAATTAAAAAAAAACTGTGGTTGCCAACCAACTATGACAATTATGGCAAATAGTTGGCCCCTTTGAAGCAATCTATGCGGGAGCCCTTTGTCAGCAGTGGAATTTAATATGTTGTAATGGTAACGGTTTCTTTTTTCACAGTATGCGAATAACCCAGGTATGTTCCCCGCCGGCACCAATGAAATTGTAAATTGCGATTTTAAGTGCTGATTTACTACGTGCTCGGCGGTGAAGGAAAACATCGTTAGGAAACGTGCATGTCCGAGAAATAAAAAAATATTTCGATGACATATGAAGTCACCCACACGCATTGGGGCAGCGCGGCGCACATTTCCTTGCCCTACAACTAGGCTTGCCAACTGTCCCGGAATTTCCGGGATGTCCCGCTTCTGGGTAAATTTTGGACCGTCCCGCCGTAACCCCTTGCGGGACGCCTTTTGTCCCGGAAATCAGAGATTATATAATATTAGTATCTACCTCGTACCAACTTCACCTTAGCCGTAGCGTCGATACCACTCAAATGCATCAGCAATGTTTTCTCTCTGTGGAAATGCATGAACAGACAGCAGCAGAAATAAGCTGTTTGTTGACCACGTCAAAGCTGAACTACAAATTAACATTAATTTAGATCAAAAATGCAGTGAATTTTATAACCAATGTGTTTTTTTTCCTAACTAATTTGTAAGTGGTGTGTTGTGTCCCGCGTAATATACCCAAGTCCCGGATGTCGAGCTGGGTAATCCCGGAAATGCCTTTTTTGGAGTTGGCAAGCCTACCTACAACCCTCTCAGAAATGAGAGAATTGTGCCCAGTAGTGGAACATATATAGGCTGTAACTTTAACGGTAACGGTCAACAACAAAAAATATCGTGATACAATAAATGTATTGCAATAACGAATAAGACCACAAAAACCGTGATGGGGACAAGACTTTCTTAACAACAGAACTTCCACGCCATGAGATGAGATATTTTATCAGATATAAAATATTATGTCACCTCATTCCAAAGAGGCGCCGCTCTGGTGGCAGAAAAAGTTGTGGAATGGAAGGCCCTCATTAGATAAGAAATGGATAAACCAAACATTTTCCTAAAACTAGAAGAATTAAAAAACACCACTGAGGATTTATAAGTATATTTAAATAAGCTTATTTGTCAGATTTGTCGGACAAATAAGCTTACTTTATTTCTTACTACCGACATCTGTAGAGCATAAGATTATTAGCACTTATCAAAAAGTAAAAACACATTAATTAATTACACTTTTCGTTACTTGGTGTCACATATAATTTGAGTTAGCAAATACATAATATTCAGGTTTATTAATGAGGGCTAATAATCTTCCACTCACTAGATGTCGCTAGTAGCGACTAAGGTAAAGTTTTTTTTACACAGTGTTAGTTAATTGAGAAATCAGTTTTAAATAAATAGTTTATCATTATCTAGAATATTATATTAATACACAACACAATGCGTCAGTGGTTTGATTTTTAATTTTTTGCACTTTATAACTCTTTTTAAAAAAAATCGACATTTAGTTATATTTATAGTTTGGTTTATTCATTTCTAATGTAACTAATATAAAATATAACTAATAATACAGAAACAAACTTTAAAGATTACATTTTCCTAAGAAATTATCATCCCCGCTATGAAATCTGTCAAAATAAATATTTTACCTCACTGTAAAGTGGCGCCGCCTTGGTGGCAGAAAAAGTCGTGGATGCCCACATTGTAACATGATAGTACATTTAATATTTAATAGATGGCAATAATGTATATAACGTAGTGGTTGTAAAAGAAATGATTACATACATAATATTTAATAATACATTACCTATTTTTATTACATATATACAATAACTAGTCATTTTCTTTGGACTTTTGACGTTATGACTCACATTATGACAACAGGTATTATCTCTTTTTTTTTCTAGCATATAGGGGCAGCATATATATAGCATTTTTCTATCTACAGGGATATGCGTATAGATGACGCTTTACTATAAATCTGTTTCATTCTCGTACATTAGTACTCGGTATTACTTATTCTGTGCTACGGAGTTGTAATGTCCGGTGGTCGCAGGTCTCCTATTGTTTTGAATCTTCCTTGCTTCAGAGTTCACCGCATAGATAATATACTATATAGTTCACCGCACCGCACCGCCATGTCCTAATGTTACCGGACTGCATTTAAGTATTTTAATTTGGCTTGAATTTAAGCGTTCTGAAAGCTCAAGATGTTGTCATGATGAATATTTTAAGAACTAAGATTTAAATAATATAGGCAAACTAATGAAACTAATTTAAAAATAACATAAAAAAGAAATTAGTTAGTAACATCGCTTAAAATGTTAACTACAATATTATATTTATGTCAATAGATGTCGCTGTTAGTGTTTTAAATCGCGGTATCTATTGATTATTTTAGAACATAAAAGTATTATGAGTATTGGTCTACATTTTGCAATTAGTCCGCCTTAACGCTGCTCCAGTGTTGAGTTTGAAGCATTTTTGATATCGACGGTCGAATGTAGTATTCGATCCGTGATCCGTGATAAAATGAAGATGAACCTATGAGATGAGATGAGATATAAGCTTTTATGACCTAGAAATGAGTCGTACTAGTACTAGATAAATTTATTACTAGATAGATAGATATGAGTTGTAGGGTCGTTGCGCCGGTAAGCCGACCGGGTCTAGTTTTCGGCCTTTGGCACCAGGTGATGCAGTAAATTTGATTTAATAACGATTTTAATAAATATTATCGTCCAAAATTAAGTTTAATGCATTTGTAAATAGTTGCATTATATATTGAAACATTATTTCATCGTGTAAACACAACACGCGATTTATAATAAATAGTTCAGTTTGACGCCGGCACAGGAGCTGTCAAAAAGTGTAAGATCGTGCAAAAAAAATAGTGGCGCGCGTTTCACTCAAAAGTAAATTTTGCGCTGTATTTACAATGATTATTTAATATTGTGCTTATATTTCACTGTATAAATAACTTAATTTTAAATTTTCACATAGATTACTATAATATTTTATTGTAAAAGATAATAAATTAGGTGGCCGGAAAGTGACACATAAAATTTTCCTATTATTTGGTTATCGGCCATGTGGCCGGAAAGTAGGCCGAGTTAAGCCTAAATACTTTGTCTCTTTCATTTATTTGGTCCTACCTACTATTAGTCTTCTTTCTTATTTATAATGAATTGTATCGTTGCGAAGACACTAGCTTTCAGTTTTCAGCCACCAAATAATGCAATTTGAATGAGTATTGATGAAACTAAAATACCCATTTTAGTTGTGGCCGAAAAGTAGATTGAGTCTAAATTATTATTTAGTTTTCGGCCAACTTAAAATTGTATGAAAGAATAGGGAAGCCGAAAATTGAACACTGCTTTGGTTGACGGACATTTCATGAAATATTTCATTCACGTTGCGTTTTAGGAAGAAGATTCAATAAGACATTATTTTCTTCAGATGGCTTCTCCAAAGAAAAATCCTTCAAAGAAATATAATAAATAAATGGTTTCAGAAAACGTGGACTTAATGAATTCGATCACCATGTAGTGGATTACTCAAAATGTGTCCGAAATACCCCGGAAAGACTAATTAATAAAAATTCAGACACAGAAAAAATATATTTCTAAAGAAATAACTAACGCAGACATAGTTTCCACCAGAAAAGTTTTGATACATTTAAAATTAAATCTGGCAGAAAAAAAGACATGGTTGGCGTTGAGACATGTTCTAGTAACTATGAATTTATCTACCGATGCTTTAGAATCGCTTATCGATAATAACATTTCAACATTGCATTTGTCAGGAAGTTATTTGGATATCGGTTCCTTAGTATCGTTAGATGATGTTCTTGTAATCCCAACTCAAATAAGCCTACCAATGACAACAGTACTGACAATGCCGGAAATGGTAATAGATTCCAGTAATGCAATAATAACGACTCAAAGTAGTACAATGGCCACGATGATACCACTAACACCGATGATAACAAACAACCCCTTTGGAACTTTAGAAAATGTGCTGGTTGATATTCCAATAAAACAGGTACTAGTCTGGTACCTCTACAAACTAGTGAAATATCGGCTTCAGTACTATTAAATAAAGAATACAGAGATGCGATAGAAAAAACATTTATTTAAACCGGAACTCGTAAAAAAATCAACCATTACAGTACACGTACACCTTCTTCTGTAGCAATTTGATATGCAGAGTGGCGAAAATCTTACAAAGATAAAGAGAAAGTTAAAATAGAGAAGGTAGAACTAAGTTAAAAAAAGATGAGATATTTTGAAAAAGAAAAGAACATAAAAAGAAAAGTTAAAAAGTGTTAAAGTTCAAAAACGAAAAATCACAAAATCCAAGAATACCATGAAGGAAAATGAAAGAGTAAAAGTAAATTGCACCTGGTGTTATGACATTTTAATAAGCGATACAGAAGAAGATATGGAAAAAAGTTGGATGTGACTTTTGCACCAAATGGATTTGAGATGTATAGATTTTGTTGGACTAAAATATGAGGCAGCGTTCTGGAAATTACAGCACATCTTCTCGTCAGGTATACCTCAAAACAAGACTGTACAACCAGTACGTGTTGCCAGTGATGACCTGTGGAACTGAGACGTGGTCCTTCACTGCTGGCCGGATGAGGAAGCTAAAGGTTGCTCAGCGAGCTATGGAGAGGGCTGTGCACGAAGTTTCTGTGCGTGATTAACTTATAAATGAGGATTAGTAAGCTGAAGCGACAATGGGCCGGCTATATAGCTCGAAGAGCCGACAACCAATGTAGAAAAAGCTTCTCGAATGGCGGCCTCGTACAGACGAAGTATAGGGTGGCCCCCTACTAGATGGAGTGACGACCTGGTAAGATATGCAGGAAGTCGATGGATGCAGGTGGCTCAGGACCGTGTTTTGTGATATTCCTTGGGGGAGGCCTATGTTCAGCAGTGGACATGTGAAGGGATGTAGTGGAAAGGCTGATGATGATGAAAATATGAGGAAGTACAGAAAAATGACGAACGACACGAAAATTTATTATAATTTTACAAAAATTATGTTAAGGTAAGGTTAAGGCACCTTTTCTATTGCGTCTAATGCAGTGGCCGAAAACTAAAATTCTTGTGGGCCGAAATTTAAAATTTGTGGCCGAAAACTAGCATTTTACACATTTTTCACATCAAAAATTATTATAAAAAAGAGCTTGTGGTAGAGCCATGCGGCAATTAACAGTGGTAGAGCCATGCGGCAATTTTTGCTGTCGCACGGATGGGCCGGCTCGAACCGGGGTGGTACCACGACCTCACAGAAAACCAGCGTGAAGTAGAGGTTTACCTCTGCGTTTCGCTTGGTGAGTGCAGGTGGCCGGAGGCCCTTTTTACTGGAAATGAGGCATTCCATCTTAGTCCTCACCTCACGGGTGACAACGCATCTACATTTTGATTCGCAAACGAGGATAGATGTAGATGTCTATGGGCCGCAGCAACCACTTACCATCAGGTGGACTGTGTGCTCGTTTGTCACCCTTATCCTATAAAAAAAAAAAAAAAAAAAAAAAAGCTTTTTCTTGTAGCATCAATGAGTTACGAAAATGAAAACTACATTATGTAAGCTACAAATTAACATTAACAGCACTAGGCCAGCATAATGGTAATTATTTTTTCTAGTACCTTAAAGTTAACAACTCCACTAAAAGGCCGAAAACCAGCGCAACGACCCTACTAGATCCCTTGAAGCTGTGAAAAAATTAAACTTCTAAGCTAACGCAATCAAAAGATACAGCCGTTTATGCCGCAAATTTTCGACATTCGTAAGGGAATCAAAACAGGGAACTTCCCGTGAACTCAGAATCTTAAAATTTGGTACGAAGCAACGTATTATAAGCACAGATAAAGGAAAAATGGCGAAAAGCATAAATTTTTAGTTACATCATATTATAATAAAAATATTTTTAATATTTTTAAACTTATGTACCTACGGATTTGTTCTGAACCCTCGCACTTGGCCGGTTTTATTTAATTACCTATCTATAATCATTGTTTTTTATATACGCGCAAAAATCCGTCTCAAGACTTTTTAAAACTAAATTATATTTTACAAATGTTACACTCAGCCGTTTCGTCGTTGACGCCGCAAAGAGGCGTCTCTTCCTCAATTTTTCAAAAAATTACATCGGAACAAGAAAACATTTATTACTCCCCGATTACTAGCCTTTTTTTCATCAGAAAATTAAATATATAGGCTTAATGGAAAACTACAATTAAGATTAATTGACTGATCAAAAAAGCACACACACACACACACACACACACTCCAATAACTGCTTATCATAATGTAATCACCAATTAAATCCACTCGCTATGCTGTTATTATGGAGTGTAGAGAGAAGGAGGATCTTCTCTATATATGAAAAGTGTCCCTAAAAACGTGTCCAATAAGTGTGCTGCAGTAGCATAGGATAAATTTTAAAAAAAGCGCAAAAAGTAATTACAATAAGATGGAGAAATAAACAAGGACCGACCAATCCGCTTGGTTTTGTACTACGTAAATAGTTGAGATTTTGTATACTGGCATTTTACTAACTACTCTAATCATGAAATTTTTTCAATATTTGAATTCAGCTGACTTCACTCCGTTCACAACACCTATCTTCATATCGTAGTTTTTAAGACGCCAGCGCTATTGTAGTGGGTTTTGGACACTTTTTCAATTATCGCCTCATAAAAGATGGTTTTCCTTGTATTCTACACTCTATAGCTGTTATATAGAATACATTTTAATGAGCCGAACCACTGACTTTCATCACACAGGTTACCCTAGCATGAAAGTCAGGGAATCAACTTATTTCTAGGACATTATTTAGGCTAGCCATCTTGTTACAATTTATTTACAATAACTTTGTGTTAAATTTAAGGCTTTACTTTTCAATAAAAAAATTATTTATTTATTTATTTATAGGGTAACCAATGAGACCCTATTACTAAGCCTCCGTTGTCCGCCCATCCGTCCGTCCGTCCGTCTGTCTGTCAGCAGGCTGTATCTCATGATCCGTAATAGGTACACAGATAAAAATTTTAACAAAATGTGTATTTCTGTTGCTGCTATAACAACAAATAATAAAAATTCAAGTAAATTAAAGATTAAAAGAAAGGGTCTCAGCTATTAGAAACGTTATTACGATGGTACGGAATCCTTCAAAAAACTTCAAAGGCACTTGGAGAATATTTATTTGTGAATACCAAAAAGTTGTGTCCACAGTGTGGAACGAACCCACACCACTCGAACGATGCACTGCAAAGTAAAAAGTGATCAGAATATGACTACTATAATCGATAACCTTCATGTGATATTGAATAAGATAATTCATACGAAAAAAAATAAAAAAAATTGATTTTGTTTATTAAAAAAAAACCGGAAATATATTTAAAAGTTAAAAAAAAGTTATTTCCCGAGTGGGAATCGATCCTACCACACTCGATACACTGCCATAATATATTATTTGTCAAGACTATCTACTGCCACTGATTATTATGATTCTCTTGTTACTGAAATAAAAAAATAAAAACTATTTTAATATTTTTGTGATTAAATAGAAAAACTCGAAAAGATATTTGTGGATCATAAAAAGTTGTGTCCATAGTGGGGATCGAACCTACGCCAGTCGGTGCACTGCCCATAGTATCGTGGTCACGAGCGAGGAGCGGCGATATGCTCGTTTGGCCGGCCCGCTCGCAATTTTATTGCACGATATTTATTTGATATTTACTTTTATAATTTAAATTAAAAAAAATTGTGCAGCCGACTTCAATATAAGTTATTAAGAATAACTCAAAAACTATTGGTCTGACCTTGATCAAATTTATATGGGACCACACGAGAAGTACCAGCTTTCAAAAAAAAAAATCATCGAAATCGGTCCACCCAGTAAAAAGTTATGAGGTAACCACACATAAAAAAAAATACAGTCGAATTGAGTACCGTCTCCTTTTTGGAAGTCGGCAGAAGATGAAATATACTCTTTATTGGAAAATAAACCCATAATTCCCCCATATATTTACTGGTGAACATATAGACATAATTTGATTGAAATTACTTAAATTACATTCGAGTGACCTAAAATTGTAGATTTTGAGGAAACTGCGTTTTTTTGGCCATCATAATTCACTAAGGAAAGTGTTAAACTTTCATAATGATTTAAAAAAAATCGTAATTTTTAATGAAAGAAAAATTGATTTTCCGCACACCCATAAAGCGTCAAAAAACAGCTTTTGTCGCCCATTTCACCTTAAACATAATATTAGGTAGCTACTTGACGCATTGAGGTATAATGAACATTCCGTATTATACTCGTAAACCACTACCGGTGATTCGTATCGTTTTGATATGAAATTTTATTAAGAATCAAAATGTAGATGCGCTGTCACCCCTGAGGACCAAGATGGAATGCCTCGTTTCCTGTAAAAAGTTTCCGGTTCTAAACACAGCAGCATTAAGCTGCTATTTTAGGTTGGTATTCTGTGAGAGCGTGGCCCTACCCCGGTCGAGCCGACCCAAAAGTGCTACAATAGAATAGAATAGAATAGAATAGAATAGAATAATTTTTTATTCAATATAGATCACATTTGTAATACTTATTGAAAGTCATTTTTCACTCGTCACACGTCATTTGTCACAACCATAATATAGCAGCGTGGCGTACATTATTTTACATATTTTGAAATAAGTCCACTGCAGAACATAGGTCTCCCCTATAGATTGCCTCATAGGAGGGATATTTGCACGTTTGGCAAGCGGGTTGGCAACCGCAATTTTTTTATTTTTAGTCGTTATTAGGAAGACTCTGCTGCTCATCTCCTGATTTGTTTCCCTCTGTCCTCTTATGACGCCTACGGGGTGATATAGAAAGAATGAAAGAAAATATAATATATTTCGCCACATAAGAACAACACCATATTGTACATAGTTCTTTTTTATTGTTATTTTTAACGTAATTATTGATAATATAGTATAGACGTTGCCGAATGCGACGAAAAGGGCTCGCATTCAGCATTTTGCGTGGCCACAAAATAAATAATAGTACTACATACAGGAGTTGCACTCCTTTGATGTTGACTGCTTGCCGACGTTTTAATAGCCTACTTTTATATTATATCTAGTAGTATAAGTAAGTAGTCATTAAAAAAAAAAGAATATTAAATTTAATCGTGTCGTGTTTATGCCATCTAGCGTATAATGTACGTACCACCTTGAGCGTTAAGCAATTTTTGTTCGATAAAATCGCTTTACGTATAGAATCTAGAAGGTGGCGCTTTTACAAAGTATTTTTTACTCCTTTCCTCTAAAGAATAATATTTTAAAAATATTTAATATTATTTTAATTTATTAAACTTAACTTTAGGCTCTCCATGTTTAAAAATAAGGATTGCAACATTTATTTGCTATCAAATTAAACCTTTATATTTTATGCCACACTTGTGGTTATGATTAGTGGTTATATTATACCCCTACGCCAAAGGAAATTATCCCATATCTAGAAAGCGGGTATAGTTTTTCAGAATCGGTGAAATAAACTTTCCTTCGTAATTTTCTCAGTTTTAATTTACATACCAAAAATAACATTCTTATAAATACACAATAAGATCTAAAATAGTTTATTTTGAAAACAGTGCAACACAATAAAGTAATAATAAAATGATACTACTTAGACTGGATATTGAAAATTATGTGTTCTGTAATAAATCGTGTTACCACTAATAAGGATTAAAATTAAAAATATTAAGCGTAAGCGTATCACCTTTTCGTTGTAAAGTAGTCGTAATATCTGTTTTAGCTATATATTCTATCGCGCTCAAGGTTTGTTCGGTATCCGAATCAGTGTACCTAATACCTATATATTTAGATATATTACGTTTCGGTTTTGAGTAGATATTAGATATTCTGCGATGACTCATATCAACACCGTATCGTAAAATCGTAATATCTAACACATAGTTAGTTTGTCGTCGAATATATAGATGTTGGATAATGTACTGATATATAGATATTGTATCTATATACGATTTGTATCGCCCACTCCTAGTAGTTAGTATTTAGTAATATCGTTTAAAAATGTTAATAACTACGATATTATATTCTAGTCAATAGATGTCGCTGTTAGAGTTTTAAATCACGGTATCTATTGATTGTTTTAGAACATAGAAGTACTACGAGTATTGACGCTTAATTCGCAATTAGTCCGCCGTAACGCTGCTCCAATGTGGAGTTTGAATCATTTTTGACATCGACGGTAGAATTAAAATTCTATCCGTGATTTATATTTAGCCAGTAGTCATGTGCGGTGCGGTGCACATAATATATGACTTTAGTTTATTATGTTATGAACTAGAGATGCAGAATGTGTCGTACTCGTATTAGGTAAATTATAAATTTTGTACTCTTTTAAGCGCTCTTTTTATGTGACCATGTGGTATTTATTTTCTAAAACAATATGTATTTATGTGATGTAGTACTATGGTAGTATATTTTTGTCATTTATTTACAGGCCCATCTTCTGGAGCACCTTTAACGTCACCAGTAAAAAAGAGAAAACCTACCACTTTGTCGGTCGGGGAACAAGAGATTATCATTAATGTATACAAATATGTCAAAAACACCTGGCCCGAAGACGTGTATCCTTCAAACGTTAATATGGTAGAAAAGGTTTCGGAGATCTCAGGAGTCAGCAAGAGCACTATATATCGCGTATTAAGCGTGTATAGAGATTCCCATAAAATACCAGAAAAGGGAATAATTAATAAAAGAAAAAAGTCTGTAATTGACAAGTTGGACGATTTTGATAAATCGGCTATAAGAGCGAAAGTGCATCAGTTCTTTCTTGCAGGAGAATTACCGACTTTAGACAAAATTTTGCTCAGTATAAATCAAGATGACCAGTTGCCAAACTTGAGCAAAACTTCCCTGCGACGTGTGTTGCGCCATTTAAAATTCAAATATATAAAGAGAAACAGAAAAAGTGGTCTAATAGATCGCCCAGAGATAGTTCTGTGGCGTACCAGATATTTGAGAGAAATACAAATATTAAGAAACGAGGGACGTAACATTTTTTACCTTGACGAAACATGGATTAACGCAGGTCATACTATGGGAAAGGTATGGGAAGACACCACAATTGAATCTTCTCGTCAATCACGGTTAGAAGGCTACTCTACTGGCGCGAAAGCCCCTTCGGGTAAAGGAAAGCGATTAATAGTTGTACACGTTGGCAATGAAAATGGCTTTTTGGAGGGATGTGATTGGGTATTTGAATCATCATCTACTGGTGACTACGATCTACTGATGACTATGAGAGTATGGACGCTCTCCATTTCGAGGACTGGTTTAGAAAAGTAATAGAAAAACTGCAAAGCGGCGATGTCATAGTTATGGATAACGCTAGTTACCACTCCAGACGTTTAGAAAAAACCCCAACAATGTCTTGGCGGAAACAAAATATGCAGGAATGGCTAGAATCTAAACAGATCGCATACGTGCCCTCGGACACAAAGACCCACTTAATGGAAAAAATAAAGGCAGTTAAAGATAACTATCGAAGTTACGTCACCGACGAGATGGCAAAAGAAAAAAGCATCACAGTGGTAAGGTTACCTCCTTATCACTGTGAGCTTAACCCCATTGAACTTGTGTGGGCAGATGTGAAAGGGTACGTTGCACGAAAAAATACAACTTTCAAGTTAAAAGATGTTAAAAATTTACTTAAAGATGGTTTAACTCAAATCACGCCAGATAAATGGAAAAACTGTGTTCAGCATGTCCTTAAGGTTGAACAAAAAATGCGTGGCATGGATGATAGAATTGACCAAACTGCAGATCGCTTTATAATTAATGTTACAGATAGTTCATCAAGTGAAGATACGAGTGATGATTGCACCGAATAAAAATAAAGTTCTTATATAATATTAAAAATAAAGTTTTATCTTTTGCATAAGTACGTACTTATTCGGTGTCGTTATCACTCGAATCTTTATATGTGTTATAAATTAATGTTTTTTGTTGTTAAATGAATAAAGTACTTTATAACAATAGATGATTTTTCTTCTACAGCGATCTTTCACATAACTTTTTAATAATAGTTAATAAATATATATTATATCAATCATTATAAAAAAATCATTATAAATAAAGAAAGTACTACATATAAAATGTGCCTATATATTGAAGGTTTGTAACCCCTGGTTAAACGACCGAAAGGTCATTGTCCGTTTTTCTCAATCGATTTGGCACATACTATAGGTGCACTTACACTTAGTACAATTTCAATTCCGTACAAACCTACAAACTACAAAATATCAAATACTCGATCCTAATACCTTTTCCACCTAGTCCATGAAGTGCGCATAAAGTTTGGTATTGTTGGAATAGCTAACACATTAAAGTATGCTTAGTCTTTACCACTTTACATACGGTCCATACGTGAAGGTAATGAATAGTAATCAATCATAGAATTATTCTATGTAATCAATAAATCCATTCATACTTTACCACAGGCTAAGGACTGACAGTGCTAAGTAGAATGCACTAGTTAGTCTGTGGTGCTAAGATTTATCTAGATTCTAGATTGTTGGCGTCTTTAAAAGATTTTATTTCATTTTTATTTTAGAGTAATCCGATTTTTGTCTTTTTTCGTTTATTATTTTTTTAATTCTTTTTTTAATTACCTATGTATAATCATTGTTTTTTTTTATATACGCGCAAAAATCCGTCTTAAGAGTTTTTAAAACTAAATTATATTTTACAAATGGCTGAATGTATCAGCCATTTAAGCTCGCCATCTTGTTACAATAACTTTGTGTTATTTACAATAACTTTGTGTTATTTACAATAACTTTGTGTTAAGTTTAAGGCTTTATTTTTCAATAAAAAAATATTTATTTAAAGTGTAACCAATGGGAACCTATTAGTATTACTAAGCCTTCGCTGTTCGTCCATCCGTCCGTCCTTCTGTCTGTCAGCAGGCGGTATCTCATGATCCGTAATACATAAAATAGGTATACAGATAAATTTTTTAACAAAATGTTTATTTCTGTGGCCCTATAATAACAAATAATAAAAATTCAAATAAATTAAAGATTAAAAGGGGCTCCCCTATTAGAAACGTGTATTATGGCGCGTCTCCACCAAAGTTTTCAACATTTTTCAACACGTGGCGCCGACAAATGTTTCTGTAATCACCTAATATTAGCAAAAAAACGAAACAATGTCGCGAATCGTGTTTCCATTTTTGGCGGCAACATCAAAGGAATACCCTTGTTGCCGACATTTGCTCACTCGGTGGAGACGCTTCTTGCAACATTTTGAAACAAATGTCGTCAACTTTTGTTGATTTGTCAACATTTTTGTTGTCAACATTTTTGGTGGAGACGCGCCTTTACGATACGAAAAAGTTGTGTCCAGAGTGTGGAACGAACCCACACCACTCGATGCACTGCAAAGTGAAAAGTGATCAGATAACTACCCAAAGAGTATAGTAACTGTCCTATAACTACCTACTTTCTCAATGCACTACTTAATCTTAAACTTAATCGATAACTTTCATGGGATATTGAATAAGATAATTCTTACGGCAAAAATGAAAATATAAAAAAAAATTGTATATTAAAAAAAACCTAAGGTTAAAAAAGTTATTTCCCGAGTGGGAATCGAATCTACAACACTCAATACACTGCCATAATATATTATAATACGCCGTATATACTTTTCATACGTCCATGCTATCTACCTTTTCCTTAAGACTTAAGAGTCAAGCATTGCGACTCCCAACGGACGGCCTTGCAAGTTGCAGGCGTTGGGCATCACAGAACTCACACAGCTTCCGTTATATGGTCGATCATAGTGAGAAAAGTTAATTTAGCTAAGTAACTTACCATTTCGCAATGTATTTTTTTCTCTTTATTAACAGCCCTTAGTAACCACGGAAAGTCCGTTTAAAGCAAATAAGAAACTATAAAGTTAACTATATGGAAATACCAGTTTAAAGCCAATAAGAAAAATTGCACAATCAGTTTTTAAAAGAGCAAACCTCGAGTTTCTTCTCTGTTCTTCACTGCACCTTTGTAAACAGACATAGGGTTAAAACGTCGGCAGCGCGTGCGGTGAAATACCTAACCCATAGCTTTTATTTACATAAATTATAAAAACGGGATCTGATCGAAAACCCGGTCTTCTATTGCAGTCCGGGTTGCACCCGGACTACAATTTAAACCCCGCCCGGACGCACCCCGGGCGTCTACCAAACTAGAACAAAACCGGGGAAACCCGGGCGGATGGCAACCCTACATATATGCTATATACCCTCTAAAATATGAAACTATAGTATGTGCCATATCGATTGAGAAAAACGGACAATGACCTCAGATATGAGCCGAGTGTCAAAAGGCGTAACTTACAAAATCTCAATTTAGATGTGATAACAATATTTAAATATTGATATTATTCCCACTTCTAGGTCAGCACATATGTTTTGTTTTTTTGTTTCTTAAATAATATTGTCTGTGGTTCCTATAAACATAGTAAAATCTTACGGTACATCGCGTAAAATGTGTTATATTTTATATTTCAATTTATGGTAAGTAACGCAGCAATTCATTTAATAACAGTTTCATATTAAAAAAATATTTGAAGCAATATAATCACCATATTGAGCTTTTGCAAATTCATCCCTTTAAAATAAACAAAACGCGCGTTACGTCAGTTCGTTCTAAAAGAAACGTGACAATGGCAGCCAGAGATGCGTCACCTTTTTTGGGCCGGTCCGCCATTTTGTTTTCATTCGTGTTCGGATAGCGCTTGCGTGTGTACGTCTCGGGTAATTCATAGCATTCATTGCATTGTTTTAGTTGAGTTTTTACTGTTAAATTTGTTATATCGTTAAGTTTTTGTTTTTTGAATCTGTTATATTAGTTTTACTGTGACGGTCGTTACTAAATCGACATGAGTTCAGGAGAATTTGGTGAAGGACCCGGTCCTTCAACATCAAGTGGAAAGAGACGTCGCCGACCCATAATAAACGTAGCAGGTACGTACAAATAGGTACAAATGCGACGACGTAGCCTTTCTATTTCTTAAAGCGCTCTTTTTATGTGACCATGTGGTATTTATTTTCTAAAACAATATGTATTTATGTGATGTAGTACTATGGTAGTATATTTTTGTCATTTATTTACAGGCCCATCTTCTGGAGCACCTTTAACGTCACCAGTAAAAAAGAGAAAACCTACCACTTTGTCGGTCGGGGAACAAGAGATTATCATTAATGTATACAAATATGTCAAAAACACCTGGCCCGAAGACGTGTATCCTTCAAACGTTAATATGGTAGAAAAGGTTTCGGAGATCTCAGGAGTCAGCAAGAGCACTATATATCGCGTATTAAGCGTGTATAGAGATTCCCATAAAATACCAGAAAAGGGAATAATTAATAAAAGAAAAAAGTCTGTAATTGACAAGTTGGACGATTTTGATAAATCGGCTATAAGAGCGAAAGTGCATCAGTTCTTTCTTGCAGGAGAATTACCGACTTTAGACAAAATTTTGCTCAGTATAAATCAAGATGACCAGTTGCCAAACTTGAGCAAAACTTCCCTGCGACGTGTGTTGCGCCATTTAAAATTCAAATATATAAAGAGAAACAGAAAAAGTGGTCTAATAGATCGCCCAGAGATAGTTCTGTGGCGTACCAGATATTTGAGAGAAATACAAATATTAAGAAACGAGGGACGTAACATTTTTTACCTTGACGAAACATGGATTAACGCAGGTCATACTATGGGAAAGGTATGGGAAGACACCACAATTGAATCTTCTCGTCAATCACGGTTAGAAGGCTACTCTACTGGCGCGAAAGCCCCTTCGGGTAAAGGAAAGCGATTAATAGTTGTACACGTTGGCAATGAAAATGGCTTTTTGGAGGGATGTGATTGGGTATTTGAATCATCATCTACTGGTGACTACCATGAGAGTATGGACGCTCTCCATTTCGAGGACTGGTTTAGAAAAGTAATAGAAAAACTGCAAAGCGGCGATGTCATAGTTATGGATAACGCTAGTTACCACTCCAGACGTTTAGAAAAAACCCCAACAATGTCTTGGCGGAAACAAAATATGCAGGAATGGCTAGAATCTAAACAGATCGCATACGTGCCCTCGGACACAAAGACCCACTTAATGGAAAAAATAAAGGCAGTTAAAGATAACTATCGAAGTTACGTCACCGACGAGATGGCAAAAGAAAAAAGCATCACAGTGGTAAGGTTACCTCCTTATCACTGTGAGCTTAACCCCATTGAACTTGTGTGGGCAGATGTGAAAGGGTACGTTGCACGAAAAAATACAACTTTCAAGTTAAAAGATGTTAAAAATTTACTTAAAGATGGTTTAACTCAAATCACGCCAGATAAATGGAAAAACTGTGTTCAGCATGTCCTTAAGGTTGAACAAAAAATGCGTGGCATGGATGATAGAATTGACCAAACTGCAGATCGCTTTATAATTAATGTTACAGATAGTTCATCAAGTGAAGATACGAGTGATGATTGCACCGAATAAAAATAAAGTTCTTATATAATATTAAAAATAAAGTTTTATCTTTTGCATAAGTACGTACTTATTCGGTGTCGTTATCACTCGAATCTTTATATGTGTTATAAATTAATGTTTTTTGTTGTTAAATGAATAAAGTACTTTATAACAATAGATGATTTTTCTTCTACAGCGATCTTTCACATAACTTTTTAATAATAGTTAATAAATATATATTATATCAATCATTATAAAAAAATCATTATAAATAAAGAAAGTACTACATATAAAATGTGCCTATATATTGAAGGTTTGTAACCCCTGGTTAAACGACCGAAAGGTCATTGTCCGTTTTTCTCAATCGATTTGGCACATACTATAGTTTGCTTATTTCAATGCGTAGCTTTTTTCGCTTTCTTATTTGTCTTTGTTTCAATCTGCCGTATTTGGCTTCCTATGCGTTCAAGAAAGGACGGCTTTCTAAAATAAACAATCAATATGTTTATTTTAGAAAGCCGTCCTTTGCGTTTTTATGGAAGATTCAATCATGTTAATATTATTACTGGTGATAGCAACTTAAGCGATGATGATAATAACTTCTTTTAATAGTGACTATGATTTTGAATCTAACTCTATTCGCCAAACTCAAAATAGACATATTGTTTATTATTCCTGACTCGTAATCTGATTTCTGTTTCTGTAAACAGTCTGCTGCAAAGAGGCTAAAGACTGTCTGAAAGAGCGAGTTATTTGGAAAAAGGGGAAAATGCCCGCTTATGATAAAGCTGACTTTGAATT
The DNA here is from genome assembly GCA_033319125.1 of Parnassius glacialis. NCBI lineage: Eukaryota > Metazoa > Arthropoda > Insecta > Lepidoptera > Papilionidae > Parnassius > Parnassius glacialis. Next base: position 35,654,722 of record JAVANC010000011.1, on the reverse strand, counting down.
CAAAGGTAACTCAGAACTACCGGTGATAATGCAGCTAGACACACCAGCAGAGTTCTTTCATTTTTTATTCACATCTGATTGTGTATGTGAATGGATTTTATTACTGAGCAATCTTCTAATCCTGGGCTTCCCAAACTTATTTTTACTGTGACGCCCTTGGGAATTTGCCACTTTTTTCACTTTTTTTTGCGACGCCCATCCTCTGGCCAAAAAATACCTACCAGTTGTAATTCTAGCCTAGTAGCAAGATACCAGAAAAACTGCAAATAACATTTATAACTTTTATTCATTAGGTAATAAGAAAAAAAAACAAGAACAAAAATGAAAAGAGATACTTTGTTGACTGGCCACTAATGAGAAGGATGTGCTTGCTTTTCTGAGCATTTTAAATAGTAACCTTATTCATATTTTATGTATTACTGAACATTGGTTGAAAGATTACAACTCCATATTTAATTTCAGTAATCACCAGGTGGTCAGTTCGTTCAATAGAGATACTAAATTACGTGATGGCTCCTTAATATTAGATAATAAATCCTTATCATGTAAAGTACGTAAAGACATTGTGAGCCTCTCTGTTGAACGTACTGTAGAAATGGCATGTGTTGAGCTTGAGCACCTTATTGTTGTCAGTGTTTACAGACCCCCATGTTCAAATTATGATACCTTTGAAAAAATTATGGAAGAAGTTTTAATTAAGCTTAATAAACAGAATAAATCTCTTGTAGTGTGTGGAGACTTTAATATCAATCTCCTGGAAACTTCTTCCATCAGTATTAAATTTTGCTCTTTGTTCAAATCCTATAATCTTGATAATTTATTCTTTGAAGCTACACGAATTGCAGGGTATAGTGCAACTTGTATTGATAATATTTTTACAGGTGTTGTACCAATCAACAAATCAATAATTCAAAAACTTAGTTCAGATCACTGTGGACAACTGGTTTCATTACCTTATATGCACAAAAACAGGAAATTGAGAAAATTGTGTTTGTTCCTATTAATGCAAAACGCCTGGAGAGATTTAGAAGTAACATGGTAAAAAACCTTCCATTGCTTTCTTATAAGAACAATGCAGACTATTTATATGGAGAATTATACCCTTATAAGCAAGGAATTTAAAAAAAACATTTACTTCTAAAACATTCTCCAGAAACAGTCGCAAGGCATTTAATGAGTGGGCAACAGTAGGAATTCATAAAAGCAGACGAAGGTTATATGACCTTTACCATGAAAGATCATATAATCCTTCCGATGCTTTTAAAGAATATGTCAAAAATTATTCTAAAATGTTTAAAAGAGTTTGCTCCACAGCCAAATCGTTACATATTAGCAACAAAATTAAGACGGCTAAGAATAAAATTAAAATGACGTGGAGTATAATTAACAGCGAAACCGGTAAAGAGAAACCTCGTAACTCAAACTATCAATTAAAAATTAATAATGAATTGACTAAATCAAATCAAGAAGTCGCAGCGGTGTTTGAGAAATACTTCACTGATATTCCTATCTTGACAACCGAGTCATTGAATACTTCTCCAACTGTCGCCGTGTCATTACTCAAACAGGATGTTAAGACCTGTTTAAAAGAATTTAGATTTGAAAAAGCGCAAGATATTGTAAAATACTTCAAAACCTTTGATGTAAAGAAAACCGCAGATTTGTGGGCGATTTCCGTTACAGTTATTGCGTCCATAATAGATTTAATTGCACCTCATCTTGCTATTATTTTTAATACTTTAACAGTGGTAGAGCCAGGCGGCAGCTTTTGCTGTCGCATGGATGGGCCGGCTCGAACCGGGGTGGTACCACGACCTCACAGAATACCAGCGTGAAGTAGAGGTTTACCTCTGCGTTTCGCTTGGTGAGTGCAGGTGGCCGGAGGCCCTTTTTACTGGAAATGAGGCATTCCATCCTAGTCCTCACGGGTGAAAACGCATCTGCATTTTGATCTGTAACAGAGGATAAATGTAGATGTCTATGGGCTGCAGCAGCCACTTACCATCAGGTGGACTGTGTGCTTGTTTTTCACCCTTATCCTATAAAAAAAATAAAAAAAAACTTTGATTCTGGTGTGTTTCCTAATTTAATGAAGTATAGTAAAGTAATACCTTCTTTATTTAAATCTGGTAGTACATTGGACGCCGCTAATTTTAGACCTATTTCTGTACTACCAACTCTCAGTAAAATTTTTGAAAAAATTATTTTGGATCAATTGTTAATTTTTTTTAATACAAATAAATTACTTCATAAAAACCAATTTGGTTTTACAAGGGGTCGCTCGACGTCGGACGCCGGTGTTGAGCTTATGAAATATATTTTTAATGCCTGGGAGAATTCACAAGATGCCTTAGGTATTTTCTGTGATCTTTCCAAGGCTTTCGATTGTGTTCATCACGAGACATTTATCAGGAAACCACAACATTACGGTGTAAAAAATTTGGCGCTTAGGTACTTATTACTTCATATTTAAGTAACAGAACTCGTGATCGTGTGAAGTCGTGATCAATGATAAAGGTTCCTCTGGCCTTGGCCCATTCCTGTTTTTAATCTATATTAATGACTTACCTTATCTTGTAGGGGACAATCACGATATAGTATTATTTGCTGACGATACCTCAATAATTTTTAAACTCAAACGGCAGTTAATTAATTATGACGATGTAAATAATGCTCTATCGAAATTAGTACATTGGTTTAACGCCAACAATATGCTCTTAAACGGCAATAAGACTAAGTTTATTAAATTTACAATACCTAATGTAAAACATTCGAGTACCAATGTGCTATTAAATGGGGAGGAGTTGAGTCTTGTGGATACCACTGTTTTTCTCGGTATTACTATTGACGCGAAACTTAAATGGGGCCCCCATATATCTAAATTAGCAAGCAGACTTAGTTCTGCAGCATATGCTGTAAGAAAGATTAGAAGTCTCACAGATGTTGAGACAGCTAGATTAGTGTATTTTAGTTACTTTCATAGCGTAATGTCTTATGGAATTTTGCTATGGGGTAATGCGACTGATATTGAAGCTATATTTGTTTTGCAAAAGAGAGCCGTTCGGGCGATTTATAACCTAAATTGTAAAGAGTCCCTCAGACAAAAATTTAAAGAAATAAACATATTAACTTTGGCATATTTATGAAAATCTAATGTATGTACATAAAAACATAAATAGCTTTAATAAGAATAAGGATGTGCATTCTTTAAACACTAGGAACAAACATAAGCTTGTAATACCAGTTACTAGACTCCACAGAATCAGTAATTCATTTATGGGGCAATGTATACGCTTTTACAACAAAATCCCAGAACATATTCAAAGTTTATCAATAAACAAGTTTAAAAGTTTTATTAAAGAAAAACTGTACAAAAAGGGTTATTATAATATCAAGGAATACATGAATGAAAATAACCCCTGGGAATAAGGTGATCGCCACCATGTTGGTTCTATTAAAAATCATTTAAAAATTGTATAAATGAAATTATTGTTAAGTGAAATATGTTTGAAAAAAAAAGTCCCGCTGGGTTTCCTGCTGGTTTTTCCCAGGACAGAGGTATTTTCCGAACCAGTGGTAAATAAAAAGATGACTTTCAATAAGAATTATGTAATAATCAATATTGAATAAAAAATTATTCTATTCTATTCATAGCTTCTCAAAACGTGGCTCAAGTTTGGAAATTGCCACTCTCATCTCTTTCTCTACATGCGTGCGTGCGTGCGTGCGTGCGAACGTGCGTGCGTGGGTGCGTGCGTGCATGCGTGTGTACGTGCGTGCGTGCTTGCGTGCGTGCCTACGTGTGAGCTTGTGTGCGTGCGTGCGTGCGTGCATGCTTACGTACGTGCGTGCGTGCGTGCGTACGTGCGTGCGTACGTGTGTGCGTGCGTGCGTGCGAGCGTGCGTGCGTTTGTGCGTGCGGGAGCGCGTGCGTGCGTTTGTGCGTGCGGGAGCACGTGCGTGCGACCGTGCGTGCGTGCGTGCGTGCGTCCGAGCGTGCGTGCGTGCGTGCGTGCGTGCATGCGTGTGTACGTGCGTGCGTGCTTGCGTGCGTGCCTACGTGTGAGCATGCGTGCGTGCGTGCGTGCGTGCGTGCGTGCGTGCGTGCGTGCATGCTTACGTACGTGCGTGCGTGCGTGCGTACGTGCGTGCGTACGTGTGTGCGTGCGTGCGTGCGAGCGTGCGTGCGTTTGTGCGTGCGGGAGCGCGTGCGTGCGTTTGTGCGTGCGGGAGCACGTTCGTGCGTGTGTGTGTGTGAGTCTTTGTGTCTTTGTGCACACGCATACGCGCACACGCATACGCGCACACGCGTACGCGTGTACGCGTATACACGTGTGTGTGTGTGTGTGTGTGCGTACGCGTGTGCGAGTATGCGTGTGTGCGCTCGGTAAAGGGCGAGGGTGTGTGCGAGCGTGCTTGCGTGTGTGCACGTGTGTGTGCACATGACACACGCATACGCACACACTCGCTAGTGTGCGTGTGTGCATATATGATAGTGGTTATTCTTACACTGCCACTACACGATCAACATGATATATTAATATATTATTTAACCTTTCATTATTTATGTGTCAATAATGTACGTAGTACATATGTATCACTTCAATGATCAATAATCAAATTATTCATCATGTAAATTTAGTTGTTCACATAACAGCCCGCCATACTGCGGTCGTAGTGAAAAGGGCTACATGTATGAAATCAAAGTTTTACAAGAGAACGAAAAATCGGTTTTATTTTATAAAATCACGTATAAATTTTTCATAAAAACTGATATAAATGACTAAATACACCATTGTCTTTTACGCTCTATCTTCTCAGTATTTTTATATTTTCGTAATTGATAAACTATATTACATAGTGGGATCTAAGCGTGTTACAATAAATGAAACGAATTTTAAAAATTTCGTTTTACACTTCGAATCTTTTATCTGCAAAACTCTTTTTTGATGTAATTCTAATTAAGAACATGTACATTATTTAAAAAAATACTGTGTAATTTACAATTCGTTGAAATAGCGTGTTGTTATTAACTTATGTTATTATTTACATATTTATAATAAATGATTAGAAATAGCTAATGTGAGTCGTGTTATATTTTTTTATTAAATTACTTAGGTAACGTAATAGTGAAATCGCTTATAGCAGTATATTTAGGAAATTTTAAAATATAACAAATAGTCACGAGCTTTAAAAATGTTATTATTATTAGCTTGACCGTGCAGTTAATCTAACAAATATAATTTATTTGTTGGATTAACCGCATTATACGGGTTAATGTTTAATTTACTAAATACCTTTTGGGAACATATTGGTTGCATCATTACAAATAATTTTACCGAAATCACTCTTTACATAATACATTAACAAAAAAACTACTTCTAAGTTTTTGTTGTCATGTCTGACTCCTTTTAAGTATGTATTTTGTAGTACCTAAACAATTTCAGAATAAATCGTCAAAGAAAATGCCTGTTTTATTTTACACTTGATATCAGTATCACACACAGACATCGTGTTGAAATCATTATACATAATTAAATAAGCAAATAACATTAAAAAAATCACAGATATTATAATTACTAATAGTTAATTATAAAGTACGACATCTGCGATGCTAATTTTCAACGTTTGCAATGTATGGAATATAAAATAGAAGAATAGAAAAATATATAATAGAAGCGTTGCGAGCACATCAAAGGCGACTGACGACACAGGTTAATTACCTGTGTCAGTCGGTATTAAATCAAGTTCAAATTGTGACTTCTGTAATCTACAGCAACATAATAAGGTACTTAATACTCGCGGTGGCTTGTTAGATCTCGTGTTGAGTGACTACGACCGTAACCAACTGAAGGTGTCGCCTGGACTGGATCCACTCGTGCCAATAGATGAGTATCACCCTTCGTTGGACGTCAAAATCAATCTCTCATACGGGGAGTTCCTGCCTGGACTGCGGTCTTCGCCTGATAAGATTTCGGATGCCATCCCCGATTGGAGTTGGTGTAAGGCAGACTTTCAAGGTCTATATACTGCGTTAGCTGAATTAGATTGGTCCGAGTTAATGACTTTTACAGACGTAAATTCGGCCGTAACTTTTTTATACAAAAAATTGAAAGAGATTATTAATTTAAATGTACCAAATAAAAAGCTTTTCTCAAATCATCGTCAGTATGTCTATCCCAAGTGGTTCACGCCTGAGATCATAGAAAATATTAAAAAAAAATATTATCATCTTTAGAGATTTAAGCTAGAAGGCAAATTACTTAACAAAGAACTGTTTAGCTTTTATCGATGGAGAGTTAAAACCTTAATTGACAACGCATATAAGCAGCACCTTACGTTGATACAGAAAAGTATAATTGACGATCCGGTATTCTTTTGGAAATATGTTAGTGATAAAAAGAAAGATAGACGACATACTGAAACGTATAGTTATAAAGGTGCAGAAGTAACAGGTCAAGACGCGGCTAATGCCTTTGCTGAATATTTTAGCTCAGTATTCCATAATGAAAAGCCCCTATTAAATTACGTAGATGCCGAAAATGCGGCTAACTCACAAATTAACGTGATGCCCATCTTAGTCAGGCAAGTAAACGAAAGTGATTTTAGATTGGCAATAAGACGCCTAAAGCCATAATCCGCTGGTGGCCCTGATCGCATTCCCGCTTTTCTGGTTAAGGATTGTGCACCAGCTCTTCGTTCACCACTCTTATTTATTTTTAGTCTGTCCCTTAGACAGGCTAAATATCCAGAACAATGGAAACTATCTAGGGTGACACCTGTTTCAAAGGAAGAACCTGGAAAAGATGTTTCTGCTTTTAGACCTATTGCGGTGCTTTCGGTTCTGGCGAAGATATTTGAAACCATGTTAGACTTTCGCATTAGGAATCAGGTAGATAACATTTTGCATGAGAGTCAACATGGGTTTCGAAAGAATCGTTCAACAACTACTAACTTGATAGCGCACGCGGACTACGTCTGTGCTGAGATGGATTCTAGAAGACAGGTAGACGCCGCCTATTTCGATTTTAAAAAGGCTTTTGACCTGGTGAGTAATGACATACTGTTACAGAAGCTAGCTAAGTTGGGTTTTACTCCGAAACTTCTTCAACTCTTTGCTAGCTATTTGGATAATCGACGTCAATTTGTTAGAGTGAGTAGTTTCGAATCCGCTAATTATTTCACTAGATCTGGAGTGAGTCAGGGTAGTACTCTTGGCCCTACGCTTTTTTTAATTTTTATAAATGACTTGCCTACCAAAGTAAAATCTGCGAAGTGTCTGTTATTCGCAGATGATCTAAAATTAAGTTTGGCGACTAGTAGTGCTGCTGATGCACAGGCTCTTCAACAGGACATAGACGCGGTATCGAAATGGAGTGAACTGAACCATCTTCCTCTTAATGTGACTAAATGCAAGGTTATCACTTTTGCATTAAAACAGAATCCTGTCATTATTAATTATAACTTATACGACGCGCCTTTGGTAAGAGTATATGACATACGGACTTAGGTTTAATATTAGATACTAAATTGACTTTTCACAATCATATGACATCCATTTGCAAGTTAGCTAGTAAGACTTTGGGTTTTGTGATGAGGACTGCTGCTGACTTTGATGATATTAGGGTGCCTAAAACTTTGTATAATGCGTATGTTCGTAGCAAACTAGAGTATGCATCTGTGGTCTGGAATCCTTACGAGAAAAAGTATACTCTCTTGTTAGAGAGGATACAACGTAAATTTGCTCGTTGGCTTTATAAGAAAAATCATGGGTACTACCCTTATTTATATCCTTCTTTATTCGTCTTGGGTATGGTTGATTTTGAAACTCTAATGCTTAGGAGGATGATGTCAACTATTAGGCACTATCTTTTTATAATTCACCACAAGTTGGATTGCCAGTCAGTTATGGAGAGAATTAGTTTGTTGGTGCCCAGGTACCTGCAGAGAGATAATGTAGGGACGGTGGCTCCGCGCCGTAGGTCGCGTCTTCTAGATAGACCAGTTACGCGTACCAAACGTGCTGATTTTGCACCAACAAATCGAGCATTAATACTTATAGGAGACATACTCACTCAGCACGATGAAATTGACCTATTTGCAGACAGTATAACACGTCTGCAGACTCTTTTTTACAAAATTATTGATGATATGACAATTAATAATTCGACAATATAATTTCGTTGACTATATTTAAACTTTATATTTAAGATGTAACTTTAATTATGCATATATTATTTTTATTATTATTATTATTATTTATTATTTTATTATTATGTAGGCTTGTTATTAGATTTATTGACATTGCATTATAAATTGATATGACAAAATATTTCATTGTATAATTATTAACATTTTATTGTTTTAATTGGCTTTATTACCATTTTAATTGCTGACACGAGCTGCCAAAAGCTTCGAGATTTTATATTACTATTATTTTATAATTAATTAGTTTGTGATTATTAATTTTTGTTGTTATGGGATTGATACAATTTTTGAAAAAAAATTTTTGCATGGAAAATTTAACCTTGTGCGCGTGTTGGATTTTCTGTAAGCCACAAGTGTATGAATTAAATAAATAAATAAATGAGTAAGCGCCGCCTTGTACACCCCCTCTACCACCCCCCCCCCCTGCACACTGCCACGCGCTTTATTTTTCTTATACTAGGACTATTACCGTTTAGAAGGTCCAATCAAAATATTTTTATAGTAAAACTTGAAGAAATATATATTTTTTTCTTACAGATAATATATTCCCAAAAGGTCTTCAGTAAATTAAGAATTACCCTGTATAACAAAGAACACCATCAAAGAAATAATACCCTTGAAATCATTTTATAGCTTCACCACGTCACAACGATCTTGTTTCCGATATTAACTTTGTACTTATTTAATATTCGCAAATTTTCGACTTAAGCTCTTTTTCATTACGGCCCTAGCTACAACCTTTAATACATTTTTAGTGGTGGTAAAAATGAAAGCTTTTTGATGTTACTCACCCTATAAGTAAATACCAAAAAATAATCCTCGAACAAACAACTATCATTATAGTTAATGGAGAATTCAAATTGAAATAGAAGATACAGGAAGATTCCAGAAGTTTGTACAAGCAAAACCAATCGCAGCCTTAAACAGTTCGGTATATAAAGAGTAGCTCCGTAGGGAACCTTGGCATCTTACGGAGCTGAACAATTTGTCTGGTGGAAGATCTCCCCTTTTCCTTCCACCGTCGAAAGTTCATTATTATCATATATAATATAGCAATAATACTCCAAAGTCTAGTTTACAAGTACAGGACGATAACTCTGCTTTTAAAAAGTATTAATGTTCAAATATTTATTTGACTGTTCTAAACTCTTCCTAGTTCTTTATAGTAAACCATAGTATCTGATTATTAAAAATGATTTACTTGGGTTGGTACGTTCAATATGCGTAACAAAGACGTGTCGTTTTCTAAAGACGGTACTCATACATTCTACATCTTATTTTATATATTTATTATACAAGCATCAAATTCAGAAGCCATGCCCTTAGAGTCAAATTCTATCAGAGAGATAGAATCATTCGCAAAATGTGTAGTTGCTGTTGTAAACACCGACAAATACAGAAATCCGACTGTTACCGTTATTGGAGACGATACGATGTATAGCGTTTCTAAAAATTTACAAACTATGGAAAGCCTTGTGAGAGTTCTTTCAGACGAATGCGTGCCGCAGATTATCATACAAAATTTGCAAAATCTAAGAGAAACAGTCAAGAAATTTGAAGGACGTAATACATTAGTTGTTATTTTCGTCAATAAGTGTGAAATTTTTGAATGGTTAGACGTTACAGCTATTGACATGAAATTGAAATATCTAGTAATAATTATCAATGAAGGTGAAAATTGTAATATGGATTTAGAAAAACTTGGACGGACACTTCAACACTATGACGCCACATTTATATCCAAGTCGAAGAATTATACACTTTATAAATTTCAGACAATAATTCCAGATATCGATGAAAGTACTTGTGACTATGATGTTAAAGTTAAACTAACTCTAATTAATACTTGTTTCAATGGAACATTGGACAAACCTGTGATATTTCCTGCTAAGAAAATAAAAAATATGAAGGGGTGCCCGTTTAATGTGGGAATGGCTACATTGTATCCATACTCAGTGATAGAAAATAAAGCACTTCTACAAAATCTTCAACCAATAAATGAATCTCAAATACGTGGATCTGACTTTGAAATAATAAAAATTATTGATAATTACTTTAACGCGTCATTAAATCTATTTTATATTTATAGAGAAGAAGAAAATCCATATTTACATAATGAATTTATTTCATACCTTTTGAATGGCAGTTTAGATGCTTGTGCTGGAGGGCTTTACCAAATATATGGAGACTCAGTTTCTTATTCAGGTACCTATAACAGGCAAGCAGTCATTTGGGTATATGAGGTAGAAAGAGAACCAAGATCTTGGCGAACAATTGTAGGTAAAATTAATGGATTATACATTTTTATTCTATTTTATATTTGTTATTCAGTAATTTGGATATTATTCTGTAAGTTTGATCGTCTCATTGTATCTTGGAGAAACACCTTTCTATACAGCTGGGGAACGTTAATAGGGGCATCTTCTTTACAAAATTCGACAACGTTGAAGCAGAAAATATTAAACCTTTTCTATTTAATTCTTTGTCTTCACTTGTCGGCATATGTTAGCGTGCAATTATATTCATTTTATACTATCCAAGGACCTCCACAGACGTTTAAAACGAACGATGAAGTTATGGAATCAGGTAGAACGCCTTATTTAAATTACGACACCAAATTTTTTGTAAATGACGCCAAGTACATCGCTTTTGCGAATACCTCACTAAATTGTTCTGGATTTCAAGACTGCGAGTACAAGACCATTTCTAATAAAGGACTTACTGTTATTCCTGAAGGACGTTTCTACTCTTTTCAAGCATTTACTGCGGTTGAAAATGAAGCTCGGTTACTAAGGGCTTCGGAAAATATTTTAGTTACTTATCATGAGATGGTTATTCGAAATGACAGTCCTTTTGTTCGTAAGTTCCAAGAAATCGTAGTAAGCCTTTTTGAGGCGGGTATTTGTGATAAACTGTACCTAGAAGCGATTGGTTTATTGATTCATGCAAAAGCTACATGTGCCAATGAAAATATAATGGCGAATAGTTACAGTTGCGAGTCTGGATGTGCCATCACAATAGCACAAATTGCAGGTGCAATTTACGTTTGGATCGTTGGCTGTACTCTGTCTTTCATTTTATTTTTAATAGAAATAATGTTAAACAAAGAACATAAAGTGCAGTTACCTTAAAGTGAAATGTAAATTACCTACTGTGAAATAAGTTTGTTATAAAAATATAAAATTTATGTGCTGTCAGCGTAAAAGTAAACTTAAAATGTAATGGATATTTCTTGTCTTTAAATATATTGCGGAATAAATGTACTGTATTTTATTAAACCCTAATAAACGAATCTTTTTTACAGGCTTACGATACTAAAAAAACTATTAAAATAGACGTAAATATGGGAAAAATCTCTAAAAAATCTCTTAAAAGTATAAAAGTAATACAAATACAGGTCATTGGCAAAATTAAAATATGTTTTATTCAAAATTGGCCTCCACAGAACACTTTTGAAACTTAAATAAATAATTAATAATTAGAAATTTTGTACAGCTGACTTCAATATAAATTGTTAAAAATAACTCAAAAACTTTTAGTCAGACATTGAGAAGCACCAGCTTTCAAATAAAAAAGAATCATGGAAATCGGTTCACCCAGAGAAAACTTATGAAGTACCGACTTTTCTACCGAGAAAACTTTGCCAACGCTTCAACTAGTTCCTATTGCTGGAAACATTGTTAGAAGATGCGACACGAAACTCAAAATTAGATTATTAATTCTCCCAATGGTAAAATTATATATTTATAAATTAACCCTTTGCCATTAAAATGCTTTTCACATGCGTCTTGAATTGTATATGCAATTCCTTGCGGCAACACAGTAATATTAGGGTGTTACCACATCAATCGATCAATCATCGATCGATGGCGTCGACCGATAGTTACTACCACATCGATCGATGGCAGAATGGACTAGGCGACGCCGATCGAGTTGCTTGATTATTTGAGAACCCGCACCGCTCCACCGACCGCATTTTGAAAGATACTGATGATGAGCCCAGGACTATGTCTTGATTACAAAATGTCTTATGTGCACAACTATGTCTTGTCCACAAAAACACTTGTCGATCGGCGTCGATCGATGATTGAACTACATTTTATCGAATAGTATCCATCGATCAGCTAAAGCTACCACACCAATCGATTGATGTCGATAAATGTCACGATCGACGATCGATCGATGACATTTATCAGTGTGGCACGCCCTTACAGATAAGCTTGTGTAAGTGGTATGAACAGTGCATAGATTAATTTTTTGACTTTAAAAATTATCTATATATAAAAATCGAGATTTTACACATTATGTCAATTATCTGTTCTAAATTTCAAAAGCACAGGGTGGTACGTAGGTCACTCAATAAGTTTTGAGATGCTCGAAATTTAAGAATGGAACGCACCCATGTTATATGTTTCTAAAAAGCAAATTTATTTAAAAATAGAACTCCATAAACCAATTGCTCAATATTAAAAAAAATAAAAGTTCTATTAATTTTCCTGCAACGCTTCCTGCACTTTTTATTTAAAACGATGGATCTTAACCGTGAACATTTGCGCGCTATGATGTATTATGATTTTAAATTTGTTTTAACCGAACAATTAAGTTTACAATGGTTACAATTAGCATAATGGGACTTAGCTCCATTACACGCAATAATTTTTAGGTGGTTTGCTGAATTCAAAAGGGGTAAAATTAATCTTAATTATGGCCAAAGAACCGGGCCCCGCAAACAGTAGTAACGACAGAAAATGTATGAAAATGTATGTTGGTGCGAGAATCACCACGAATCACATATATGGACATCGAAGAGATTGTAGACATTAGTGCGGGGAGCATACATACCATCCTACATCAACATCTTGGAATGAGGAAGCTTTGTTGTCGATGGAGCCCTCGTTTGGTCTCCGAAAGCGAAAAACAGACTCGTGTGAATAGGTGCCATTAAATGCGTCTACGTTTTGAAAATGGGGCATCTAGGCGTGTTTCAGAAATTGTTACTGATGACGAGACATGAATCTATCAATATGATCCGGAAAATAAAAGGTAATCATCGGTATAGGTCTACTCAGAAGGGCAGTTACCGAAAAAACTGCAAAGATTTCGTAACGTCGGCCAGAAAATGGTGGCTAGTTTTTTTCGTGGAGCGGACATTTTTCGACGTCAATGCTGGAAAATTGTAGGTCAGTCAACTCTGAATGGTATACTTCAGTTACATTACCCAAAGCTTTTCAAGCTGTGCGGTAGAGAAGACCAAAGACCGGGCTTGGGGGAATCATGCTGCATCACAATAACGCCTCTTCACATACCCCCCTTAGAACAAAAGCATTTATTGAGGCATTGAAACTCTAAGTTACCCACCCTACGTAGCTCCTTGTGATTTCTTTTTGTTCCCAAGACTCAAACAAAAAATAAAAGGAAGTTTTCTTCAAGCGCCGAAGAAGCCGTGGCTGCCTACGAAGAAGCGATTTCCGACCTGTCAGATCAAGACTGGCAGAAGTGTTTTCAGAGTTGGTTTAGGCGAATTGAACTTTGTATAGAGCATGATGGAGAACATTTTGAAAAGATGTAAAATAAATATTAATAGTATCTAGAATACTTTTTGTATATCTCAAAACTTATTTAGTGTCCTACGTATCTACGCAGGCGGACTCCAATACCGAAAATAACTCCTGGTATTGCTAAATGTGCTAAATACACGAACTTACAAATAACTTATTACGGACCGATACTTGATTTGAATTGTAACTTTAAAAAGCTTACATTGACTATGCTATTTATAAATAGGGCTGAAAAGAGTGGCCGCCAGATTAAGTAAGTGCTTCCATTAATTTAAAGCTTCTAAAATTAAAAAAAATAATTACCTATAAAAAATAAATTTGAATAATGATTGCATGAACAGAAGAAAACAATAAATCCAATTACATGGTGGATGTGCTAGTAGCTATTGTATTGTAGCTAGTTAAGTTTCGGGAGCGGTGCTGAAGATTTTTGAAAACTACAAATATATCTCGATGACATGTAATATTTTAATTTAATACATTATTGTAATGTAACTATTACATTACAATAATGTATTAAAACTAATTCAGTGCAATACTGATTTCCTTAACTACGTGATTACATTACTACGATGAGAACTAAATGCAAGGGCTTTTATAGGATGGTCAAAACAAGTCTGTTAACTAAAAGTATGACGCTTTGGTTTGACCAGCAACAATTATAACAATTATACAGTGGAGTCAGCGTATTCTGTAATTTTATACTTCATAACATGTTTTCAGTAATCCAATATCAAAAGCGGTACAATTCGGGGTCAACATGTTATTGTAAAATTATGCCTACTTGCAATTATCATGTTTATGGCTGCTACTGGATAGCAAGAGCTCGTATTATGCTAGAATTTCATTAGTGCATTTATACAAGCATTTTCCACTTGAAGCTGTGACTTGTCGTCATAATGCAGGAACATAGGGACTCATAGATGCAAGACTGAGCGGGCGAGAGCATTTCAGAACCTCTTACTAGTAGGTATGGGTATTAAGGAATTAAAATTTCAGTTTAAAGGAAATGGTAACGGGATGGCTGTATAGTAATTATATTTTGACATATATCTAAAACGAATGTTATTTGACTTCCATTTCAGTAGATCTTAAATTTTATACATTGTTTTATTTTATTTATTTCTTAATTCTCAAACATTAACTTTAGTCTAAGACCTTAAATAGAATACAGTTATCAGAACTTACTCTAACATGGCCATATTTAATAACATGTCAGGATGCTCATCAATCCTTTGAAGTTGAAGGGCGTGGGTCGTGATGACCAACGTTAGATGCACGTGGAGGTAGCTGTGAAAGTCGTTTAATATCCTTAATATATACCTTTGTATCACGGTTTTTAATTTTGACTGGACAACTATTCCTACTGACTTCACCCGCTATGTGCGCTTCTCGGTATCGTGGTTTGTCTTGACTTCGTCTTTTCTTAACACCTTTAATAAATATTGTATCATCTTCTTGTAAATCAAAGGATGTTTCACCACCCCGTTTATCTTTTACCTTTTCTTTGTTTTCTATTAATTTATCTCTTATAAAATTGTATAAATATTTCTTTCGCTTCATATGATCATGATCTAATTATTGTGTAGATTGTTTATTAAAATTAAAGAGATTTAAATATATAGGTATTAGGGTTTGGGTCCCGGGACGTCTCGTGTCTCGAAGTCCCGGAACTTTTCGTAATTTTAGTTGTCTCGAGTCCCGGGACTTTCGGGTCGAGACTCGAGACGAGACAAGATTGTCGAAATTGTTATGTAATCATTTTTATTTTCAAACTAGCTGTGCGCCGCGACTTCGCCCGTGTGTATTTGAGGGTATTAATAATATTGCTCAGAACCCTAATTCTTTGTTTTCAAATATAAGTAGCCTAAGTTACTCCTTAGAACATCTGCCATCTTAGAATATCTGCCAGTGAAAGTCCCGTCGAAATCGGTCCAGCCGTTTCGGACTTTAGCTGGAACAAACAAACAGACAGACAGACAAAAATTGAAAAAAATGTGTTTTTGTTATAAGTACCGTATATACATTCATATGCATTGAGTAAAAAGCTGTTATTTTAACATTACAAACAGACACTTCAATTTTATTTATTTGTATAGATAATTGAAGTAGCCTATCGCCATGTGTTAGTTTAATGAATAATTACTTGGTCTACTACGTAACTACTGAGTACGCAATACAATAAATTAAACAAATATGTGATTATGAGAATTAACAATGAGATTATGCACTATGATTAGATACTAAAATTACTATATAATAGTAAAGTTATTAACAATTAGTATGATTTTTAAATAAGTTCCTTTCATAACTATAAGATTTAACTGTTTAGGAGTGCATCTGTGTGTGACTAAAAGAAACAAACAAAGCTATTATTAACACTGAACTTAACGTTAAAGTTATTTAATTTTCTGTTTGATTGTTTAATAAATGTTGATTTTACAAAAAATTTACTCTTTTTAATACGTTTCACCAGAAATTAACTGAATTAAAATTCTTCAAAAAAGGCTTACCCATTCTTGGTACCAAGAATCCAAATCCCTTCAAAAAAGCTTTTCATAAAAGTCTCGAAATACCGGGAATTCCCGGGACTTTGATTATAGACAATCCCGTGTACCCGGACTTTGAAATTGTCGGGAATTCCCAAACTATAATAGGTATACTATAGAGTGGACATTGGGAACATTTATATACAAAAGCTTTGAGCTAGTACGCGTGTGGCACCCTCTAGCTAAAAATAGCAAAACAACGCTAAGCATTTATTAAGACTATTTCAGTCTATCAGAAACAGAAACTTTTTTATTCAATATAGATTATAAATAATACTTATTGAAAGTCGCTCTTTTGTATAATTACCACTGGTTCGAAAAAAAACCTCTGTCCTCGGAAGAACCAGCAGGAAACCCAGCGGGACTTTTTTTTTAAATAACAGCTTACAATCATGTATTTTACACAAATTAACAACACAACAAATTAGAAATAGCTTGGTAGCGATCACCTCATTTCCAGGGGTTATTATCATCTATAAATTCTTTAATATTATAGTAACCCTTTTTATACAAACAAAAAAAAATATAGGAGAGGGCAATAGATTTCTTACATTAAAAACAATTTGTACTGTTAAAGATATTAGATGCAAGAAGTTGTAGGTTAAGCCTGAGTTAGAAAATACGGTAAAAACTTAAACTAACAATTTTTATTGATGTGGGTAGTGTCTTTAAGTACTGCAGCTGATGAAACGTGAAAAATCGTGAAACAGCTTTTAAGTTCAGTGTTTGCCTAAAATATAATAGATTTAAAGTGTATTTTTGTAATAGAAACGAATTTAAAAACATAGAGGCGCTCTCTTATTGGATTTGTCGTTTCTAGATGTGTCTTTAACGCCGACCCATCAATCATATGCTATTATTATAGCAGCTAATGAACCAAGTGACGTCATGCCACCAAGGTGGCAACCAAAGTGACTGCTGTTTGAATTGATTCTTAGTTTTTGGAAATTAAATATTTTATTTCATGACACTAAAGGGGCGTAAAAATTTAATATGATTTTTTTCGTGTGATGGAAGTCATGATAAATAGATTTAAACAATAAAGCAATCATGTATATTCCTTATTATTATATCGAAAAGCATTTCAAACTTAGTAATCTTCAACAACATTATCGATACTTTGATATCGAAAAGATAACATTCCTAAAACGAGGTTATATTTATTATCGTCACCTACTGGGGAATAGCTAAAATGTTGTCTTAATAAATGCTTAGCGTTGTTTTGCTATTTTTAGCTAGAGGGTGCCACACGCGTACTAGCTCAAAGCTTTTGTATATAAATGTTACCAATGTCCACTCTATAGTATACCTATTATAGTTTGGGAATTCCCGACAATTTCAAAGTCCGGGTACACGGGATTGTCTATAATCAAAGTCCCGGGAATTCCCGGGATTTCGAGACTTTTATGAAAAGCTTTTTTGAAGGGATTTGGATTCTTGGTACCAAGAATGGGTAAGCCTTTTTTGAAGAATTTTAATTGAGTTAATTTCTGGTGAAACGTATTAAAAAGTGGCAATTTTTTGTAAACTCAACATTTATTAAACAATCAAACAGAAAATTAAATAACTTTAACGTTAAGTTCAGTGTTAATAATAACTTTGTTTGTTTCTTTTAGTCACACACAGATGCACTCCTAAACAGTTAAATCTTATAGTTATGAAAGGAACTTAGTTAAAAATCATACTAATAGTTAATAACTTTACTATTATATAATAATTTTAGTATCTAATCATAGTGCATAATCTCATTGTTAATTCTCATAATCACATATTTGTTTAATTTATTGTATTGCGTACTCAGTAGTTACGTAGTAGATCAAGTAATTATTCATTAAACTAACACATGGCGATAGGCTACTTCAATTATCTATACAAATAAATAAAATTGAAGTGTCTGTTTGTAATGTTAAAATAACAGCTTTTTACTCAATGCATATGAATGTATATACGGTACTTATAACAAAAACACAATTTTTTCAATTTTTGTCTGTCTGTCTGTCTGTTTGTTCCGGCTAAACTCCGAAACGACTGGACCGATTTCGACGGGACTTTCACTGGCAGATATTCTAAGATGGCAGATGTTCTAAGGAGTAACTTAGGCTACTTATATTTGAAAAAAAGAATTAGGGTTCTGAGCAATATAATTAATACCCTCAAATAAACACGGGCGAAGTCGCGGCGCACAGCTAGTTTGAAAATAAAAATGATTACATAACAATTTCGACAATCTTGTCTCGTCTCGAGTCTCGACCCGAAAGTCCCGGGACTCGAGACAACTAAAATTACGAAAAGTTCCGGGACTTCGAGACACGAGACGTTCCGGGACCCAAACCCTAATACCTATATATTTAAATCTCTTTAATTTTAATAAACAATCTACACAATAATTAGCTCATGATTATAATTTTATAAGAGATAAATTAATAGAAAACAAAGAAAAGGTAAAAGATAAACGGGGTGGTGAAACATCCTTTGATTTACAAGAAGATGATACAATATTTATTAAAGGTGTTAAGAAAAGACGAAGTCAAGACAAACCACGATACCGAGAAGCGCACATAGCGGGTGAAGTCAGTAGGAATAGTTGTCCAGTCAAAATTAAAAACCGTGATACAAAGGTATATATTAAGGATATTAAACGACTTTCACAGCTACCTCCACGTGCATCTAACGTTGGTCATCACGACCCACGCCCTTCAACTTCAAAGGATTGATGAGCATCCTGACATGTTATTAAATATGGCCATGTTAGAGTAAGTTCTGATAACTGTATTCTATTTAAGGTCTTAGACTTAAGTTAATGTTTGAGAATTAAGAAATAAATAAAATAAAACAATGTATAAAATTTAAGATCTACTGAAATGGAAGTCAAATAACATTCGTTTTAAATACCAATTATGTCAAAATTTAATTACTATACAGCCATCCCGCTACCATTTCCTTTAAACTGAAATTTTAATTCCTTAATACCCATACCTACTAGTAAGAGGTTCTGAAATGCTCTCGCTCGCTCAGTCTTGCATCTATGAGTCCCTATGTTCCTGCATTGACGACAAGTCACAGCTTCAAGTGGAAAATGCTTGTATAAATGCACTAATGAAATTCTAGCATAATACGAGCTCTTGCTATCCAGTAGCAGCCATAAACATGATAATTGCAAGTAGCCATAATTTTACAATAACATGTTGACCCCGAATTGTACCGCTTTTGATATTGGATTACTGAAAACATGTTATGAAGTATAAAATTACAGAATACGCTGACTCCACTGTATAATTGTTATAAATGTTGCTGGTCAAACCAAGGCGTCATACTTTTAGTTAACAGACTTGTTTTGACCATCCTATAAAAGCCCTTGCATTTAGTTCTCATCGTAGTAATGTAATCACGTAGTTAAGGAAGTCAGTATTGCACTGAATTAGTTATAATACATTATTGTAATGTAATAGTAATTACATGTAATCGAGATATATTTGTAGTTTTCAAAAATCTTCAGCACCGCTCCCGAAACTTAACTAGCTACAATACAATAGCTACTAGCACATCCACCATGTAATTGGATTTATTGTTTTCTTCTGTTCATGCAATCATTATTCAAATTTATTTTTTAAAGGTAATTATTTTTTTAATTTTAGAAGCTTTAAATTAATGGAAGCACTTACTTAATCTGGCGGCTACTCTTTTTAGCCCTATTTATAAATATAAATATTTTTGTTTGAGTCTTGGGAACAAAAAGAAATCACAAGGAGCTACGTAGGGTGGGTAACTTAGAGTTTCAATGCCTCAATAAATGCTTTTGTTCTAAGGCGGGTATGTGAAGAGGCGTTATTGTGATGCAGCATGATTCCCCCAAGCCCGGTCTTTGGTCTTCTCTACCGCACAGCTTGAAAAGCTTTGGGTAATGTAACTGAAGTATACCATTCAGAGTTGACTGACCTACAATTTTCCAGCATTGACGTCGAAAAATGTCCGCTCCACGAAAAAAACTAGCCACCATTTTCTGGCCGACGTTACGAAGTATTTGCAGTTTTTTCGGTAACTGCCCTTCTGAGTAGACCTATACCGATGATTACCTTTTATTTTCCGGGTCATATTGATCAGGGCTCCATCGACAACAAAGCTTCCTCATTCCAAGATGTTGATGTAGGATGGTATGTATGCTCCCCGCACTAATGTCTACAATCTCTTCGATGTCCATATATGTGATTCGTGGTGATTTTCGCACCAACATGCATTTTCATACATTTTCTGTCGTTACTACTGTTTGCGGGGCCCCGGTTCTTTGGCCATAATTAAGATTAATTTTACCACTTTTAAATCCAGCAAACCACCTAAAAATTATTGCGTGTAATGGAGCTGAGTCCCCTAAATGTCGTTACCGAGTTTATTTTAACCGACTTTAAAAAAGGAGGAGATTCTCAATTCGACTGTATATTTTATGTTTTTCATATGTGTGCCAAACACAGTGGCAAGCTGCAGATCGCAACTGCGATGGGAGCGTGAGTGGCACCGTCCTCCGGATGAGACAATGGTCCGAAGAGCCCAGAGGGGCATCGACGGATACCTGATTTCCGTACGGATGAGAGGTCAGCAGAAGGTCCAACAGGGAAGGTACATGATCCTCCACATCTGGGATCCGCGTAGGCGAAGTAACCAGTTGTGTTAGACCATATGCCAAGGCAAAGTCATAGACAGATCTACCCGCACGATCGGTTAAACGGGAACCAAGCCATTCAGCGTGGTGGGCGTTAAAATCACCGAGTATCACGATCTCTGCGTATGGGACCTGTTGTAGCACGGAGTCTGCAGCCATTTGGACGTGGTCGATGAGTCGGTCTATGTCGGCATTACCACTATGGGACCTATAGAGGCACCCGTAGACGCGGGGATGTTCGTTGCTGTCTACGCGCAGCCATAGGATGGACAGGTTTGGATGGACACCTTCAAGACTGCCGAGGCGTCGAAAACAGATGTCCTCTCTGACGTATACGCAAACTCCAGCCCGGAGCACAAAGGAGTGTTCTAATTTGTACCCCGGCTAGGAGAGATATGAAGTATCAGCCGGAGAGGACACGTCAGTCTCGGATAAAAAGAGCAAGGCCGGCTTCGCCGTCTCTAGATGGACAGCGTTAAGGTTGGAATGAAGTCCCCTGATGTTGCTAAAATTCACAGATAGCGTGACAGGGGTCGCCTTGGTCTTATTGCTCCGTTTTTTCTTTTTTTGGTTACCATTTTGTTGGGGGGGGGGGGGGGGGGTAATTAGACCTCCGGCCACCACATGATAACATGAGAAGCACCAGCTTTGAAATAAAGAAAGAATCATCAAAATCGGTTCACCTAGATAAAAGTTCTGAGATTACACATATGAAAAACATAAAATATACAGTCGAATTGACAACCTCCTCCTTTTTTAAAGTCGGTTAAAATAAACTCGGAAAAGACATTTTGTTGCTTATTACGAGTATAAACGGGAAGAATCTCAGAATAGTCTGTAGTAGAAAGCAATTGCCCAGTCTCCACTGAGTCTGATTACAGCGGCCTATATAGTGCATTTATATATGACATGCGATCATGCTGCTGATGGACCTTCGTGATATAACATCACGCGTTTAATTGCATTTTAGGATAGCCTGCATAGTAGGGAGGAAGTTGGAGGGATCATTAGATTGTTGGATGCATCATTGATAGAGTAAACCAACGTAAATATAGTGTTTAATCACCAAATATATTACGTAATATAAATATTTCTTTGGTTCTGAGTTTTTCAGTGTGATTTGTGATGTGCATGTGCAGTGCAGAGGTTTTTACAGCTCCATCTACTTGGTACCTACTAAACCATCAAACGAGTATGGCCATATAAGTCGATAAGCGTAAGTTTCTGTTGGATTATTTTAATTTTTTATTCGTAAATTATTATTTTTTTACTGTCTATCAATATAGGATTAATTTGAAATGAATGCACTCAGTATTAAATTTTATGAAAACGTCATAATGTATAATATGGCCTTAAAATATTGTATTGTTAAATTATTTGAAGCCCTCCAATAAAACTAATTAAGTATACGGATTAAATCTGTGGTGGTGATGATTGATATTTGGCACAGACATAATATGATAAATATAATATAATATGATTAATAATCAATATTGAATAAAAAATATTCTATTCTATCCTATTCTATTCTATGCTACTATAAGTTTACATACATACTACAAGTTTTTCAGAATTGCATTAATATTACCATAATATGTCTAGAAACACCATATGTAGTGGTAGAATGTAAATGGGCTATTAGATATAATTTAAGATCATACTTTATTGTACACCTACATTCTGGCAAATAAAATTAATTTGAATTTGAATTTGAATTTGAAACATGTACCATTTTATTTTTAAATCGGGCGTGTCTTCCGATGTATTCATAAAAAAGGTAAATTGTCTTGGCATCAACATTTATTATTACATACTCGTATTATTATTTAAATTTTACTCATTTTATTCATTCATAATTCAAGTTAATTTAGTTGTAACAAAATAAAGAGGATTTCATGCCCTTTTATCAATTTACGATATAATGATGTTTATTTGCGATATTTGATTCATATCTTATAAAAGAAATAATTGCATCCCATCATTGGTCATTTCATCCACAACACCACTAAAGCCCACTTTAATGCCGTAATAGGGGACCTTAACGCAACAGTTGGGAAGCATACAGAATTTGAATCGATTATTGGACAGCATGGTTTGGGAATCAGAGACCACAGGGGGCAAATGCTAACCAACTTCCTTGAAAAAGAGAGGCTTCATCTAATGAATACTTATTTTCAAAAAAGACCCAAAGGAAGTGCACCTGCCGCAGCCCCGACAACGTGACGAAAAATGAGAGCGACTTCATCGTGACGGACAAAAAGTACATTTTCAGAGATGTGTCAGTGATCAGAAGGTTTAATACAGGAAGCGATCATCGACTTGTTCGAGGCACTCTGAATATAGATTTCAAGATTGAAAGAGCCCGTCTGGTGAAGTCCACGCTCCGAACAAATGCTTTTCAACCGTAGCAGGATCCTAACGTTTCCAGTTAGAACTCCAGAATCGATTTGATGTCTTAAAACCCACATTGGATATTGATGAGAATCTCACTAGTGTGGTCAAGATCTTAAGGTATGAGATGATGTAGTAGGCAACGTATAGGCCGGGAGTTTAAGCTCTCAGACGAGACACTTCAATAGATATGTAAAAGAGACGTGAGGGACCCGCAACCGAGTCATCAGAACAGCTGGCACTCACTAGACACGTAAGGAAAGCTGTACGGCGGGACCTCCGGCGTTCTGATGCAAACTTTATTGAAGAGGCAATAGAGCGAAACAAGGTTTCCAAAGTCTTTGCTCCTAAGCTTGGGAGGAGCCAAATTACGAAATGCGACGATGCCAGAGCCACACCAACTCGCCGCTTTACCGATGAGCTGCCAGATATCTGTCTGGAGGAGATCGAGTTGACACTCGATCTCCTCCAGACAGATATCCAGTGTCAACTCGGGCAACTTAAAAATGGAAACGCCCCAGAAGAGGGCAAAGATACAACAGAGCTTTTGAAAGCGGGCGGAAAACCATTGCTAAAAGAGCTCTGTCGAATTTTCAACTGCGTTCTACGAGATTGTAGTATTCCATAGGCGTGGAGCAGAAGCATCACAGTCTTGGCACACACAAGAAAGGCGACAAAATATTGCTAAAGAATTATCGGCCCATCTTGCTTCTGAGACACGCCTATTAGTTGTTTACGAGTGTCATCACGAAGAATCGCGCGTAGAAAGAAAGAAAGCATTTGACCAGTGCGTCCTGCCCATACTCACATATAATGCCGAAACGTGGACACTACCGGTACGACTACTCCCCAAACTCAAAGTCACCCAGCGGGCAATGAAAAGATCGGAGTTTCTCTGGTGAAAAAGAGTCGTAATGAAGAAATCCACTGGAGAACTAAGGTCACCGATGTAACCTTTCGTATTTGCAAGCTTAAGTGACAATGGGCTGGTTACATTTGTCGCAGAAGCGATAACCGTTGGAGTAGACTTGTTATAGAGTGGAGACCGCGTTTAGACAAACTTAGTGTGGTACGCCCTCTGACTAGATGGAGCGATGATCTGCGCAAGGCGGCTGGCAGCAACTAGACGCATGTAGCCGAAGATCGGGCCAAGTGGGGCGCCTTGGTAGAGGCCTATGTCCAGCAGTGGACTGCCACATGCTGATGATGAATATCGAGAGGCACCATAAAATAAATGAGTTGAATTAATAATTTAATAAATGCAGTTCTATAATCTATAATGATGATACGCATGGAATAAAACTAATTTTACCGATTTTATAACGTTTAATTATAACTTTTTTACGTGGTATTGTTACACATCTTTGGACGAAAGTTCCGAAAACCGTAAAAGAACATATCGCTAATGTCAAGCACCGACCCTTCGGGAAATCTGAAGTTTGTCAACATGTTCTGTATCATCCCAACCATTATATCAAATTCTCGCAATTCTCGCAATAGGACACCGATTACTACCAAAAATGATTATATATTGAAATTAAAAAAAGTGTGTGTGTCCGCCCCGACGCACGACCGGAGTTTACTCCTTACGAACGATTATATATGAAATTTAATATCAAAACTACGTAAGTTCACAGTTGGTTGACAGGTGTTATCTGTTTATATAAAGTAGTACAGCTGAGAGTACTCTGTGCTGGGGCCTGCGCAAGGTAAGTGACGCACGACATTACGTAGGCATGGAAACATGAATACATAACGTAACGCATGACGTAACGTTTGATTTTACTTCCCATAGATTTTCATACCCCGGGTTTATATATGAAAATTGATTCTTAAGGAGTAAACTCTAAAAACATCTAATTACAATAGAGGAGGTTGTTGGGTACTACTATATTCTTGGGATTCCATAATTAATCAAATTAAATCCAAACCCAAGTAAATTACTGCAAGCCTTGAAGATACTGTAAGCTCTTTCTGCGTAGATCGCATCAAAAATTATTTATTAAAAGTTGATGATAGTCTTCGTTAACTATGACATCAGGACGTCAAACTCCTTAGCCCCCGTGGCCATGGGTTCTATAAAGTGCCCGCAACGTCAGGAATTAAAGTTAAAAGTTAAACGCGATAAAATCCTTATGATTACAGAGTTTTTGGCCAAAAAAGTGTTCTGGGGAACTTCTCAGATATGCAGGTTTTCCTTCACTGCCGAGAACATGATAAATCGACACTTTAAATTGCAATTAAAATATATGCCAAAATTATTATAATATATGTATATGTATAAATAAAATTCATAGAAATTGAAACAAAGTTCTTACACGATAGTTGACCATATCTACCTAGTAATTAGACATTCAACGATTCCACAAACTACTCCATCAAATACACATTCTCACAGTGCACTTAATTTTTAATTATTTACATCAGATCACTCGATAACAAATGAATTTGGTGAAATTAAAGCTATGCCTATAGACACATATATTCAACAAAAGAGCTTCTCTCTTAATCTCAGTTTTGTGTACACAGTATTGGATATCTACTGTGCACACGTATATTATATCATTATAATAGTTTATATTGACATCATTGTTTTGCGGGCTAATTACTAAATACTAGGCGTAATGACTATTAGCGTAATACGAGGGGTGATCCAAAAGTGATAATGAAAATAAAACACGGTAATTAAAGTTAAAATAATAATTTATTTTTCTACATAGTCTCCTAACAAATCAATACATTTAGTCCATCTTTTTTTAAACCCAGGATTCCCTTTGAAAAAAATTCTTTGTCTTCACCCTCCCAAAACGCTTCAACAGCGGCCATTACTTCGCTATCGTCTTCGAATTTCTTACCTCGGAGGCGTTTCTTGAGCCGAGGAAAGAGGTGGAAATCACTAGGAGCTAGATCTGGCGAATAGGGAGGGTATTCGAGCAGTTCGAAACCCGTTTCTTGAATGGCAGCCATCGCAACTGCGGCTTTGTGAGCCGGTGCTTTGTCTTGGTGAAACAGCACTCCAGCTCGCAGTTTGCCGCGTCTTTTTTCCTTAATGGCCTCCCGTAATCTTCTTATTTGGTCTGCGTAGTAAGAGCCCGTAATAGTGGCTCCCTTTTCCAAATATTCCACCATAATTATGCCTTGAGCGTCCCATAAAACAGATGCCATAACCTTTCCCGCCGAACTTGAAACTTTGAATTTCTTTGGCGTCGGTGAGGAGGCTCGCTTCCAAGTCATCGATTGTTGTTTCGTTTCAGGATCAAAATAGTGGATCCAGGTCTCGTCCATAGTGACAAAACGGAACAAAAAATTTTCTTGATCTGCTTGGAACTTTTCGAGATTGACACTCGAAATGTCAACTCGATTTTTCTTTTGCTCGTCGGTTAACATTCTGGGTACCCAACGTGCAGAGACCTTTTTCATATGCAACTCGTTCGCAAGGATTCTTTGAACGCTGCCATATGAGATCCCTGTGACCTCAGCTACATGCCTGATGGTCACTCTTTGATCTGCCAATACAACATCTTCTACTTTTTTCACGTTGTCTTCAGTGAGGGACGTGGATGGGCGTTCTTCGCGATGTTCATCTTCAGTGGATGTTCTGCCCAGTTTAAACTCCTTGGCCCAGCGTGCAACTGTAGAATATGGAGGAGTAGAGTCCCCCAATGTTTCCACTTAGTCACTGTGTTTGTCTTTTGAAGACATTTTTTTCAAACAGAGGTACTTGATGACAGCTCCAGAATCCTTGCCTCCCCATTTCAATGACCCAAACAAAATTAATGATCACTTTTTGAATATCCCGGGAGACAACGTAGTTTCCAATGAAGACATGTTATTTTTTGAACATAATAAATTCAATACAGAGGTATTTAAATTAGCTCCCGTAGGTGCAACAGATGTTTCTAAATATATAATGTCCATAAAATCGAATGCTGTTGGACATGATGGAATTAACAGAGATATGATCTTACTCTCTCTTCCTTGCACTCTGGATGCAATCACGGCTATAACTAATAAGTCAATTATGACTGGTATAGTTCCTGATAAGTGGAAGGAGGCACTAGTGACCCCAATACCCAAAAATGAAAACCCAGTTGAGTTAAAAGATCTTAGGCCCATTAGCATTTTGCCATTCCTTGCTAAACTGCTGGAGAAAGCTATTTGCGAACAATTAACTAAATTTGTTGAAGCGACTAACATCTTGCCTCATTTACAATCTGGGTTTCGCAAAGGACGTGGCACAGCGACTGCTTTACTCGATGTCACAGACAACATATTAGCTGAACAAGATTCCGGTCACAGTACGATCCTAACGCTATTAGACTATTCCCGCGCTTTTGACTGCCTAAATATTCCCCTGCTGCTTGCTAAGCTGTCATATTATGGTTTAGACAAAAATTCGGTCAAGTGGTTCAGTAGTTACTCGATTAATCGGTGCCAGTCAGTAAAATTGGTAAGGAGTGATGGGTCTAATATATGTTCTCACCCTAGGCTTATTAATCGTGGTGTTCCTCAGGGTTCAATACTTGGTCCACTTCTTTTTATAATTTACTGTGCCGACCTTGTTAAAGTTATAAAATATTCTATATACCACTGTTACGCTGACGATGTGCAAGTATACGTGTCAGCCTCACCAGATAAGTTACCACAAGCTGTGATACGGCTTAATGATGATCTGGACAGGATTGCTGACTGGTCAATGCGGAATGCTCTTGTTTTAAACCCCTCAAAGTCAAAATATATAGTCATGGGCACAAAGGCGCAAATAAGTAGAATTTGTG
Organism: Parnassius glacialis; assembly: GCA_033319125.1. Classification (NCBI taxonomy): domain Eukaryota; kingdom Metazoa; phylum Arthropoda; class Insecta; order Lepidoptera; family Papilionidae; genus Parnassius; species Parnassius glacialis. The sequence goes on along the minus strand of JAVANC010000011.1, from coordinate 35,626,584 downwards.
GTATGCTAGACGTTAAGATTCATGGTACACATATATTGCGCGTGGATGAAGCTAAAAACCTTGGTATAACCTTCGACAGTAATCTCAGATTTGAAAATCATGTCCTTAATATGGTAAAAAACTGTTTTTATCGTCTAAAGGTATTGTACCATATCCGTGACCAACTATCTGTACCGTCACGCATTACTCTTTGCGAGTCATTAATTTTATCTCGGCTTAACTACGGAGATGTTGTTTATGGACCTCGAATTTTCAGCAAAACAAAGCGACTAATACAGCGCGTGCAAAATGCATGTTGTCGGTTCTGTTTTGATGTCCCCCCCAGAAGTCACATTACTCCTTTCTTGAACACTGCTTCCATGCTCAACATGGACTCACGTAGAGAGCTACATTTAGGAGGACTTGTTTTTAATGTCATTAAGTTTAAAAAACCAGAGTACCTGCATGTAAAGTTAAAATTTGCTAAGCGAAATTCCGGAAAACAATTGAGGTCCATAAGATCAGCACTCCTGTATCACAGCCATAAAACAGCGGCATTTACTGGTAGTTTCCGATATATGGCAACGAAGTGTTGGAATAACATCCCACCACCAATAAGAAATCTTAATACCAATTACAATTTCAAAAATAAATTCAAAACATATCTTCTAGATAAACAAAAACAAGGTATTCCCAAACACTTTGTTTGCCAGCTATAAACCACGGTATTTTTTGTTCCTACTAACTCATCATGGCTGTCTAAGCCTTTTAGGTACTACCTTTAATTTTTACGTAAACTTACACACTTACACGCCTCTTTCAGTAATGTTACTAAATTAAACCCAAGATGCAAATTGTAGGGCTGAAAGGACACATCATTCAAATATAGATATTTACACTGATTAACTATTGTGCTCATTTTCTTCTCGTCATCTCGTGGGTAATAGCTGAAAATCAGTGTTTGCTCTCTGAGCAATATTAATCGCTGAGCTAGGACCCATTTGTTAAGCTGCAACACACATGTACATTTAGATTTTAAGTTTTGTAAATTATTTTTTTCGTAATATGTTACTTTGTACTTAGTTTAGTTACTGAATTTACGTGTGTGATTGGAGAAACAAATAAATGCTTTATCTATCTATCTATCTGATGACAGCTCTAATTTCGTTTTTCTCCATGTTGATGTTATCTCTTTGACAGTTCGTATTCAAATGAATGTATCTCCCGGAAATCGTGATCTATTTATATGGTTTTTTTAGGCTGACGTAGTAAGTATATAAGCAAGCAAAAAATATTTTTTTTGGATTTTTATGCGGACCTGAAGTAACCGATTATCATTACTTTTGGATCAGCCCTCGTAGTGTAAGGGCATAAAAATTAATGGGAATAAGAGTTTAGGGCAACCTGACTTTACAGATAACAGAGGTTGAATCTGTATTAAAATCAAATCAGCACGCCCCGAATCCACGTAGTCTTGTCTGTCCTACCCCTAGCCTATTTTTGTAAAGCCGTACGCTCGGAGGGGGAGCAGCTCCCCCCTGCCGTTACAAATCGCAGGAACATGGATGCCTCCGATTCGCAACGCAAGAGCGAAGAGGCTGAACTTCTCGCAGCGCCAGAAGCAGTTGTAGAACTAACTTTGGTTGCCTTTCCTTTGTAAAAAAGTGAGGTTATGGTTTTACAAAAAAATCATTACTCATTTACGATACTTTTTTCCATTCGTAACTACAATTATCTTTATTTAAAGGATTAAATTACAACTTTGCAATAATACACTTAGTGACACAATAGTTTTATGATACTGTCTACCGAGTACGTAGAAAAATTAAACAATAATTTGTTCCACCAACAATGTAACAACGTATTGGTGTCTAATATTTTAGGAGTTAATTTTTAAGAGTATTTGTTACGCTTAATAAAATTATGTTTTAATACATTAAGCCGATTAAGCGTAAGCGTTATACATTAAGCCGTTTTACGTGGTAGAGCCATGCTTCAGCTATATTAGTAGTATAGTTTTACCACGAATGGGTCGGCTCGACCGGGGTAGGACCACGCTCTCACAGAATACCAGCGTAAAATAGCAGCTTAACGCTGCTGTGTTTCGTATGGTGAGTGTAGAGAACCGAAGACCCTTTTCACTGGAAATGAGGCATTCCATCTTAGTCCTCACGGGTGACAACGCATCTGCATTTTGTTAGATGTAGATGTCTATGGGCCACAGCAACCACTTACCATCAGGTGGACTGTGTGCTCGTTTGTCACCCTTATCCTATATAAAAAAATATTTTTATGCTTTAGACTGATAAGCTTGATAATTGTTATGATTAGTGAAATTATGCTTAAAAAATTATGTGTAAGCTTTTATCCGTTAATAATATTATGCGTAAATATAATTATAATATATAAATATGCTATGTTATATTATGTCTTATAATTTTATACAAATGGATAGGGATCAAGAAAATTAACATCTAAAGAAAGGAAAATACTTAACCTTCTTTTTTTGAAGTTCCGTAATCGGATAAAATGTAGCCTCTAAGTTGCCCCGGGTCACTAACTACCTACATTCGAAATTTCATGGCAATTGGTCCAGTAGTTTTTGGGTGAATCGTGATTACACAGACAGACATAAATCCTAAAAACCACTAATTTGCCCCTTTACTAAGTCCCTCGGACTTGTTTTTTGAAGAATATATTAGAATTACTGACAAGACTTTTCTACAGATTTATAATAAGTGTATGTATATGTATAGATTCTTCTGTCCGTGTGTGTGTGAATGAACACCTAAACGGCTGGACCGATTAAGTTGATTCGAGAATGGTTTAGATTCACGATTTGACCCAGTATTTGACACTGTTGTCGAGATTCAGAAATCACACGTGCAAAGCCGAATTGGATCGCTGGTATTTGTATGTTTGTATATAGGTTTCTCGGAAAAGGTTCTAATGGTGGATGAGATTTTGTATATAGGTAATGTTGTACTATCTAGATAGGTGTCATTCATATATTTAATAAGAATATTATAGTGGTGGTTAAATTGAAAGCGTTTTCATGTTACACACATTATAAATAGAAGGTACCTAAAAATTACCTCCAAACTAGTATCTATATATAAATAATCAATTTGGTTAATATAGAACTTAAAATTAAATAGAAGAGACATTCATTTGTGAAATATTGTACAAAAGTTGGTAAATTCGTCAATAAGGTTACTATGTAAAGGTAATTTATAATTCAATATGAACTCGTTACCTAAATGAAGAAGTATAGATAATAATTACGTGTATCTAGATGCTTTACATACATTATATACAGGGCAAATTATTTAAAAAAGCATAATGTATTAAACGGTACATTTTAGTACTTTAGAATTAGCAATCTACTTATATATATACTTTTGAAATGGCAATAAAGGCATACTTAAACTTCTTCAATCTTACACAGATTGTTGAGTTTTTTGTTTGAGATTGTTATCACAGTTGAGCGCTTTAAACTCAACTGTGGTCGGCGGTTTATTCAGTCGTGTGGAGTTCAAAATTGCTGGAATAGGATCTGTAACGATAATTAATTTGCGATAGTTTAGTTAGGAAGTCGCCCGATAAAAGGGTACAATCATTAATTGCTTGCTAAAAATATAAACTTTTAAAATATAAATATACGGTAAATTTCATCTTCAATTTGTACATACTCCGACAAATATTAAACTTTAATATAAGTTTCACAACTAATATGAGCAAGCCTACTAGCAGTCGTCCAAAATCGATGCAGCTAAGTGAAATTATTGATGCATATTACTTGATTTCAGAAAAAATATTACAGTTGAACTATAATTAATACTTTGCAATAGGATATATTGCCAGAATGCATGCCTAATATCATAGCTATAGCTATGACACAAATAAACAAACGTTTAACCGTTTTCCAGTAACGGTTAAACGTTTAACGGTAACTTAGGAACGGTGAAATACCACTTTTTTCCGAAAGATCCAAGTCAACGACGATAACCACAAGTCAAAGAAAATACTGGAAAAATTCTCTGTTTTTATAATGTTCAAATATTTTAAAGAACATTCTGAGAATTTTCTAACTCTTTATTGCAAACAATATCTGATTTATAAATTTAAAAATATTTTGTATCACTATTCACATCTAAAGCGCAAAACGACATGTCGCACTTGAAAAAAGCTACTCGAAAATTGTAAAATGAATATGTAGTCGCCGCTATAAAAACTGAAAGAAAACCAACTGTAACCATATTTGAAGTCGAAACAAAATATACCGTTTATGAAAACGTATTTATTAAGGAGAGCCTTACTAAAGTTTTTTCAGAAGAACGCGTGTCGCAAATAATTTTAAATAAACTGGAAATTCTAAATGAAACAGCGAATAAATTTTAAGAAAACATTATATTAGTTGTTATTTTCGCCCATAATTGCAAAATTTTTGAAAAGTTAGACGTTGTAGTCATGAACGAGAAATTAAAATATCTAATAATTCTCTACGCATATGAAGATTGTAATATGGATTTAGAAAAAGTTGGATGGACACTTCAACACTATGATGCCACATTTATTTTCCAGTCTCAAAATAATACAATTTATAAGTTTCGGACAACTATTCCAGATATTGATGAAAGTACTTGTGACTATGATGTTAAAGTTAAACTAACTCTAATTAATACTTGTTTCAATGGAACATTGGACAAACCTGTGATATTTCCTGCTAAGAAAATAAAAAATCTGAAGGGATGCCCCTTTCATGTGGGAATGGCTACATTGTATCCATATTCAATCATAGAAAATAAAGAATCCTTACGAAATCTGCATTCTTTCTTCTTCTTCAGTCTTTAAATATGTATTATATATACAGAGAAGAGGAAAATCCATATTTACGTAATGATTTTATTTCATACCTTTTGAATGACAGCATAGATGCTTGTGCTGGAGGGCTCTACAGAATATACGGAGACCTGATTTCTTATTCAGGCGAATATAACAGACAAGCTGTTATTTGGGTATATCAGGTAGAAAGAGAACCAAGATCTTGGCGTACAATTATAGATAAAATTGATGGATTGTTCATTTTTGTCATATTTTATGTTTGTTATTCAGTAATTTGGATATTATGCTGTAATTTTGATCGTGTCATTGTATCTTATAGTAATACATTTCTCTAAAGCTGGGGTGCGTTAATAGGGACAGCTTCTTTACAAGATTCGACAACTTTAAAGCAGAAAATATTAAACCTTTTCTTTTTGATTCTTTGTATTCACTTGTCGGCTTAGGTTAGCGTGCAATTATATTCGTTTTATACTATCCAAGGACCTCCACAGACGTTTAAAACGAACGATGAAGTCATGGAATCAGGTAGGACGCCTTATTTAAATTATGAAACCAAATTTTTTGTTGAAGACGCCAAGTATATCGCTTTTGCAAAAACTTCACTAAATTGTACTGGATTTGATGATTGCGAGAACAAGGCAGTTTCTAAAAAAGGGTCAACTGTTATCACTGAAGGATATTTCTACACTTTACAAGCATTCACTGCTGTAGAAAATGAAGCTCGGGTGCTAAGGGCTTCAGAGAACGTTTTAATTACTTATCATAACATGATTAATCGAAGTGACAGTCCTTTTGTTAGGAAATTTCAAAATATCGTTGTAAGCCTTTTCGAGGCGGGCATTTGTGATAAACTGTACCTAGAAGCGATTGGTCTGTTGGTAGTAGCTAAAGCTAAGAGTGCCAACGCAAATATTATGGCGAATAGTTACAGTTGCGAGTCTGGATGTGCCATCACAATAGCACAAATTGCGGGTGCAATATACGTTTGGATCGTTGGTTGTACTCTGTCCTTCATTGTATTTTTAATAGAAGTAATGGAAAACAAGGAATCTATGGTGCAGTCACCTTAAATTGAAACGTAAATTACCTAGTGTAAAATAACTTCTTTTTTTATATAAAATTTGTATGGTGTCAGCGTAAAAATAAACTAAAAACATAATATAAATTTCTTGCCCTTAATTAAATTGTGTAATAAATATTTTGTATTTTATCAAACCACATTAAAAAATCTTTATTGCAGGCTAACGATAAATATTAATATTAAATAAAACAATTAAATTGACGTAAATATGGGCAAAACCCTTTCTTTAAAACTATAAAAGGAATACAAATGCAGGCCATTGTCAAAGTTAAAATATGTTTTATTCATAATTTGCTTTTTATTATTTTACTTTATTTACTTTGTATCAATATTTATATAATTAATTTGATATGAATGTGCTCAGTACCTATTTAATTTTATGAAAACCTAAATGTATACAAATATAGCACTATAAAAATATTTGAAGCCATCCAATAAAACTTCTTTCAACAGTGGTAGAGCCACGCGGCAGCTTTTGCTGTCGCACGGATGGGCCGGCTCGAACCGGGGTGGTACCACGACCTCACAGAAAACCAGCGTGAAGTAGAGGTTTACCTCTGCGTTTTGCTTGGTGAGTGCGGGTGGCCGGAGGCCCTTTTTGCTGGAAATGAGGCATTCCATCTTAGTCCTCACGGGTGACAACGCATCTACATTTTGATTTGTAATAGAGAATAGATGTAGATGTCTATGGGCCGCAGCGGCCACTTGCCATCGGGTGGACTGTGTGCTCGTTTGTCACCCTTATCCTATAAAAAAAAACTAATTTAACGGATTTTATCGCATTTATTTTTAACTTCTTTATTCGCCTAAATTAAAACCCGCGTGAAAGAACATATGAATGTAAAGCACCGACGTTTCGGGAAATCTGCATTATGTCAACATGTCATCATCGTCGTCATGTCATTATGTCATCATATCATCATCATCGTCCCAAGCATTATGTTCCAACCATTATATCAAATTTATTAGACCACTAATCCTCTCAAAAGAACACCGATTCGTACCAAGGTTTATTCGCAGGGCTGTTGAAATTAAAAAAAAAAACATTCTAATTTCAAAAGAAAAGACAGCTGGATGCTTTTATACGTAGTAGAGCCTCGCTGCAGCTATGTTATCGTTGTAACACAAATGGATCGGCTCGACTGGGGTAGGACCACGCTCTCTCAGAATCATCATCATCACCATTACAGCCTTTCACAAGTCCACTACCGAACATATGCCTCCCCCAAAGAATGCCACAAAGCACGGTCCTGAGCCATCTGCATCAATCGGCTTCCTGCATGTCTTGCCAGATTTTCACTCCATCTAGTAGGGGGACGCCCTACACTTCACCTACCGGTACGAGGCTGCCACTCGAGAACCTTTCTTCTCGTTTTGTTGTCGGTTCTTCGATATATGGCCGATCCATTGCCACTTCAGCTTACCAATCCGTTGGGCTATGTTGGCCACTCTAGTTCTACTGCGGATATCCTTATTTCTTAGTTTATCACGCAGAGAAACCTCTAGCAAAGCCCTCTCCATAGCTGGCTGAGCGACCTTGATCATCCTCATACGGCCAGCAATGAAGGACCAAGTCTCAGATACATAAGTCATCACTGCACTGATTGTACAGTCTCGTTTTCTGGTTTTGAGTTATACCTGACGAGAAGATGTGTCGTAATTTTCCAAACGCTGCTCAGCCGAGTTGAATTCGTCGATTGACCTCTCGGTCGAAGTTGGATTTACCTAGTCTGACTATTTGTCCCAGGTAAAGCAGGTAAATATACTCGTTAACAACTTCGGGCTAAGGGCCTCCAACAACTACCGGCATAGGTGTAACATGGACATTAAACATGATCTTTGTTTTGTCATCATTGTTCATCTTAAGACCTATCCGTTGGGAGACACTATTGAGGTCATTGAGCATTGTGCTTAGGTCCTCCAGCTATTCTGCCATAAGGACTATATCGTCGGAAAATCGAAGTTGAGTGATTTACTCGTCATTTATGTTAATACCTTGTCCTTTCCAGTCCAGTAGCTTGAAAACGTCTTCCAATGCAGAGGTGAAGAGTTTCGGGGATATAACGTCACCCTGTCTTACATCTCTCTGTAGTTGGATAGGTTTCGTACTCTGATTCTGTACTCGGATTGCCATCGTAGCCCTACTGTACAAACACTTCAGCACTTCGATATACCGACAGTCAACTTGGCATCGCTGAAGGGACTGAAGCACCGCCCAAATTTCGACGGAATCAAAGGCTTTCTCACAGTCCATATACGCAAGGCAAAGTGGCAGATTATATTCTTCGGTCTTCTGTATAATTTTCCGAAAGTGTCTAAAGCCTTTTCGGAAACCGGCTTGTTCGAGATGCTGGAAGTCGTCGAGTCTGCGTGCGAGGCGATTCGTAATGACTCTCAAAAACAGCATGTAGACGCGGCTCAGAAGGGAAATTGGTCTGTAGTTCTTCAAGAGAGCGTTGTCGCCTTTCTTGAAGAACAAGACCACTTCTGCTACACGCCTCTGGAGTAGTTCCACGATGGAGGATGGATTTAAAGAGCATCTAAGGGACTTCAAGTACCGGTTTTCCACCCGCTTTCAGAAGCTTCGCTGTAATACCATCCTCGTCTAGGGCCGTTTTTAATGTGCTGGAGAGCTATTCTAATCTCGCTCAGACTGACTTCCAGGATATCATCGGAATAGTGTCGTATAAGACATGCTCTTAGATCGTTACTGACATATACGTGTGGCTCCAACGATGACGATGACAGAATATCAGCGTAAAATAGCGGCTTTATTCTACTGTGTCTCGTATGGTGAATGTAGAGAACCGGATACCCTTTTTACAGGAAACGAGGCATTCCATTTAAGTCTTCAGAGGTGATTTTGATTTTTAATGCCACAGCATCCACTTACCATCAGGTGAACTGTGTGCTCATTCATTACCCTTATTCTATAAGAAAAAGCTACCGCCTGCCTATCAAAAGTCTACTGCTACCATTATAGTCTATCAAAAGTACACTACTGTACACAGGCCCGCAACCGTAGTTTTTTTTTAATCAGCTGCTATATGAAGGTGCTGCTGTCTTCTATTTCAGCTTCCGCTGTCATCTTATACGATAACCACGGCGATATGATGTGTAGAAATGGATATTCTTACACTGCCATCACACAGTTGCAAAAGTATTTACATGGACAGTAATAGAATTTGAAATAATAGAGTTTCAAGTAGTAGAATAAGATCTATTGCGATTTAGCAAGTTGATTAGTTTATATATTTAGGATGCGTGTTTATCAGGGATAATAGACATGACAAAGATATAGAAGGAATAGTAAATGCAGGACACAAAGTAAATTAGTCTACACTTTATTGTGGGAAGTCAGTACATTCAAACCTGAACGCTCTGGAGACGGCGAAGCCGACCTTGCCCTTTTAACCAAGACTCAGTTGGTGTCCTCTCCAGCTGATACTTCATATCTCTCCTACCCGGGGTACAAATTAGAACACTCCTTTGTGCTCCGGGCTGGAGTTTGCGTATACGTCAGAGAGGACATCTGTTTTCGACGCCTCGGCAGTCTTGAAGGTACGCACCTGTCCATCCTTTGGCTGTGCGTAGACAGCAACGAACATCCCCGCGTCTACGGGTGCCTCTATAGGTCCCATAGCGGTAATGCCAAAACAGACCGACTGATCGACCACGTCCAAATGGCTACAGATTCCTTGCTATACAGCAGATCTTATCCGCAGAGATCGTAGTCTTTGGCGATTTTAACGCCCACCACGCCGAATGGCTCGGTTCACGTTTAACCGATCATGCGGGGATATCTGTTTGTGACTTTGGTCTTACACAGCTATTTACTTCGCCTACGCGGAATCAAGATGTAGAGGATCAGACACATCATATGTCAAGTTTCCATCGATGCCCCTCTTAGTCCCCCGGACTATTATCTTGTCCAGAGTGTGGTGCCACTCACACTAACGTCGCGGTTGCATTCTGCAGGCTGCCACCGTGTTTGGCACTATAGTTTAGCCGATTGGGATAGGATGGGGTCATTCTTTGCATCCTACGAGGCGGCTTGCTTCACGCCGGACAATTCCAGCGTTGTTCCTGATTCTGTCGCTGATGTGGTACTTCAGAGTATGGAACTTTTTATATCATTCTCGGTGGTGCCCATCGGAGGCAGATCCCAGCCATGGTTGGGTTGCTCCTGTAAAATAGCATCACGCTATAAGCAAGAGTGCTACTGGACCTGTGCTTACGCACCAACGTCTCGGGATGTAAACGACAGCGCTCTTAAAAAGCAGTATGATTCCACCTCCAGGTCCTTCAAAAGAGTAATTGCTAAGGCAAGGTCAGAGCACATCGGCAGAATTAGCGGAGGGCTTCGATCGGGTCCGGCACAAAGCGCTTCTTTCGAAGCTTCCTTCCTATGGGCTTCCCGCGAAATTGTGCAATTGGATCACTAGTTTTCTGGCTGATCGGAGCATCAAGGTCGTAGTAGACGATGCATGCTCCGATTACAAGTCTATTAATGCTGGTGTTCCACAGGGCTGAGTGCTAGCATAGTGATATGTTGCAAACCGGTAACATACATTGCTATGCTGATGACAGCACTGGTGATGCTCTCTACACCGGCCGTGCCAGTATTTCTCGGGTAAACGTCGCCGAGTACCGGAACAAACTTGTGTCTAAAGTCAAGTCTTTGCTGAACAAAATCTTGGATTGGGGGCAACTAAATCTAGTCCAGTTTAATTCTCAGAAGACACAACTTTACGTTTTTACCGCTAAAAAGAACCCCTTTGTCGTATTTCCTCAGTTTCAAGGCACTCCCCTTGTTGCCTCAGCCAGTATCGGAATCTTCGGCGTCGACATATCGAGTGACGTGCAGTTTCGTGGTCACTTGGGAAAGAAGGCCAAATTGGCCTCTAAAAAGTTTGGCGTGCTCAGCAGAGTGGGACAGTATTTCATGCCGGCACACCGCATGCAACTTTACAAGGCGCAGGTTCAGCCTACTACTGTTCCCATCTCTGGGCAGGGCTCCCCAGTGCCAGCTCCTTCCACTTGACCACATCCAGCGCAGAGCGGTTCGAATCGTCGACGACCGAGTTTTTTCCGATCGGCTTTACTCACTGGCACTGCGTAGAGATGTTGCATCTCTTCGCGTATTTTATCGCATTTACCATGGAGAGTGCTCTGGAGAGTGCTGTGCTCTTGTTCAGAATAATTCCAGCCGCTCAATTTCACCATCGCACATCGCGACAAAACTTGCGATACCATCTTTACCACCTGGATGATGTTCGATTTAGAAGATGTTTTCTTCCTCGCACAACTTTGTGCCTTGTGGAATCAATTACCACGAGCGATTTTTCCGGACCGATACGACTTAGGGACCTTCGAGAAAAGAGCCTACTCTTTTTAAAAGACCGGCAACGCATCTGCAATCCCCCTGGTGTTGCAGTTGTTCATGGGCGGCGGTAGTCACTTACCATTAGGTGAGCCGCATACTCGTTTGTCCCTTCTCCTATAAAAAAACTTCAGGAACCCGTGCATTCTGGTCTCTTGCCAAGGCTGTCCGAACTTGGAACTTCTGTCAGCTATCTCTTCCATCTTTGAACAGAGAGGGTGACTCACTGGTCCATACCGCAAAGGAGAAAAGCAATCTGTTAGGTTTTCTTTTTGCGTCCAACTCGGGGGGAATACATCGCCGACCATACCGCGGTGTGAGTGCTCCATGCCGGATGTGCGGCTTACACAGCGCTCGATTCGCAAAGCACTCCTCTCCCTGGACGTAAACAAGTCGAGTGGGCCTGATGAAGTCCCTCTCATTGTGCTGAACACGTGTGCTCCGGAGTTGGCATCGGTTTTAACGCATCTTTTCCGGTACTGCTTGTAGTAGAAAGGGGGGGGGGGGGGATTTCGGTTTAAAATGTCGATCTTTTTCGTCCATTTTATTCCCACGATTAGCTAGGGAAATAAGCAGTCACCCCCAGCAGAGCCTCCAAGACGTAGTCCCGAAATCATGGAAGACGGCTTTTGTCCACCCGATCCCCGAAAAAGACGACCCCTCAGACCCGTCTAACTACAGGCCTATCGCCATCACCTCCTTGTTCTTCAAAATAATGGAATACATAATAAACTGCCAGCTCATGCGATATCTTGAAGATCACCAGCTCATTAGACCGTCAATATAGTTTTCGTCGCGGTCGATCTCATAGATGGGCGGAGGCAGTAGAGTCCAAGTGGGAGACTTTGGTCCTTAGTTTGGATATAGCGAAGGCCTGACACAAGGCGCTTCGCTGGCACTATACAAGGCGGGTGTAAGTGATTAACTACCATTGAGCATTGGTTCTACTACGAATTTGAGTTTGTTCAAATTTCTGCACATTGTTTGTAATAGGTAAATAGACTAACAGATTAACTGGTAACAATAAGTAAATATAATACCCTTGTTGTTGCCCCACTGCAGACTGTCGCACTAAGGGAAGTTAACGAGAAAATTAGTGTAAATAAATATGAAGGAGATAAAACAGTCAACAAATTACATGGTAGTGAAATGGTAAAATCCGATATTTTTTTTTAAATTAGGTGATGTTTCGTAAAAACATACAATTCATTTTTATTTACGTTATCATACCACCCTGTCACTTGTTCACACCTCAATATAACCTGATGACAAAATGCTGACCGCGAACTCAAAAGTTGTGACTACTGTCGTGAAACACTCCTAACATACGCATTTTGAGGTTACTAGGAGTGGTTACAGAGAATTTTGGTAATGTTAATAGAATTACTAGTATTTTTTAAATATACATCTATTCACATTGTAATAACTGTTAATCCAATACTTTAAGAAGGCACTGTTACGTATATATATATATATATATATATATATATATATATATATATTAGAGATGTTACGGAGGATCGACTCCGATTCCGAAAGTCCGGAACTTCCGATTGATATTTTAACAGTGGTAGAGCCACGCGGCAGCTTTTGCTGTCGCACGGATGGGCCGGCTCGAACCGGGGTGGTACCACGACCTCACAGAATACCATCGTGAAGTAGAGGTTTACCTCTGCGTTTTGCTTGGTGAGTGCAGGTGGCCGGAGGCCCTTTTTACTGGAAATGAGGCATTCCATCTTAGTCCTCACGGGTGACAACGCATCTGCATTTTGATTCGCAAATGAGGATAGATGTAGATGTCTATGGGCCGCAGCAACCACTTACCATCAGGTGGAATGTGTGCTCGTTTGTCACCCTTATCATATAAAAAAAAGATATTGCACTTTCGATTCCGATTTCGGTTCCGCTAAATTTTAATCGGAAGTTATATATCGGATGTCGATGCACAGCGGCGGCGGCGGCCGCGATTAGCGTGTACAAACAAGTTTATACTTGTCGCCCCGGGAACCTCCCTCCCCCCGCTCTTTCTGTCTTTGTTGTATTTGGCACTTGGACAATGAAGCCAAAATCAAGTGCCATTCGGGATTATTTCAATGAAGTTTCTGGGAATATGGCAAAGTGTAAACTAAGAGAGAAGACATATTCACGAAAGGGAGGTACGATTACTTCATTAAAAAGTCATTTATAGTCTGTGCATGCCACTGAATTCGAAAAATTCAAAAAATTTGTAACTGATAAGAAAAATACAGTGCAATACCCTTAACACATTTCTTCTGCCTCCACCTCCGATTCCGGTTCCGATTTCGGTTCCGGTTCCGACACACAAAATTTAAAAACTCCGCTTCCGAATTCAGTTCCGATATAACCACTTCCGTAACATCCCTAATATACAATAAAAAATATATAAATAAAATAAGTTTCATTAATTTTCGTGATAAAACAAGAGTTATTCTTGAGTTTTTAAGAATTGTGGTAGATAGCAGTACTATTTAGGTTGCCTATAAAAAAAAAAGAAAAAAATATTTAAAAAATTGTGGTCATGGTAGTGAAAAATATCATAAACGGTCTCAATTTCTGAAGAATTTCATTTTTTTTATATAACTTAAAATATAATTGGGATATATATTTTTTCTTTTTTTCCCCGATTAGTCCGGGGCAGGTCTATCCTCCGGTGTTGGCTTATCGTTAAATTTTGGGACACGTTGTATATATATATATATATATATATATATATATATATATAAAAGGGCTTTTCGGAAACGGCACTAATGATGGATAAAATTTTGTATACAGGGTTATTTTGCAATAACTGGCCAGGTTTAAAATAAGTAATATAGGCAAACGGTGAAGAAAAATTTAAAAAAAATTTCAAACATTCTGTCCATTTTATGTTTTAAATACAAAATGCAAAACTCATAAATATCTAACGCCTACTATTTTACTACGTACGCACACATTCGTAAGAGTGGATCGCAAAAACGTTAATTAAATCGCACACGGAGGAGTGCGCGTACGCGTAGTTGTTGCCCATAAATCACATTCAGTTTAGAATAATTTCAAATAAAAATAGAAACCCTATTTACTCGTATTTTCAAAAACTATAATGACGGTATATAATTACTTACTTATATATTTTGAATTTAATTTTAAAATGGGCTACTCTTTGAAAGATTGAAGACTCTGTATAGGTAGTGTACTTTACAAGTATATCTAGATAGGTGTCATGCATTTATTTAATAGGAGTATTTTAGCGGTGATTGAAATAAAAGCGTTTTTATGTTACACACGAATAAATAGTAGGTACTATAACATTAACCCCAAACTAATAATAATTTCAGTTAATGTAGAACTAAAAATGAAATAGAAGATCCATTCGAATAAAAAAATTCATATTATTCATTTATATTATAAATGTGCATAAAATATTTTGTAAATATAAAAATTAAGGTTGCTAAAGGGGAAAATTAACTATAGGATTACAACTATCATAACTCGTTACCTAAATTAAGAAGTAAAAATAATATATACTAGTATCTAGATGCTTTACATACATTAAGTATATTATATACAGGGCAAATTAATAAAAAACATAACATATTAAACGGTTAACTTCAATTAGTAATTTAGAATTGGCAATTTCATTCAATGGCAATAAATTCATACTATACATATACTTTAAATACTTGTATCTTATATAGATTTATAAAGTTGTATTGAGTTCCAAATGGCTAGAATAGTAGGTTGTATAACGAGTTTTCATATTCGAGATGTTAATTAGGAAGTCAGTCGACAAAAGCTTTGAATCGTTAATTACTTTAAAATATGGACTTATGAAATATAAGTAGACAGATTCCAACAAATATCAATATTGCACATTTTTTTGTTAATTTCACAAATGATTCAAGCAAGCCCTCCAGCAATCGTCCTAAGTCGCTGCAGGTAAGTGATATTATTAATACAAATCACTAGATTTCAGAAAAAATATTGCAAGTAATATTTTCAATAATTAATCCATAAAATAGTTACGTTAAAAACAATATAATGCCAGAATGCAGGCTTAATATTACAGCTGTTAGTTTTCCTTTCCACAAATAAACCAAACAATTAGTTACGGTGAAATGACGCAAATTTTTTCATAAAAAGTTAACGACGATAACAATCAAGTTAATATAGTACATAAAATTACTCTCCGTTTTACAATACAGCCAATTTGGAAAAATGTTTAGATCATTCTAAGCTTTTTCTAACTCTATAGCAACCAATATCTGATTTAGAAATTTAGAAATATTTTGGTTAGCAGTTCACATCTAATGCGTAAAACGACATGTCGCATTTTAAAGGAGCTAGTCGTACATTTAAGACTTTGTTTTATTTATTTATTACTCATACATTAAATTCAGAAGCTATGCCCTTGGAAACGAATTCTATCAGAGAATCTGAATCTCTTGTAAAATGTGTAGTCGCCGCTACAAAAACTGAAAGAAAACCAACAGTAATCATAATTGGAGACGATACAAAATATACCATTTATGAAAACGTACTTATTAAGGAAAGTCTTACTAAACTTCTTTCAGAAGAATACGTGCCACAAATTATTTTACATAAACTGCAAATTCTAAATGAAACAGCGAATAAATTTGAAGGAAATATGTTAGTTGTTATTTTCGTCCATAACAGTAAAATGTTTGAACAGTTAGATGTTATAGTCATTGACGAGAAATTGAAATACCTAATAATTCTCTACAAATATGAAGATTGTAATATGGGTTTAGAAAAAGTTGGATGGACTCTTCAAAACTATGACGCAACATTTATTATTCAGCCGGAGAATCATAAAATATATAAGTTTCAGACGACTATTCCAGATATTGATGAAAGTACTTGTGTCTATGATGTTAAAGTTAAACCTAATATAATTAATACTTGTTTCAATGGAACATTGGACAAACCTGTGATATTTCCTGCTAAAGAAATAAAAAATCTGAAGGGGTGCCCGTTTCATGTGGGAATGGCTACATTGTATCCTTATTCAATCATAGAAAATAAAGAATCCTTCCGAAATCTGCAACAAATAAATGAATCTCAAATACGTGGATCTGATTTTGAAATAATCAAAATTTTCTGTTACAAAATTAACGCGTCTTTAAAAATGTATTATATATATAGAGAAGAAAAAAATCCATATTTACGTAATGACTTTATTTCGTACCTTTTTAATGGCAGCATAGACGCTTGTGCTGGAGGGCTTTACAGAGTATATGGAGACCAGATATCTTATTCAGGTGAATACAACAGGCAAGCAATTATTTGGGTGTATGGGGTAGAAAGAGAACCAAGATCTTTGCGAACAATTGTAGGTAAAATTAATGGATTATACATTTTTATTCTATTTTATATTTGTTATTCAGTAATTTGGATATTGTTCTGTTATTTTGATCGTCTCGTTGTATTGTGGGGAAACACCTTTCTATACAGCTGGGGTGCGTTATTAGGGGCAGCTTCTTTACAAGATTCAACAACGTTGAAGCAGAAAATATTAAACATTTCTTATTTAATTCTTTGTATTCATTTGTCGGCATATATTAGCGTGCAATTATATTCATTTTATACTATCCAAGGACCTCCACAGATGTTTAAAACGAACGATGAAGTTATGGAATCAGGTAGAACACCTTATTTAAATTACGACACCAAATTTTTTGTAAATGACGCCAAGTATATCGCTTTTGCGAAGACCGCACTAAATTGTACTGGATTTGAAGAATGCGAGGACTTGGCAATTTCTAACAATGGGGTAACTTGTATCATTGAAGGATATTTCTACCCTTTACAAGCATTCACTGCTGTTGAAAATGAAGCTCGGGTGCTAAGGGCTTCAGAAAACGTTTTAATTACTTATCATAACATGATTATTCGAAGTGATAGTCCTTTTGTGAGGAAGTTTCAAAAAACCGTAGTAAGCCTTTTTGAGGCGGGTATTTGTGATAAACTGTACCTAGAAGCGATTGGTTTATTGACAGTAGCAAAAGCTAAGGATGTCAATGCAAACATCATGGCGAATAGTTACAGTTGCGAGTCTGGATGTGCCATCACAATAAGTCAAATTGCGGGTGCTATATACATTTGGATCGTTGGTTGTACTCTGTCCTTCATTGTATTTGTAATAGAAAAAATGGTAAACAATGAACATAATATGCAGTCACCTTTAAGTAAAGCGTAAGTTTCTGTAAAATACAGGTATCAGATAATTGTGGTGTTAGTGTAAATGTAAGCTAAAAATATAACTTGTATTTCTGGTTACTATATAAATTGTGAAATAAGTATTTTGTATTTTATTTAACATTAGCTTTTGCCCGCGTTGAAGTAGGAAAATAACTCCGTTTCGAAAAATCACAGGCTCTGTGTTACATTTTATTAAGAGGTCATTACTAAATTACGCTCTAGATCGATTCCTTAGGAATCGTGCATTTTTCAACTAAAAGTGTCTATTCGTACGATAGACGTATGATTATTTTTTTCTTATACACTCTGACTCTGATAACGCACTTACACTTTGTTACACGTTGTACAGACGATTATCGCATGATTAATTTATTTTATTCGTCCGATATATTTTAAATATTTTAAATTTATAGTATTATAATAAAAATAATTTTAATAATTTTACATAAGTGAAGAAAATAAAGTAGATATACAGGTTGTTCCAGAAGTCGACGTCAAGCCGGAATCGAGTGATAGGTCAAGTAATAATAGTTAACAAAAAATATAAAAAAAATCCTTGCTATGTATTTTAAAAATTACAGGCATTTATAAAAAATCGAGAAAATCTACATTCTGTAACGGTCTTTTAAATCTTGTGGCTACAAATTTTAACTTTTTTTTAATTTTCTTTTTATTATGTAATCCTGAATAATGCTTCTGAAAACTATTGCACAGCCAACTGCTCCAGTCCAGAAGGAAATGTAATTTTTTCCCAGCCAAGTATTCAAAATTAATACTTTGGCCAGATTTAAATGACTGTACTGAAAAAAATCTACTACACTAGTTTGGCAAGTAACTTTTAAAGTTGGGACACTTAATAAGGATTCCAAAATGGTATAACTAGTGTTTCCCAAATGCAAGAACAAGACGAGACTTAGCAAGTTTTGGTCTTGGTCTTACGCCAATACACCTTGTCTTGGTCTTGGTCTTGATATTGCTCTCCCAGTCTTGATCTTGGTCTTGCAGCAAGATTCTCGCAAGTCTCGCAATTGCCTATTAGCCTATTACTATTTATTAAACGTTACTTTAGATCTTAGAACAACTAAACAGAGTAGGTACATATTGAGCTTGAATTAACGTAGCCATAGTAAAGACCAACCATATTAATAAATGTCTAAACATTTAATGAGAAATTCGAAAAATCAACTTACACCGGGTGGGGTTTAAACCCACGACCTAAGCGATGCGTGCCGATGCTCTAACCAACTGAGCTATCTACCGTATCCCACGGCCACGGGCGTCAGTCTGTTTCTTAACAAACGTTTACATTTAATAAGCTTACATGTGCTAAAACATGGTTAAACACATAAAAACAAATTAATGGCTATAACTTCACTGTATTTTAAAGAACATTATCTGTCTAGAAAGAGATTGATAGTCCCTCACCATATATGAAATGAAATAAAAGAGTTATACAATATACCATTTATTTAAATAAAAAATAAAATACGATACAAATTAAATTACTTCACAGTACACAATAGCTTTGACATTACTGTTACTTGCTGACTCATCACTTAACCTATTTCTATGTTTTCTAATTACTAATGATGCTTTAGAAAATAATCTCTCAGCAGGTACTGAAGTTGCAGGTATTGAAAGAAAATCACGGGCCATCTTCGATAAAATCGAATATTTTGTCTCATGCGTCCTCCACCACTCTAAAATGTCTTCCGAGCTGGCGGCTCTGGGTTTACTGAGGTACTCCTCCAACTCGTTAATAGCTAAGCCTTGCAGACAAGATCCAGATCCATTTTTACACATTTCAAGTGTTTACAATATTTTTACAAGCTTGGGGTTCGAGACAATTAAAAACTGCCGATTGAATTACCAAAATTGACACTTTAATTACACAACACTAATTACAATCTAAAACCACACTAATAATAAAACACAATCACTTTAGTTCGCAGTTATTTCGCTTCGAAGTGTTCTCTTGTATCGCCAATTCAATACTGACTTGGTCGTGGTCTATACTGGCCTTATATAGGGCCTCAGATAGTTTCCAGAACCTTCTACTGTAGCGACATCTAGAATGTTCGAGTACATATCGGTCCCGAAATTTCGGGAAGGATCTTTACACTCATAGTTCTGCTACTCGACACTAGAGGGCGCTAGTGTAACTAGTGTTGCCATGTACAAGACATTAATAGTGGCGCGCAACACTGCCCCCTCCTAAGACATGCTCGTCCCGAGCATTATTGGCCCCATAATAACGCGCCAGTCGATCCACATGGACGATCTTAGGAGTACTCTGGCATCTTTCTGTATCCGGTAGGTTACGTCATTGATCCTTGTCACAATTCGGTACGGTCCGTCTCATTTAGCTTGAAGCTTAGGAGATTTCCCTTTGCTGCGAGCTGGAGTGTGTAACCATAGTAGTGAACCTTCGTCAAACCCTTTGTTGTTCATTTCGCGGTCATACCGTGTTTTCATTCTCTCAGACGTTTGCTGGCCCGACGGTCTGACGTGCTCAGAAATGTCATTCATTTTGTTCCGCAAGTCATTTGCATAATCGGTTATACTGCGTGGGGCATCCGGTGGTATTCCAGTGATCAGGTCTGCAGGCAGCCGTAATTCTCTCCCAAATTTTGCGAAAGCTGGTATCACTGGTGTACTTTCGTGAACAGCGCTTCGATGTGACAACAAAAACGGTTGTATGTGCTTGTCCCAGTCTCTTTGCTGTTTTTCCAAAACTTTTGCCAGGTACCTTTCCAATGTCTGATTAAATTGTTCTACCATTCCATCAGATTGTGGGTGGTAAGAAGTTGTTCGTGTTTTATGAGTACCCATAACTCATAAGTTTTCTGGAATATTTGAGACTCAAAATTCCTTCCTTGATCGCTGTGTATCTCTAAGGGTACTCCAAAACGACAGAAGAGTTCATGAACTAGTTTATCTGCAACTGTTGAAGCTTCGTGATTCGGAATGGCGAAGACTTCTGGCCACTTAGTGAAGTAATCCATCACAACCATGAAATACTTGTTACCACTTTCACTTTCCGGAAATGGCCCCGCAACGTCAATGACTATCCTCTCCCATGGTGCACCAACATTGTACATTGAGCTTGGGGTTCGAGCCAATTAAAAATTGCCAATTGAATTACCAAAATTGACACTTTAATTACACAACACTAATTACAATCTAAAACCACACTAATAATAAAACACAATCACTTTAGTTCGCAGTTATTTCGCTTCGAAGTGTTCTCTTATATCGCCAATTCAATACTGACTTGGTCGTGGTCTATACCGGTCTTATATAGGGCCTCAGATAGTTTCCAGAACCTTCTACTGTAGCGACATCTAGAATGTTCGAGTACATATCGGTCCCGAAATTTCTGGAAGGATCTTGACACTCCTAGTTCTGCTACTTGACAGTAGAGGGCGCTAGTATAACTAGTGTTGCCATGTACAAGACATTAATAGTAGCGCGCAACAATATTTATCAAATGGGTGACGACATATTCGAGCACTTTGTGTTTTACAAACACACACTTCCAAAAGTCGACATTTGCAGTAAACTTATTGAACATGTAGACACACTATTAGGCAATAATAATAATCATTCATCATCATCATCATTACAGCCTTTCATAAGTCCACTGCTGAACATAGGCCTCCCTCAAGGAATGCCACAAAGCACGGTCCTGAGCCACCTGTATCCATCGACTTCCTGCATGTCTTACCAAATCGTCACTCCATCTCGTGGGGGGGGGGGGTCGCCCTACACTTCGCTTACCGGTACGAGGCTGCCACTCTTTCTCCACCATCGATTGTCGGTTCTTCGAGCTATATGGCTGGCCCACTGCCACTTCAGCTTACTAATCCGTTGGGCTATGTCGGTTACTCTGGTTCTACTGCGGATATCCTCATTTTTAAGTTCATCACGCAGAGAAACCCCGAGCATAGCCCTCTCCATAGCTTGCTGAGCGACCTTGAGCTTCCTCATACGGCCAGCAGTGAAGGACCACGTTTCAGATCCGTAAGTCATCACTAGCAACACGCACTGGTTGTACAATTTCGTTTTAATGTGTGTGACTTGCTCTTGGATCGTTACTCACACTTGCGTGTGGCTCTAACTATAATGTGTACAGCTGCTCATAGAACCTGTCAATATCACTCAACATCTTAGGTGCCTGGAAACGACGCTGCCACACTCGGTCTTCAGCTTCGATAGTTGGCTCGTTCTGGCAGACATATTTTTAGCAAAGACTTTGGAGCCCTGGTTCCGTTCAATCGGTTCTTCAATTTGAGCAGTATTAATGTTGCGCAAGTCCCGCCGCATACATTTGCAGATCTGTCTGTTCAGTTGCCTGTATGCTGTCAGGCGGCTACTGAAGACTGCAGCTTCATTTCCCGTCTGTCAGCCATGAGATTAAGCTTGTGATCGGAGAGTTTTTGTGTTCTGCTGCGGCGTGTCTTGCAAAACTTAGCTCCGACCGCATGAACAGTTTTCACGAGCTGGTCATTCATATAGGTCACTGCATTGCAATCTTCTAGGCAGTGAAAACGGTTTTGTAGCTCAAGCTGAAAGGTTTTGGGACTTTGGATTACAGCAAGAGGGGGATGGAGCGTTGACTTCATTAGGCGTGAATTCTCCATGTGTCCTTTGCCGATCAAATGCTAAAATAAATATATGACAGCGCCTTTAAAATTTTAATTGCAATAAAATTTATAAAAGTTGATAATCATTTTAATAACTGACTACGCATACTACCGATATGGAATAGAAAACCTGTTGATGTAATTCTGAAGTTAATAAAAAAAACTCGGTCTTTATTCATCAATTTTTCGGGAGTTAGTTTCATGTTATTAGGCGTGCAAAAAGTTTTATCGGGAACTTGACGGGGTGGAAGCAAGGTAACAAATGCTTTGATTAGTTAGATAGATATATAAATCTCAGGTTGTTTTAGGTGCTTCCAAGCTTTCATATACTATGGTCATCCTTTGGGTTAATTTTGTTTTAAATCTCCCAAAAACTAAGTAATGTGAAGTATCTGCCTTTTGTGAAGTTTTAACAAATAAATAATCTGGCTAGACTGTATGGCCTAAGACTTTTGTCTGCCATAATTATAGTGTCATAATCATGAAGTTATTCTTTATCTATAACTTCATGGTCATAAGGTCATAATATCTATAGAAATCTTATGTCAGATGGATGTCAATTTCAAATCAAAATTGGGAACATGGGCGTGCAACTTAGAACATTATTTTACAAACAAAATGATGAGCGGATTTCAAATAAAATGACCATATGAAAACTGCGCTGTCCACTTACTTTTTCTATAGTTTATTCATAAGGGAATCAAGTTTTTTGTTTTTGTCGGTAACAATATAGATAGGAAACATATAAAGATTATTTTGAAATTAAAAAAACTAAATAAACCTGCAAAATATTGCCATAAAGTAAACATTTATGTTGACGAAACCATTAATTTCAACATGTCCACCCTATACATTGCCAACAAAAAGATCTGATTTAGACAATTTTTTGTTAAAACAGTTCATATATTTAACAGTTATATTGAAAACTTTATTCAAGAGCACAAAATTTATGCTTTTTTTAGAGTTTTCTAAAAGAAATAAAATAGATAGTCCATTTTAATTGTTGTCCTCAAAAACAAGGTTGGCGGAATGTTCCTTTACGTAACGCATGTAACAGGTACTACCAAGTGAATATATATTAAGTTTGTAGATTTTTCGCACTTCAGGTAACATTTTCAAAGTAAACGTCAAACAAAGTTTGAACGTCTATCTGCCAATTTAACGTAAATCGTTACGAAACGCGATGGTGATTGTGTGTTATAAAATTTTGTTCCATTACGAATTCGTGTTTTCTCATTTAAGAAGGTTCCTACGTTTTGTTCTTTCCTTAATTTTCTCTCAAAACAGTATAATATTGATAATTTGTAACATCAATGCCTTATATTCATTATTTTTTACTTAAAAATGATTGATTTATATTTCAAGCCCACTTTTCGTAACATCAATTACATAACGTTACATATTAGCGGAACTAATTTTGTTACGTAACGGAATTATAAGGGCATGTCTAGCTTTGTATTAGAGTAGGTAGTTTGTCTGAATATGTCTCCAGCTACAAAATATGTTTTTTTTCATCTTTCAGATACTTTTAAAAGTTATCTTTTCAAAATATACCTACAAACAGAATGCCTCTCACTGGGGCCGAACGGGCAAAACGATTCCGAGAAAATATAAAAAAAGTAAAGGAAAGTATGAAGTTTACAAGAAAAAAGAAATAGAACGAGTAAAAAAAATGTCAAAAAAGAATAAATGAGCTCAGCTAAGAAGAAAAAAGAAGACTGTAGAGAAATCAAAATAGGAATCAAAACAACAAAATAAGAAAAAAAAGTATCTTCTGAAGAAAGAAAATAATAAAGTAAGACTTCTGAACCAAGAAACATTAAAATTTGCAATCGTTTGAAGGAGATAATATTTTTTCGCGATCGATCGATGCGATGCAATGGAAAAAAAAATCAGGAAAGATTTTACTTATTAGTAGGACGATTTTTTAAGTTCCTATATTTTATAAAAGTATTGCTATAGTATTACACTAAGTAGAGATTGAATCTTTTGAATTTTTAATTTTGTACTAAAACGTAACCCTTAAAATATTATTAATATTAAAAGAACTTTAAGTATTGTTTCTTTATTGTTTTTTTTTTATACGCTGAAATATTTTAGGTTTGATGACTCAAATAGCTAAAAATATTTCCGGGTGTGAATTATTTTTACAGACTTGAATATTTTTTAATTTTATAAGTCACTAATCTTAAGTACATTTTTTTAAATAACCATAAGTATTTTAATGAAGACTGAATTGTAGACAAAAATTTTAAAATTATAGTAATTAAGTATTATTTTTAGTACTTATAAAAAAATGGTGTACTTATGGAAAAACCCTAAGCAGTTCCTTTTCGTAACACATTATTCCATTAACGTAACTGTCCCACAGTTATTAGTTTTAATTTTTATGTTTATCTTACAAATATTGTTGATTTGAGTGCTTTTGAAAGTTTCATAGTGTTCATTTTTTATTTTTTTATTTCGTTAATAGAGTTTGATATTGAACGTGGTTCAAATATTGTGGTAAATGATATTTTTCTTATCCAAAATATCCGAAAAGTTACGTAATGGAGCTTTACACAGTAGATTATCTAAATTTCTACGAAGAATTTTGTAATAAGCTTAGTTTTTAAAAAGATTGTTCTTTGATTTCATTCAAACAATAAAATTTATATGAATAATAATAGTTTTACTTTATTAAAACAGTAATTAAAAAAGTTACGAAACTGAATACATACTGGAGTATGCGGTCACTTAAATTGGATTTTTGTGAATATTATTAAAACATTCTTAATATTTTTTACATTATCGGACAATTTATTAAATTTACCATCGAAATATCCACATTTAAGTCCATTACGATTTACGATTTATGAAAAATATTAGGTTCCGCTTGCGTAACGCGTCATTTTATTTGAAATCCGCTCTGATACGTTTTATGTACTTCCATCTACGTTCCGAAACGCTAGGCTAGACTTATTTTACTTATTTTAATCTCACTAGAGGGCACTTATATATTAAGTCTATGCATACGCAATAATCCACGCGCACTACGCAGTTAGTAGCGGTCACTGGTTACGCTTAAATTGTTATTAATATTTATTGAACATTATTTATTTCTAGAAAATGCCATTTTATCTGTGTTTTCAGACAATGAAAAGCTGCTAAAATATTATTATAATACGAATTATAACAGCTCAGGTGGATAAACGGACGGTCCGGAAATCTAAATACCCCGGATCGCGTCCAGAACATATGTTTATTATTTCCCTTTTTTCAAGTTCCTTCTTTTGTAAGCGCCGTATATTATGCAAAGCACGACACTAAAGAAAATTAAATTTGAGTCGCGCATCTATCTCTAGTATATATATACAGATCTATGATTGGGAGTTTTGGCAGGAACTTGATCGGCGGCGGTTTGCTGCTCCTGTATTATAGTTTAAATAATAGTTTGAAGTGGATTTTGATATCTAGAAGTGGTTCGACTTTATGTATTAACTGTCTGCGCATGTGAACTATTAGTGGAAACGGTGAAACAAGTGCTCTGATGGTGATAGATTCTCAAGATACGCTGTTTACATAGGCACCTTTAGATACCATCGCCAACTGCCAGCTGCCTGCTGGCTCAAGTTGCTGTCAAAATCTCCCAAGGGCTGCACAATGTGACGCATAACATTGTGAAGCAGTGAACTATGAAGGATAATACATAAAGACAAAGCTGTATGGCATAGTTTCTTTGCCTGCTCTCTCGAGCGAATAATAAAAACAACAACAACAAATCAAAATTTAAAATTAACCTCTCCCGGACCTCGCATTTCGCTTGTGTTGTGCCGGCTTTTGTCTCAATTTTGCAGTGTAATTTTTATGAACGTCTTAATTTAAAGAATATAAAAATGTCAATATTTCAAGGATTCCCGGAATTACCTGGGGCGGAGGACACACCTTTGTGTGTTGTTAATGAAATATACTGTTGCGCTAACAGTCGCTACGGAAACATATCAACATTCACAAATGCGGTAAGATTACCTTGATAAATATGCTATAACTTATTAATATTATACCTAAATTAAATTTATTTTATAATTTGCATTTACAGACTAAAAATCACCCAAAAATTAATGTCACGAAGGATATACAACATCACAAAATTTCTGACGAAAACGTTTCTTTGTATGTAGACGTTGAGGACAAGTTATTAAAGAAAATCACTAGTGTATGGTACAAGCAAGGATTTTTAGATGCGTTAAGTGTAGCTGCAGATACAAGTATAAATCGCGAAAGCCCTTTTTTAGCAATTACAGCATCATATGTTTTGAAAATAGCAAATCTTGTCACATCATTTCGATACTTTATCCAACCGCATTTGAAAGACATAGGGCCTAAAATCGTTTCGAAATACTCCCGTACAAGAAACTGGAGTACTGCTCCCATTAAGTGTATTGCATGGCATCCACACACAACAAAAATTGCTGTAGCTACTGCAGATGATAATGTGAGGGTTTACTGCTCTGAAGTTTCCTTTGTTTCTACATTAAAATGCAAGGCACAAGGTCATGTGTCATCATTGAGTTGGAGACCATATTCAGCTTCAGAGCTTGCTGTTGGTTGTGAACAAGGTGTGATTGTTTGGACAGTTGATCCAAATTCAATGTTCACAAAACCATCTTCCAGTAATGCTGTTGTATTGAAAAGGTATGTGGACATTTATTATAGTTTAACAAAGTATATTATGTTATAATGTGAACCCTTGGAATTAAACATCACTATCATGTGTGATACTTGTAAATTCATAATATACTGTCATGGTGGCATAGGAAAATATTTGCCAGTTTGTAAAAATAAGTATAGTTAAGAAACTGCTGATAGTTTTCACTTGGTATAAAAAGAAAACTATTGTATAATTATTGCTGTGCTATATTTCATGTGATTTATTTATTAACTTATCCACTCAATTCTCCGCCCCGCGTGACTGATTCTCGCCTGACCTGTACGCAAATTAAATGTCACTATTTTTTACGACTGCACGAGACAGACTTAACAAAAACGATTACTACTTTCAATTTCAATATACATACTTTCAATAAATTCAAATAAAAAATATTCTCAAAAGACTCAAAGATTTCAAATTTTTATTTTGTTAAAAGAAACTTAGTCAAATTAAAAATGAAGCCTGAAAATAAAGCTTAAAAATGGGAATATCAAAAAAATCATATTTATTTTTTATTTTGAGTTTTACAAGAAAAGTGTAATACTTATTGGATACAATTATTTTATATTATAATAGTACATGATATTCCCTATAAAATGACACCAATATCAATAACATCGTATATACTCAATATACATAAGTATATAATGTTTACCCAATATAAATTTGAATAAATAAGTAAATAAATGGAAAAAATAGGTTTTAATAATTTCTAGACAACAGATATTTTGTTTATAAATTGCTATCAACATGTTAATAGTGAACCATTATTTTATATTTTGCATTCATTTAACACAAAAACTGATTAGAATACATTTTAAACAACATATGATCAATAAACGATGATCGTGTATAGGGATTAAAATTTAGAGCTAAATTATTATATGTAAACGTTTTGGAATTGTCGTAATGATACATATTTACTAAAGAAAATATCTTCACAATTAGTTTGATGTACAATAACATTAGAAATAACGTATGAAAACAGAAAAGTTATCACATTTTTGATCGAATTTCTCACACGTTAACATTCCACAAACAAAAATGGCGAAATTTAAATTAAAATTTTTTTTCTAAATATTTTGTTACTATTATACGGTTGAAAGGCCAGTATTAAACTAGAATCAACAGGAGAACCATTTCCTATCAAAAAGGGCGTACGCCAAGGCGATCCTCTCTCCCCTGCACTATTTAACGCCGTACTCGAGCACATCTTTAGACAGCTAAACTGGGACCACTTAGGTCTGAACATTAATGGAGCTCGCCTAAACCATCTAAGATTTGCCGATGATCTGGTGCTTCTTGAAGAGAATCCAGCAGCAATAGAACAAATGATGCAGAGCCTAGCAAATATAAGTAGAGAAGTTGGTCTGGAAATCAATGCCAGAAAAACAAAATTAATGTCAAACTCAAGGGAAATAGACGTTATGGTAGATGGCAACAAGATCGAATATGTCAAAGAATATATTTACTTAGGACAGATAATATCCCCTTTAGATGAAATGACAAAGGAAATAAACAGGCGAATAGCCCAAGGATGGAGAAAATATTGGTCACTGAAGGAAATAATGAAAAGTAAGGATCTAGGCAATCACATAAAAAAGAAAGCATTCGAGACCTGTATTCTACCAGTTCTTACTTATGGCTGTGAAACTTGGTCAACGACACTTCACCATAGGGAAAGGCTAACAAAATGCCAACGTGCCATGGAAAGAAGCATGCTAGGGTTAAAAATCAAAGACAGAGTCAGGAACATAGACATTAGAACAAGAACAAAACTCACAGACGTTCTTACCCGGATAGACGTCCAAAAATGGAGATGGGCTGGACATTTGCTACGCCACCCCATTAACAAATGGAGCAAGCAAGTCACTCTCTGGCAACCAAGAGACGGCAAAAGAGGCAGGGGTCGTCAAGTCAGGAGATGGGAAGACGACTTGAAACAGACAGGGGGACCATTCTGGTTGAGAGTAGCAAGGGACAGGAACCATTGGAAGGAATTGGAGGAGGCCTATGCCAAAAGGCACACCGAACTTAGGGACCTCTTGTAACCCTATGTTTAGGAATAAAAGGCTATTATTATTATTATTATTATTATACGGTTGAAATTTAGAATCGTTTGGTAGGAGGAGGAGGCAGGGGTTGAGGGGAGGGGAAGGGAAGGGGGAGAGTACCCTTACTCCCGACACCACTCCCATTAAAAGGTAATACACCATTCTTGAGAAAAATCAAAAAGAAAATCCCATAGATCTAGCCTGAAATTAACATTTATTGTCTCCGGCAGGAGGGGGGAAGAGGGTAACAGGAGCGTGCCCTATCAGGGAAACCTTTATGAGTAATGTTCTTTTTTGTAAAATCATAACCCCACTTTTTGACACAGGAATATTGACCCAAAGTTACTTCTACAATGGCTTCAGCACTGCGAGAAGTACAGCTCTTTCGTCCTTGCGTAGCGAATCACAGGCACCCATGCTCAACTCCGCAGCTTCGGCTTATTGGTCGCCTTCGGTGACCAGCCTCACCCACTACGGCTCGCACAGGTGCCTGCGATTAGATACAGCGGGCGGGGGCTACTCTCCCTCCGCGCTACGGCTTTACAAAAACACTCTAGGAGTAGGACAGACAAGACTACGTGAAGTATTTCTGGGCAGTTTTAAACAATTCAGTAATAAAACAGTTAACCGGTTCAGTGCGGATGGATCATCGATTACTTTTGTGTGTGGCGAATGACACACGAGTCGTGTATTTTTAAAAATCGTTATAATTCGCTCAAATTGCGTTTTTGGAAAATTTATCCAGAACAAAATATTCATTATTTTGCAAGTAGTTCATGCCTGCGGATTCGTTTCTGGATATTTTGAAAATTTGAAATTTTTAGGGGTTGACAACCTTTTTTTAACTTGTTTGAAATTTTTAGGGGTTGACAACCTTTTTTTAACTTGTACATGGTACTCTTTTTACTTTGTGGGTTTTCAATCATGTTGTGGAAAAATAGTCTAATAAGTAACAAATAATAGCACTCATTGCGATCGCTCACAAACTATTTGAGTTTGTGTGTAAATAAATTTCTGGAACACAAGTGTCCTGTTAAAAAACACAATGCGTTTGTCTTATTATTTAATTTTGCTTAAAATGGTTGAAGTACTGTCTTATTACTATCATATGGCCGAATAGACCGAAGTATAAGGTTTATTTTTGCTTAAAACAGTTTAAAACCGTTCATGCATAAAAAAAGTTGGCTGATAAATAGTCTTTTGTCAATCCGCCGCCGTATAGCGCCGGCGTTTGTTTCCTTTTGAAAACACTTGTTTTGCTATTCTTACTAATTAGACGTTTTCAAATCGACGTTACTTTTACATTTGTATAACATTAAATAATATTTAACATTTGTAAATATTAATGAATCATCAACCTTATTTTTTTCCAAACTAAGGTTCTTGATTGTTTGATATTTACAAATATTAATTTGATTTCAAATTTGAAATCAAAATTTATACGTGGTAGAGCCATACTGCAGCTATATTAGTAGTATAGTGGGTCGCTTCGACCGGGGAAGGACCACGCTCTAACAGAATACCAGCATAAAATAGCAGCTTGACACTGCTGTGTTTCGCATGGTGAGTGTAGAGAACTGGAAACCTTTTTTACTGGAAAAGAGGCATTCCATCTTAGTCCTCACGGGTGACAACGCATCTGCATTTTGATTCGCAAACGCGGATAAATGTAGATGTCTATGGGCCACAGCAACCACTTACCATCAGGTGGACTGTGTGCTCGTTTGTCACCCTATCCTATAAAAAAAAAATATTATTAGGTGAAAATTTGATTTAATAAAAACCAAGGTTTTCCAGGGTGATTTAGCTGTACCTACTTATATAAATGATTTTTTTATAAAACAAAAAATAGTGCAAAATGTTTGTAATCTCTGCATTAAAAAAGGCACTTACTCTCAATTTCAAAGAAAACACGTAGAAAAACACGTAGTTACCCACTAAAAACAAGTATCCTTCCGTTTGTAACTGATGTTTGATGTCAACTAAACTTGATTAGGTCTAAACAAGTGAAAAAAGCATAAAAAAGATAATTATTTTTACACATGGCTGATGGCACAATAGGCGTCGATGTCTGTGGCAATTGACACGCCAGGCGTGTCATGATATTTTTGTTCGCCGCCACAGCTAAAAGTTGTCGAAAATCGGTCGCGCAACGAATCGGTTAATATACTGTTTCATATGTAATCATTTCTTTATTGTCTCTAAACATAATTTTTTTAATAAATTCATCAAAAGGATCTCTTTTATTTCTTATAATTTCTCTTTTTTTTTTTATAGAATAGGGGGCAAACGAGCATGCGGCTCACCTGATGGTAAGTGACTACCGCCGCCCATGAACAACCGCAACACCAGGGGAATTGCAGATGCGTTGCCGACCTTTTAGAAAGGTGTAAGCTCTTTTCTTCTCCATAAATAAACATATATCTCATATTATACTCATCATATATATTATTATAGTTGTTTTTAGCGAAATATCTCTTGACAGAGAGTATAAACAGTAGAATAATGTGACACTAGCCTTACGTTCATGTCGCACTTACACAAAATTCTGTATGCTATCCAGCTATCCCAGTAATTTTTCCATGTTTTACGCATTTTAGGTTATAATAGTTTTTATTTATTTTTTCGATAACGGTGCATTACCTTTTAATGTGAGTGGTATTATTATAATCGGGGACCAAATCTCTACCAAATAAAACACCTTACTCCGCCAAATTCGTGCCAAACGAGTATAAATCCAACCCCTATTATACAGATAAAATTCACTTTCACAGATGACAAATTTCATATAGCACCATCTATAATTTTTTACTGTATTAATAACAGCTATCTTTTGCGCTGTACGCGTTTAAACCGAAAGATATCATTTGGTGCCTAGACAGGTGAGGCAATAATGGTTTTTGGGGACTAGTCACCGTGGACTGTTGAGTGGTTATACTACAATAATAATTTCCTTTCAAAATTTCACATAGGAATAATTTAATTGCAAGTGTTGACGTAAATGGGTAAGCATTATTATTAGTAAAATTAAATAAATATGTGATAAAAATTTGAGATTGCCAAAAGTAATTCTTTGGGAATTTAAAAAAAATATTTTTGGAGAGATCTCGTAATACTTAATAACCGACAAAAACGTCTAGGATATTTTTTTTGGAATTATACAAAAACTAAATTAAAAGATCTACTAACTAAATTAAAAATTGCCAAAAGGACCTTCCCAAAATTTGTCATCAGCTCTCAGATTATCCTTATGCGGTTCTCCGCAGCCGTCATCCGCTCGCCCAGATTACAAAGGACGATCCTTTTTTGACTCCACTGCCCCCATACACTGTCTGAGGAAGTCTCTTACTGTACTGTCAACCTTGTACAGCTTGAGGACCCTCTTTAGCCATGTATGGGGCACAGAGTCGAATGCCTTTCCATAGTCTATCCAGGCAGCAAAGAAGTTCCGATGGTTGCGTTGAACCACTTTACCAATGACCATGGTTCCTTGGCTTCATGACCACCGCCTCGACACCCACTTTGAACACGTGACATCACCTGATTTAGCTCCAGGTGACAAGTGATTCTTGCACTCAAAACGGATATCAATATCTTTTATATGGTGGGTAGATACGTGATGGGGCAGTATTTCCTCTGGTCTGTGGGAACTGATCTTTTGGAACCAAGTGAGTGATTTCAGTATTGAAGAGGCTTGGGAGCGACTTCTGGTTTGGAGAGCCTATTGAAACTATTGGGCGAGCACAGCGTGGCACACCACGAATCCCTTCAGTCAGTAGTGATGCAGCCCGCTGAGTCCCGGACTTTTCCAGTTCGAGGCCCTACGGACCGCCACAGCTACATTTTCCCGCGTTATGGTGACGGGGTCCATGGACGTAACACTCGCCCCCTTGCTCACCAAAATTTCTATCCAAGGACCCTCACTGTCGTTTACGGGCTTTGACCACAGGGCACGCCAGAAGGCGAGTGTCGGCCTGATCTTGTACTGGGCCCGTTTCACATACCTTTGGCGACCAAATGATTTATAGAGCCTCTTCTGATCACTTTGGAAGAGATGATTCTGGTTGAACCGCCTTAACCTCGGTATATCGCCGAATTCACGTCCTCCAAGCAGCGATGCTTTGGTTCAGGTCATCTATGCGCTCCGTTAGTTTCTGCATGATATCCGGCTGGGACAAACTAATATCTGTCCAAGCAAACGCCATTTTAACGGTGCGCACAACTCTCGGCCTATTACTGTGCCCGACCTGAAACTTTTCAGTCTGCCAATGAGGGTCCTTGCCTTTACAATATGGTCCTCAATACTTTTTCTCCAGATTAAGATGGTGCTACTTTGTCTAGTAGTGTGTATGATGTCTTTTACAAACGTAATATAATAATAATAATTAGCTGTAGACTATATAGTACTACTTTAGTATTATCTTGAGTGTTATATACAATATTAATAACTCAATAGGGTATTTTACACAATGTAAAAATAAGTCAAAGAATATATATTTATGATAGATTTTGTAAAAAGTAAACGAGAAATATTGATTTCTATTTATAAAAATGCATTATAAATTTTAAATTTCAATTTAAAGAATAATTTTTTTTTACCTGTGCCTCAAATCTGCAAAACGATGTCCGCCATATTAGATAGCGTCGTGACGTCACTAGGTCAAACAAATAGGTTATGTGCTGTGTACTAACTAGTTAATTTCGAAATTTTTCAAGTTATCATTACGATTGTTGACTTTCATTCCAAATTTTATTGAAAAGGCATCATGGAAGACGGATTCGTAAAAGCGAGTTTATTACTTCGCTTTTAGCACTAATGTTATAGATATTATAATATAAGCTTAGGTGAGAAAAACTTTTTGTTATATTTTTTTGTACAAACCCTCAGACGAAATAAAAAGTCACTTTTTTATTTGGTCTGAGTACAAACCATGTCTTTATTCCCATATAATAGAAGAAAACAGGAATTAAGTAAAACACTGCACTGCAAGTGTTAGGGCTATCAAAATGGCCCACAAAGGGCGGGTCAGACGAGCGATGAACCTGATCTATTACAAAATTTGACTTGCAATAGGTACCTATCATGTCATGATGTTTTGTTTTGTTTAATCGATAGTTAAATATAAGTCATATTTACATCAGAGTGATCTTCACAGAAGTATAGTTTAGATTTTGTAGACAATGCCTTCGGGTCTCTTCTTACCAGTTTTAACCAAGTATTTCTCATATTTAAATCAATTGGCACTTTAATCCATAACTTCCCCGGCGTTCTTATGCTCGTCTTTTTGCAATCAGGTACAACACAACAATGATGTAGATGATAACTCATTATTAAACATTCAAAAGTGTCTTATTCCTTTGCAAAATTGTCAAAATTCTAGGACAGTGACGTCACGACTTGAACAGTATGGCGGCTAGCGTTTTCACGCTAAAATTTAAAACGATAGATTAAAAGTAATTTTTATGTCACTATTCGGTTTTAAAAAATTTATATAAAAATTATAGTGGTTCATTATCACTCTGGGATTTATTTAAAACACTTTTTGAAAATGAGTGTAATACCCTATTGGAGCACTTTGGTGTTCGTTATTCCTCTTTTAGGTCTCATAGTGTTAATAAGTATATTTATAACTTGGCTTTATATAGAACGACGAGTGAACGCAGGAAATAGAGTGAATGGGGCCCTACACGCTATTATGAAGAGTCAAAATGTGTCAAAGAAGGCACGTATGGCAATTCATAATGCTGTGTTAGTCCCTACTTTAATGTAAGGTAGTGAAAGTTGCATCTGGCAGAAGAAGCATGAGAGTAGAATAAATGCTGTAGAAATGCGGTCATTAAGGAGTATGCTAGGGCTGAATCTGAATGACAGGGTGAGAAATAGTGTGATAAGAGAAAAGTGTGGTTTGCAAGATGAGGTTGTGACCAGGATTAAAAAAGGAATGCTTCGGTGGTTTGGTCATGTAGAAAGAATGAATGAGGAAAGAGTGACAAAGCAAATTTGTTTCAGAAGTGAACGGTCGAGTCGGCAAGGGACGCCCTAGACGAAGATTTATCGACCAAATCGGCGATACATTGAAAATGGGCCAGATTAGGCGTACCCTTAACCGACGAGCGTGTATGTGTAGATATATGGATGTAAAGGAGGCTAGAGAGGTGTGTCAGGATCGCGTCAAATGGAAGTCCGTAGTCTCTGCCTACCCCTCTGTGTGACAGGCGTGAGTGTTTGTGTTGTGTGTGTGTTGTGCTTTATATCCATTACCTGTACAAATAGTATACAAACCCCTTTTCATCTCCAAAGCCATCATAGTCACTATTAAACGACTACTTTATCACTGTGCTTTTAAAGAAACAAGAATCTGTTCTATAAAAGACTAACGACGACTACTAAAGATACAAACATCCTTAAAAAGCTTACTTGGTTAGTCACATTTATTTATTTATTCTTTATTGCATTCCTCCAAACAAAAAATACAAAGGACGGACTTAATGCCTTGAGGCATTCTCTACCAGTCAACCAATAGAGTGGTAAGAATTTGACGTAGGTGTGGCAATACAGAATAAAGTAACACACACAAAATAATAATTAACTACATAATGCATACAATTTACTAATAAATAAACTATACATATATGACGTGTACATAGATATATACAAATATATGGCATGTATATACAAATATATACATACAAATGTACATATTTAAATACATATATAATTAGTACATACAAATAGACCTATACCTATGAATATATGCGTCTGTTTAGCAATACATATTAAATGGATGAATCATGTAAAATGTGTCGTCTTCAATAGATGATTACGGATCAATTTTTTAAAAGCATACTTATTGGGTGCTTTTCTGGTGTTTCACATCGAACATACTTCTTATTGACCATATTTCTACAGCATCAATTATACTCATATGCTCCCACATCCAACTATGAATGTTGAAATGAACTAACGAATGTAAATTATTGCCGTTTGTGCCTTTATCGACAAATTTTTGTATGTGGTAGAGCTACGCTGCTGCTATTTTATGGTTGTAGTATGCATGGATCGGCTCTCCAGGGAAGGACCATGCTCTCACAGTATACCAGCGTAAAATAGCAGCTTGATGCTGCTGTGTATCATATGGTGAGTGTAGAGAACTGGAGACCCCTTTTTACTGAAAACAAGGCATTCCATCTTAGTCCTCAGGGGTGGCAACGCATCTGCATTTTGATTCTTAATCGAGGCTAAACTTAGATGTCTAAGGCACAGCATCCTCTTACCATCAGGTGGACTATGTACTTGTTTGTACCCTTATTAAAAAATCATTTTGACTTCCCACAAAACAGTGAAGAGCCATATTTACTCTATGTCTTGTATTCGGTCTGCATTCTATATTCTTGTCAGAAGTGTAAGACATCTAGTACTATAATTGTCAATCTGCCTGCCTAGGCTTCAGTTAACATTTTCCCTTGTCATGTAAGGGCTAATCAGGAAGATGGAAAGAAGGGCAGAAAAATCTCATAATCTCTAGTAAAAACATGAAGTGTAAAATTCCGGACTGATGAAATAAAATAAAATATCTTTATTATATTTAACTTTGTAAAATAAAATTCCTCGTATCAAACTGTTTCACTGCTTTTTTAAAAATATAATATCTTTTCCTCCTCCTATTTGTTAGCTTGAGTTTCTACGACTACAGTACAAACGGCTATGAAATTCAGTCTTTTTATGTTATTTTTGAAATCTTATTTGTAAGAAATATTGACTACAATTCTAGGACCTCCTAAACTCAATATATCTTAACATTTTGAAGACACTATATTGTTGTAAGTTATGTTTCTAAATGAATTTTATTCAACAGGTAATTGATTAATTTTTGATAAATTTTTAGTAATGCAGCTTTTTAAAGATGCTCTTAAATAGTCCTCATATCGTTTTTGGTCTCTAGTCTGTCTTTATGTCAATATGGCCACTACAAAATTTAAAAACAAATGTTTTAAATTAAAATTAATTTGCATGATTTCAGATCAGGCCACAGTCCAGTGACGGATGTTAGTTGGTCTCCAAATGGCGACTTGCTAGTCAGTTGCTGCGGTGCTGACACTTCGATGCTAGTGTGGGATGTTGCCATGGAAACAGCAGTGCCACTTCGCAGGGTGGCAGGTGGTGGTATAGTATTTGCAAGATGGTCACTTGATGCAAGCAGAATTTTCGCCGCCACCTCTTCTATTATTTTCAGGTTAACCAACATAATAATACTTACTATTAAAACTTGTTTTCTAGAAAAATCAGCATTTTATCATTACGTGTTGTTATAATCTTATAAAATTCCTAATATATGTAGCAGAGATGCGTTTACATATATTTAAAATCGGTAGAGTTTGTTTAAAAAATAATAACCGCATGGGTGGTGTCAAAATATTCACTACAGCATATGTCCCATGGATTTTGTAAGAGGCAGCTGAAGGAATCAAAACAGGAGGTTAGCAGCAGCATCTTCTTAAAAACATTTAGAAGATAAAAAGCTGCGGTTGCCAATCCGCAACTATGGCAAAAATTCTGCATATGAGGCAATTTGTGGCATGGCCTATGTTCAGCAATGGACTTAGATTGGCTGTAATGAGTGATAGAATGAAAAGTAAACGTTGTAAATAGCGACTATGGAAAATGATTAAAAGATTTCATTGTTTCTGACAGATGCAGGATAACCATTTTGTTAATGCTATATGTAAAATACCCTGACCGTAGACCGGGAGCAGCTTGAAAGCTCTGAAACCTCTGGTACGGCGATCGCCAAACTGCCTGCCAATTGTGGCGGTTAGGCAAA
The DNA here is from genome assembly GCA_033319125.1 of Parnassius glacialis. Classification (NCBI taxonomy): domain Eukaryota; kingdom Metazoa; phylum Arthropoda; class Insecta; order Lepidoptera; family Papilionidae; genus Parnassius; species Parnassius glacialis. The sequence continues at coordinate 35,588,862 of JAVANC010000011.1, read as the reverse complement.
TCCGCCCTACTACATGGGTCTCTCCATTGTAACCCCCCATACAATGGAGAGGCCTATGTCCAGCATTGCACTTTTACTGGCTAATGAAGAAGAACAGTGAGTGCATTTCTGCTCAATTGAGCGCCCTAACAAAATGTCCATGTATCCAGATGTCAATGTAGATGTGAATACCTAATCGGGATTTTAGTTAATGTTAATTAATAACCTTTTAAATTTTTGTTTATAGGGTATGGGATACACAAAATTGGTCACCAGAAAGATGGTGTGCTAGAGGTTGTCGAGTGGTGACAGCCTGCTGGGGGCCTAAGGAAGTTGTGCTGTTTGCCGCAAAGGGTGAACCAATAGTGTATGCTCTCTGCAATATGGGACTTTTAAGCGGTAAGTATTTTTATTTATTTATTGTCTTTATTTCCCTCTGTCTACTCTGACCATACCCATGGGAAGATAAAATGGGGTTGTGGATTCTTTTACACGGAAAGTACACGGTGATGTGAATCAGGAGATGGGGAGCAGCATATTCGTGGCTAGCTGATACACGCGACTTCGTCCGCGTAGCTTGATAATTTGTTTCGGCTTAAAGCCGAAGAGCGGTTATACCTAGTTCTAGCCGGTTAGAACTAGGTGCGGCCAGCAGTAGTTGGTTAAATTTAGGTGTACTGTTAAATTTGTAAAATACGGAAAAACGTATCAAGTAATATCAGCGACAGTAGGTTCAAGTGCGGTTGAGGTGGCCCATGGGTGACCTTAAAACCGCACACATTTATCTAATTTATAAATGATGTATGATACATCAGCCGCAATCGACTACACCTTGTATTAGCCGGCTATTTCTAGGTGTATCCGCAATTCGGCTATTAGCCATAACATACTGCTGGCCGCACCTAGTTCTAATCGGCTAGAACTAGGAGTAACCGCACTTCGGCGCGGTAAGAAAACAAATTATATGAAATTTAGTTATTTAACGGTGAAAAATTACTGAGAAAATTATAAGAAACCACAGGGGGCAATTGATCAAGAAAACACTGCCAGCGTTCTTGGCATGATACCGCGGGGAGTAGGACTGTATGATAATTGTTATTAGTTTTAGTATTATAGTTTTTTAATATTGTTACGAGCTTGGGGTTCGAGACAATTAAAAAGTGCCGATTGAATTACCAAAATTGACACTTTAATTACACAACACTAATTACAATCTAAAAACACACTAATAATAAAACACAATCACTTTAGTTCGCAGTTATTTCGCTGCGAAGTATTCTCTTGTATCGCCAATTCAATACTGACTTGGTCGTGGTCTGGTCCATACCGGCCTTATATAGGGCCTCAGATAGTTTCCAGAACCTTCTACTGTAGCGACATCTAGAATGTTCGAGTACATATCGGTCCCGAAATTTCTGGAAGGATCTTGACTCTCCTAGTTCTGCTACTCGACACTAGAGGGCGCTAGTGTAACTAGTGCTGCCATGTACAAGACATTAATAGTGGTGCGCAACAATATTGTATATATTAAAGGTTAAATTATTGCATTTAATTAGATTATGTAATAATTTTTTTTAAACAAGAAATCATTGCGTTCACTATACATGGTTATGTTTCAACACATTTTAGTTTTGACAACACAAAGTAAAAAACAATATCACTTCTTTTATACTATATTAACATCTATCTATACTATTAAAAAACTCTAACGCGACGTCTGTCTCAACACGCATCGAGCAAAAACCTGTGAACCGATTTGGATGGGACTTTCACTGGCAGATAATTGATGTTATAAGGAGTAACTTAGGCTATTTTTATTTTATGTATCCGCGCAAAAAAATTTCAAGCGGGCAAAGTCGCGGGGAACAGTTAGTCGTGAATAAATACTTTGTACCTTGTTTCAAATCTGATTATAATAGAATTAAGGTAAAGTACGAGGCGAATACTGCGAGAATCCGTACGAAATAAAATAGACAGATGTAATGAAATGTCAATCCAAAGAAACGACAATCCAATCCTAAATTTAAAACAGTGAAGTTGCGGGATTTATTATCATTGGGTTAAGATTTATTTGAATTGAAAACGGCTTTCCGCGTCGAATCCCTTATTTTCCGCTTTCTTGTTACCTTATGGAGAGTTACATTATGTTACTTGCGGAAGAGCTTGTTTTATTTGGCGTGCAAAATGTTTTATTACTTCTTCTTAATTTAGTGTTCGAAAAATTAAAATTTTGATTTCTATTAATAATTGTATAAATTAAAATAATTAAAAATATATTTATTTTCAATTTATTAGTTCTTAATTTAATGATCGAAATATTAAAATTTTGATTTCTAATAATTTTCTTAACGAAAATTTATAAAAACGGAATCTGCGAAGGACTAGTCGTCGCTGCTGGTGATAAGAGGGCTGGTTCTTTTCTCGCTCAAAGCCTAATTATAGCCATGCAACGAGTTGACTATGAATTTTTGAATTTGAATTTGACTTAGCGGCCAGCCTCCGCAGAGTCTACTTCACCTGAGGATTGAGGATTTAGCGCAATCTGATGAACGGTATGGCAGCGCATAAAATACGAACAAACAAAAATTAATTTTTATTTATTAGAATATATAAACCCTACTGGTACTCCGCATTCATCTCATTCTCTCGAAGTTTAGTCTTCTGATGGTTTCACTTCTACCGCGTGTGAGTTGCACACTTTCCTTTTTTATTATGGTATGGTATTAATAAATACAATATTTATTTATTACATTTAATTGTTCTTACGTTTTTTTAAAAAAGCCGTGGTAGCTCAGATGGTTAGCGCTCGCTGTAAACTTCACAGAACTCGAGCAACCCGGGTTCGATCCCCGCTGGCACCAATAAAATTGTAAATTGCAATTTTAAGTGCCGATTTACCACGTGTTCGGCGGTGAAGGAAAACATCGTGAGGAAACCTGCATGTCTGAGAAATAAGAAAAAAAATATTTCGAAGACATGTGAAGTTCGCCAACACGCATTGGGGCAGCGCGGTGGACATTTCCTTGCCCTAAAACCCTCTCAGAAATGAGAGGAGGCCTGTGCCCAGCAGTGGGACGTAAATAGGCTGCAACGTTTTTTTAAACTCCCAATGTGCACTGTAGGCTCGCTAAATAGGAAATTAGTTTGATAATTACGTGTACGAAAGTGGGTAAACATTTATATAAATCCGATAAAAACAGAAGATTGAATGAGAATATGATATTTATTTATTATTACTAACAATAATTAAAAAACATCTGAACATAATAAAAAACTGTGATAGCCATCCCGCCTGCCAAGTATGACTATTGTGTCAAATATCCCCCCAACAAGCCAATCTATGGGGAAAACCTATGTTCAGCAGTGGACTTTAATAGGCTGTAGTGATGATGATGATGATGATGATGATGACATATTATATCCATATGTTTTACTTAATTTCCACTGTGCTCTAGAATAGAGGTCTGCTACTACGTAAGAAGTACAGTCTGCAAGTGAATGATAACTACATTAACAAAATGAGGGTAAAAATGAATGGAAGTAGATGCCTATTTTTCTTAGTGCATGCCTTAAGCACAAAGCGCGTAGGTATGTTCTACTAGCGCCTAAAAATCAAGATTCCAACGTTTTGTCGCATAAAATCGTATCTAACAATCATATTGAAAATATAAATGATAATATAAAAAGCACTTATTCAGAAAGATAAATGATTGTTGAACTTAGTAATATTTCTTTTTAATCGATTAATTGCTATTTTTACATAAAAAAGTGGTTTTAGTGGCTTATGGTGTAGATTTATCAAGGCCGCATGTAGTGGTAAACACGATAACTTTTGAAAATATCTTTTGTTCAACTCAATCTATTTTTTAATCTCTTCATCTATCACGTGGGAAGCCATGTGATGTAAATGGCAGTTTAGTTTTCTTTTGTTTAGTTATAATTAATTTTTTCGGCGTAGAAATCCGGAAATTTTCGGTGTTTTAGCAGCCTTGTAATAAATTATTTTACTAAATAGACTGGCTCCGTCACTCATTTCGGCCTCAGCCGCCGTTGTGAGTGGGTATTGTATCGGTTGTCTGCAGTGGCTCAAAAAGAACGCTGTACACATACAAAATATTCAATAAACCAAATTTCTTACATGATTATTATAATAATCAGAGATCTTTATTACAATATTTTCAAAGCACAGAATAAATAATAGTACTACGTACTAAAAATAAGTAGGATGTATATATTTAAGTATATTTATACTTAAATACATCTTGGACTTTATGGAGTGACCTGAATAATGATAATATGATGATCATTATGAGTCGTGCACTTTTGGATTTTCCAAGTTTTTTTTAAAGTGAAGTTTGACATAAATTTATTGGAAAATCGGAAGTATTGTAATAAGGTTATTAGTGAAAACTTGTGTGTATTTAAACTACTTTAAAAAATCCTTATAATCGTGTTATACGTAATTTTTTAATGCGCTTAGGGCATACACAATTGGATTTACCAATAGTTTTTTTTTAATTTAATTAGAAGACTTTATTTATTTACATATAACTCTTGTTGTATTTCATATAGGCAAAGATATAAAGAGCGAACTCTATACCTATAAACATGATCATTTCATAAATCAGCACTACATATCATGTTGAGTTGACACAGTCTGCAATTTGTAGTTCTCCAAGTTGTAGTTTGAAATAATTTAAACAAATCTGTCTAATTTCTAGGAGCCCAAACAACCAAAGCCCAACCAGTGCTTGATGTAACCAAAGTTGAACTACCATCTGGCGATATAGTAGGTGGGCCTATTTTGGATATGTGCTGGGATCCTACTGGTCGATACCTGGCCATACTGTTTGAAGAGTCGTACCTTGTTGCAATATTCTGTACCACACAACTGATGATGCAGATGAAGATAACACCATGGTATAGTATTGTTATTAATTATTATATTAAGTATTTAATTATTATTTTTATAGGTATGTATATCAGCTGAACCTTATCATCAAAATCAGCTGAAAGCCACATTTGTGTAGGCAAAGTTATGGTTCTTTTTTAAATGAATAAGGGTAACAAACGAGTACACAGTCCATCTGATGGTAAGTGGATGCTGTGGCCCATAGACAACATTTATTGTCAATTGTGTTGAGTTGTGACCCCTGAGAGCTAAGATAGAATGCCTCGTTTCCAGTAAAAAGGGTCATATTCACCATAAGCATTAAGCTTCTATTTTACGCTGATATTTAAAGATTCATGCTACAACCATAATATAGCTGCAGCATGGCTCTACCGTGTATACAACATGTGTTTGGCACACATAGATCCTGTGTGTTGGGAATGCTTTATATGTATATATCATATGTTGGTACCACAGTTTAAAGACCTTACTGTTGGGAAATGAATGTATGTGTACAGAGCAGCAGTGGAGGTGCTGCGGGGCAGGGGGCGGGCCGACCTTGTGCTATCGCACTTTACTGAGTCTGATAGACAATACATGCGGTTGGCGCGAGCGTGTTTTATAGTACTTATTTAACTAATTTTAAGTGCCGTTTTCGAAAAATATAATATATAGAATGGTGAATTACTGTTATAATTATATGAGTTAATAAGTAAAATTGGATTCAAATGACGGCCATGCTTATGTTTTCCCTCATTTTTTGTTGAAAAAAGAAAAAGGTAGCTCAAGATGGTTAGCGCTTACTGTAAGTTTCACAGTTTCGGGTTCGTTCCACGCCGGCACCAATGAAATCGCGGTGAATGAAAACGTCGTGAGGAAATCTGCACGTCTGATAAATAAAAAGATATTTCGAAGACATATGTAGTTCGCCAGCACGCATTGGGGCAGCGCGTCGGACATTCCTTGCCCTAAAACCCTCTCAGGAATGAGAGGAGGCCTGTGTCCAGCAGTGGGACGTATGTAGGCTGTAATTTTCACTTTTTTTTTAAAACATTTAGTACTATAATATCCAAAATCATTTTATTTCCATTTTCGTGACAACCCCTAGCATACACGCTGGGCGCGTAAATACCTACCGGCGACATAGCCGTTTAAGACGTTTCGGAACTGTAGTCTTAAAACGTACACTTACAATGTTTGAATTTAGATGTTACCAGACATAGTGATGTTGTTATATTAATAAATTCCTTTTATTACACACATTTTTGGGGTTATTAAACCCATGTACATTATTATTAATGAGCAATTATTATTTATTTCTAAAGTCACAATTAATATATTGTAATATTTTGATCATATCTAATAACTTATTTAATATATCCACGAGTATCTGTATTTGCCCAACGTAAACAATATTTGCAGCTGTTTCGTGTGCGGCATAGACGATGAAATGCCAACAACTATGGCCTTCCAGAAGAACTTCACAGAGGGTGCTTGTTTGACAATCGCATGGTCCAGCGGAAGGTTGCAACATTTCCCAATTGTGTATGGATAGATGATAAGAAAAGGAGAAACTATTTCTTAATTTGAAGCAGGTATTAATTACCTCTATTAACATGAACCGCTGGTCGGACTTAAATAACTGATTAAGGTAAAAAATGAACAGCTAAACAGACAGAAGTTTTGCTTTAATTCAAACAACCGATTCTAGTGATAATATTATTATAAAATTAACAAGTAAATCCAGAGAACTGAAATAAAGAAAAAAACTTCAATAAAGTCTTCAAATATTTTTGTTTTATTTAGTTTTATGATTAATTTTTTGTTTATTTATTTTTTAACAATAAATAAATAATAGACACTTTACATACATAAACTGCACACAGACAAACATCTAGACTTGGAGCAATTATTTGTAGGCCATATTTAAAGTTATGAGTATATACATAGGGCATATATTATAAAATGTACTGTATGTTCATAATCATTTTGCATGCAGACATGGTTCACGCGATAGAGCCATGCCGCAGCTATATTATGGTTGCTGGACGAATTAGTCGACTGGGGAAGGACTGCTGTGAAGGCTTTTTCGTATGCTGATTGTAGAGGACCCGCGACCGCTATTAATTAATTAAACTTTTTTTTTTGTAGGATAGGGTGACAAATGAGCACACAATCCACCTGATGGTAAGTGGTTGCTGTGACCCATAGACATCTACATCTATCCTCAATAAAGAATCAAAATGCAGATGCGTTGTCACCCGTGAGGACTAAGATGGAATGCCTCTTTTCCAGTAAAAAGGGTCTCCGGTTCTCTACACTCACCATACGAAACGCAGCAGTGTTAAGCTGCTATTTCACGCTGGTATTCTGTGAGAGCGTGGTCCTTCCCCGGTCGAGCCGACCCATTCGTGCTACAACTAATATAGCTGTAGCATGGCTCTATTTTTTATTAGTTACAAACTAGGCAGTCCATCTTAGCCCACAGGGGTGATAACGCATCTACATTTTTATTCTTCATAGAGGATAAAGGTGCCACAGCACCATTTACCATCAGGTGGATTGTGTGCTCGTTTGTCACCTTCATTCTATAAAAAAATATGGCTCGTACTATTTTTAAAGAACTGTCAGTTCCTTATTAGACAAGTAAAATAAGTTTATCAACACCAGAGTGCCTATAGCAACTAATAATGAATTATGGATTCCAGGTCCAATGCCTTAATATGTAATCTTATAAATGACCAATAATTCAATTGTTGGATGAAATGACTGAATTTACTGTTTTGTTAATGACAATCGAACGGTCAAAAATTAAAATTAATTTTAAACATATTAATATGTATACTATAAATAAGGTGAATTTTGTAAAATCATTAAATAGTTTGTTTTCATTTAACCTGAGTATTAATTAATCACAGCCTTATTGGTCTAGTGTACGTAAGCGTGACTACTGAACAGGGGGTCCTGGGTTGGGTCAAAATCAGTTTGAGTCAAAATGAGTTTTCTGTCAAAAAAAAAGTAGGAACCCAGAGCCAAGAAGTTGATGGTGTTTCACACCTGTGCTCCGAAATCACGTAAAGCCTTTGGTCCTGTGCTTGATCTCTCTCCGGTCCTCTAGGATTGCGTTCCATTAAACTATGAATGAGAGAATAGATTGTGTGCTTTGCTAGTCTCCGTTGAAAGTGGGTCGAAATTCCATGAGGTCTCGGGTTCAAATATCAGGTCGGGCCAAAATCAGTTAATGAGTTTTTCTGACAAAAAAATCTCATTAGCAGCATGGAGTCAGTAAGGTGGTGGTGTTTCACCTCCGTGTCTAGGAAAGCACTTAAAGCCGTTGGTCCTGCGCCTGATCTCTCCCCAGTCGTGTCGGAATTCCATACATCGGACTATGATAGGGGGGGGGGGGGGGGGGGGTTAACAGAAAGTACACCATGCAGCTGTGTTTGTGCACATACTCGTTCACTATAATCCTGTTTTGCGTGGTGATGATGATGGTGATGGCTAGCCTCAGTTGAGACTGTCCGTCGTAATCTAATAGATACCACGCCTATTTTTGATCTTTCTCGCTTCTTCCGACACTGGAAGAAATGGAAAGACCGAGTAAGCCACTGTATAATTTGCTTATTTCTTTAATTATTTATGCTTTATTTTCATTTCTCTTTAAATAAAAGACAAAAGGGCAGACTAAATGCCTACAGGCATTCTGTACCATCCAACCCATGGGATGGTGAGAATTTGATGGAGGTGTAGCAAAATAAAAATGTATTTTGCTACACCTCCATAATTGGAGGCTGAATATTCAAAAATGTAATCCATAGTGTTTTCCCAGTTTACATTCCTATTATTTTAATTTTATTTAACAGTGCCACAGGTTTACATTTAATCACAGGCAGAGACGTACCACGTCCTAATGTACCCGTGGCTTATATAAAGCCTACGCGATAAGATCCGAGTTAGGTTAGAATGCAGTGTTTAAACCATGAAGCAAATACAAAGAGGAGACGTTGTAATTAAATTTCACTATGTAACAACGCGTGACAATTTGCGAGGTGAGGAGATACAAAGCCCCGCCTACTTTACATTATCTACATCTACCGATAAATAGTAAAACTACTCTAATCTTTCCATATCGATGTTGCAATGTAGCTTAGCTACCTTGACAGTAAATGGCGGCATGTCCACAAAATGTTATAAATGCAAAATTACAATTTTATATATATTTTATAATATAATCTTTATATATATAAAAAGTACGTGTCACGTTGTTTGTCCGCGATGGACTCCTAAACTACTGAACTGATTTCAATGAAATTTTTGGTCATTGTGCAGTTTGGTCCAACTTAAAAGATAGGATAGCTTACATCTCAATTTATAGTCGCAATACAATATTATTTTATTGAAAATTATTTGTCTATTATTTGACAGTCACAATTAACTGTTAGCTCCAAACGATTCTGTCAGATGACGATATCTGTTGACTGGATTGAGTAAATATTTAATAGATGGCGCTATGTTAAAAATACAAACGTTTAATATAAGCTACAATTTAGTAGTATAACCACCACGTATTGCTGTAAGTATTCAACAGATAGAACCGATTTAAAAAAAAATTTGCAGACTGTGTGCAGTTTGGTCCAACTTGAGAGATAGGATAGTTTTTATCCCGATAAGTGACCCTCAATTTTTTTATTGCTTATTTCAGAAGTTTTTTTGGGAAAGCAAATGGTCGTTCGGAAAGGGCAGAACAACGTCTGCCTGGTCAGCTAGTATTATATATAATATAATATTGTAAATAAATATAATAATATTTATTTTACAATTACAAAAATACATTTCTTTATGTCTGAATGCAAAACAAATTTCAGCACCTTCGTATGATTATTTTATCATTACTGAGCTCTACGTACCTTTATATTTTTAGTTCACAGGACACAAAGTGTCGCCATCTAGTGTGGAATATATTTACCTAATTATATTTGAAAGCCGACGGAAAGAGATTTTTCTAGAACTATTTTAATAAATTAGGTGTAAAATTACTTACAAATGACATGTGATGCCATCTATAGCATCGGAGCGTCTATCTCATGAAGCAAATACATTCAGACAAAGAAATTTTAATCGCCAAAGTAATATTTTTATAGTTTTCATAATAATTTTGGGAACAAGCCGCCATCTATCGTCAAGTAAACCTCATAAAAAATAACAAAAAGACAAGGCCGCAATTAGAATTCAATTATTTTACCTAGTAACCCAACATTCAATATTAAAATGAAGGAAATTGTACTTGGCTGATTTTTACGAAATGTTTAAGTTATATTTAAGTGACGTTCTATATGCAAAGAATCACTTAAATACAATTTAAATATGTTTATCATTTCGTGAAAGTCAACCTTCAAGAAATATTTATTTTATCCATAAAATAAAGTCTCTTTGAAACTAAATATTCTATGTTCAATATTAAGTAGGATATTTAATTTGGAACTAAATATCCTACTTATCTCACTAATATTATAAAGGCGACATTTTGTGTGTTCTTTCTGTCTCCTTGAGCTTATTCCACACTAAGTATGTACTGTGTATGTGTAATTTTTTCACGCAGTAACGGCTGGACTATTATTTATGTGTGGGCTCTGAGGGAGAACAAATAATAGACAAATTATTGTAATTAATATAATTTTATTTACAAATCAATTAAAATATAAATATTTTATTCCAAATTAGGCATCCGAATGCACTTTTTGAATGCCAATCTAAGAACATTAAATTGTATTTAAGTGATTCTTTGTATATAGAATGTCACTTAAATATAACTTAAATATTTCGTAAAAATCAGCCTAAGTACAATTTCCTGCATTTTAATATTAAAAGTTGTGGATTACTGGGAAAAATAATTGAATTCTAATTAGGGCCCTGTCTTTTTGTTATTTTTATGAGGTTAACGTGACGAGAATACGGCCTGTTCTCAAAATGATTATAAACTATAAAAATAATATTTTGCGATTAAAATTTCTTTATGTCTGAATGCAAAACAAATTTCAGCACCTTCGTATGATTATTTTACCAATACTGAGCTCTACGGACCTTTATATTTTTAGTTCACATGACACAAAGTGTCGCCATCTAGTGTAGAATATATTTAATTATATTTGAAAGCCGACGCAAAGAGATTTTTCTAGAACTATTTTAATAAATTAGGTATAAAATTATTTACAAATGAAATGTGATGCCATCCATAACATCGGGGCGTCTATCTGAGTAGTTTTTACACAATAAAACGCAACACTTCACCTTTTTCTTCTTAATACTACGAAAATACACCGATTTGCGATTTTTTCAACACATAAGCCCACAGGACGAATGCTGACAGTATACTAACTAAAGCCACGCCCACTATGATGACGTCAGGACCTACTTAGAATCACAGTGCACAGTTGATTATGCCGTCGCCCCTTTGTATTAGCTTCATGGTTTAAACAAAGGAATATTCGCAACCGAAAAATGTGTTTCTGTAGAAATGTAGTCAAAATCATAACTTGCGACTCGGCCGTCAACGCTTACTCAATCATCCTTAGTTCTGGTCTTGGTCACATAGTTTTTGGGTACAATATCATGAAAAATAAAAATAAAAAAATACTGAGTAACTAATTTAAGGCGTATTATCACAGTAAGACGACCACAAGGAAATATTAGGAAAAACTAGTAACATTCAACAAAAGGAATGGAAAAATATTTACACATTGTTCACTAACTCATAGAAGCTGACCCTTTTGTATGAACTATGGACCACAAGGAAATATTAGGAAAAACTAGTAACATTCAACAAAAGGAACGGAAAAATATTTACACATTGTTCACTAACTCATAGAAGCTGACCCTTTTGTATGAACTATGGACCACAAGGAAATATTAGGAAAAACTAGTAACATTCAACAAAAGGAACGGAAAAATATTTACACATTGTTCACTAACTCATAGAAGCTGACCCTTTTGTATGAACTATGGACCACAAGGAAATATTACGAAAAACTAGTAACATTCAATAAAAGGAACGGAAAAATATTTACACATTGTTCACTAACTCATAGAAGCTGACCCTTTTGTATGAACTATGGACCACAAGGAAATATTAGGAAAAACTAGTAACATTTAACAAAAGGAACGGAAAAATATTTACACATTGTTCACTAACTCATAGAAGCTGACCCTTTTGTATGAACTATGGACCACAAGGAAATATTAGGAAAAACTAGTAACATTCAACAAAAGGAACGGAAAAATATTTACACATTGTTCACTAACTCATAGAAGCTGACCCTTTTGTATGAACTATGGATCACAAGGCAATATTAGGAAAAAAACTAGTAACATTCAACAAAAGGAACGGAAAAATATTTACACATTGTTCACTAACTCATAGAAGCTGACCCTTTTGTATGAACTATGGACCACAAGGAAATATTAGGAAAAACTAGTAACATTCAATAAAAGGAACGGAAAAATATTTACACATTGTTCACTAACTCATAGAAGCTGACCCTTTTGTATGAACTATGGACCACAAGGAAATATTAGGAAAAACTAGTAACATTCAACAAAAGGAACGGAAAAATATTTACACATTGTTCACTAACTCATAGAAGCTGACCCTTTTGTATGAACTATGGACCACAAGGCAATATTAGGAAAAACTAGTAACATTCAACAAAAGGAACGGAAAAATATTTACACATTGTTCACTAACTCATAGAAGCTGACCCTTTTGTATGAACTATGGAATATCACAATCTCAATGTCGTCTAAATAGTTACATTTAAAATTTCATCTCACGGGAGGAATTTTTCCTCGAAATCTTTCACTATGGTACCTCTACTGAAGTTTAAATCTGCAATTGATTAAGTTATCGCATAATATAACAACAATCTGTGTTTACGAACAAAATATATGAAAAAGCTTAGACTCTATAAATGAACCTTTGTGTATTTGTTTGTTGACTCTCATCGACTATAGACTCGGTCGTAATACCTGCAAGAGATTTTAGGGAATTTCTTATAAATGACTTATTAAAACTGGTCGCTATACTCGAAATTGTTGTAATATCTGAAATCGCTATAACCGAAACATTCTCTATCAAAGTATACGTTAAATTCAAGGGTTTTCAAAGTAACGTCGTTATAACTGAAAAGTCGTTAAAACCGGGGTTGTTATTTATTAAATCCACTATATTACTTAACATCAAACGATAATATAAATTCGCCATACCCAAAAAAAAACCATGCAAAACGAAAAGTGATATTATGCTTTATTGATATTTTATTACCAATTGACTTGCTGTAAAATAGTGTTTACTTTTGAATTTTTAATGTTGTTCTTGTAACACTTCTTTTATTTATTTCAGTTGCACCTAAACCTAACATGCGTCTAGATTTTAGGATCAGATCATTTTTTAATTCATCGTCAAATGTCAATTGTACTTTGACGTATACGCTGTTGTGATCGCTGAGCCCTCGTCGAAAATTTTTAACTATATATCTGCTATTACATGTTTCAAATTCTGTACAAATTCTTTTATAAAGCTCATCCACTATACGTTCTAATTCCATTTTCATGTTCACCTCAATATCTTTTATAATATTCTCTTTTAACTTTGAATTCATAGAATCTAACTTCTTATGTAGGAATTTGTTTGTATGTAACTTCACTTTGTCGACCATATCTTTTATAAAAAATTGCAGATTAGAAATGTTTCCCCTGTCTATTTTCAAACGGTGCACTTTCGCGGTAAATGTGTTACAAACTACATTTCCAATGTCATGGTTTACCTCTCTTAGTCTTAATACAGTACCTTTATTGTGAGACTTTCTTTCCGTATTTACGTCTATTTTATACATTTCTATGTAATCGTTTAAAACTTTAGCAGTTGCAGTATGAATATATTTATAAATATATATAAGGACACGTTTTAGTTCTTCTGTACATATCTGAATATTCTTTCTACATACAAGACTATTTCGATGTGTTATATTATTACGTAAGGCTTGTCGTTTTCGCGTGTCTTTGTTTATATCTGGAGCTGAGGAATTAGACACGTTTTCACTATCGCGTTTTACTTTTTGACATATAAATTTGTACTGCTTCGTGAGCATCTGCCCATTTTTTACCATTTGTGAGAAAAAGGACGGTACATTTCCCATAAGTGATCTAACTATGCTGTCTAAACGATTTCGAGACATTACGGTGTTGTTATTAAATAAATCTGAATATTTCTCCTTGATTTTCTGCCATTCTATATTCCAAGTATCAGTGATTCCCAAAAAATTTGCAACATTATCACTATTTACCCTCAAAACCTTTTCTTTACCATTAATATTGACATTCCATGAACATTGATTTTCAATCATCCTAGCTATCATATCATCCAGAGTCTGAATAACTAGGTCAATCGTTTCATGAGAAACAGATTCCTGAAGTAAGGTTTTATGTATCCTATTTCTTAAGTTTTTATACTTTTTTATATCTTTCTTGAATGGTTCCTTATTATTTCTAAGATTGTCTTTTTGGTCAGGTATAAATTCTAGAATTGTTGTCTCGTCATTACCTTTAAGTGTGAGATTATTTTCCTGATCTGACTCGTTGAAACTATCGTCTTGTAGATAAGGTCTCAATTCGATAAGTTTCGTTTTTACGATTTCTTCAAGATATGGCCTCCTACACGTGAATCTTGTTCCTGGATTTAATTTAAATGGAATATCACCATCATTTAATGATTCAAGTCCAAGTCTTAAGATTTTCTCCAACAATACTGGGATTAAAGAGGGATCAGCAAAAATTCCTTCTGCCTTGTTTACGTTTGCAGTACGAGCTGCTGATAACATACCTAATAAAAGAGTTATGAATTAAATAACAATTGGTACTTCCTGCGGCTTAATATTAGCTAAGGGCTGATTATTCAATCATCGGATAAAAGTTATTTATAGTAAGAACAAATTACATTTGTATAAATAAAATAGTTTAATTATCTCACTTTATTGTTGTTTATATGTGATTTATGGTATAAAACTATTTAGAATTTGCATATTTTTTTTCTTTTGTTTTAAAAAGTGTTTCGTGTATGTACTTTTCTTTGGTTTTATTTCTATTATTATCATTTTCTACTTTATTGTTGTCTTTATTTTCATAATTTTACTCGTATTTTTAAAAGACAAAGTATGTTTGTTTGGCGGAAAATCAGCGCCGTTGTTATTGCACTATCAGATGCCTATTTGTTGCTGAATTAATGATGTTTGAGGTGCAATTATGTAATATAGCTTCAAATAAAGATGTTTCTGTTTTCTTTCTTTCTTTCACTTTTATATTCAGTCAGGTTTTATTTTACTTCTTGCATAACTTTAATCTAACAATAGAAAAAGCAGCCCTTAGTTAAATTAAATAACGTTAAATGGATTGAATTCTAGAAACGTCATACCGTTAGGCACAAGCCGCAACTCATTACTGAGATGGCTTTGAGTTCATCACGCTGTCCTGATACGATTTGGTGGATTTTTAATGATTTATAATGTGTTATATTTGTTTTTATAATGATTGCGTCGTTGGTTAAGTAGTCATAGCGCTTCCGATAATCGTGTGGTTCTGGATTCGAATTCTAGGTGAAATCAATATCTGTTATTGGGTTTTTCTGTCACGAAAATCTCATTTCTCTGTAGCAGCCCCGAGTTAGAAATTTGGCGTGATTCAGCCCTGAGCTTTAGAGTTTTAGATAATAGTCGAATTAATTTTAATTTGCAATTAACAACTACAGTGGAACTGATAAAAGGTATTAAACTAAGGACTATGTTCACTTTGAAGGCTTACTTTTTTATTCCGGCTCCAATTCATTTAACAGTGGTAGAGCCACGCGGCTTTTGCTGTCGCACGCATGGGCCGGCTCGAACCGGGGTGGTACCACGACCTCACAGAAAACCAGCGTGAAGTAGAGGTTTACCTCTGCGTTTTGCTTGATGAGTGCAGGTGGCCGGAGGCCCTTTTTACTGGGAATGAGGCATTTCATCTTAGTCCTCACGGTTGACAACGCATCTGCATTTTGATTCGTAATCGAGGATAGATGTAGATGTCTATGGGCCGCAGCAACCACTTACCATCAGGTGGACTGTGTGTTCGTTTGTCACCCTTATCCTATAAAAAAAAATACTAATTTCAACATCATCATTACAGCACTTAACAAATTTAGTGCTGGACATCGGCCTCTCTCAAGGAATGCCACAATATATCACCCTCAACCATCTACATCTAACGTATGGAGTGTAGAGTAGAAGGAGGACCATCTCTATATATGAAAAGTGTCCCTAAAAACGTGTCCAATAAGGGTAGCGCTGCAGTAGCATAGGATAAATTAAAAAAAGCGCCAAAAGTAATTAGAATAAGATGGAGATTTAAAAAAAATACTAGTAATACTATTCAACATTACTAATATTCCCATTAACCACTTCTGGTAAGCTTAAAATGCTTGTGTTAGAAGTGGGTCACGACAGTAGTCGAATGGCGGATTCGAACCCACGACCTTTCGAGTTCGCGGTCCGCGCCCTGCCATTAGGCTGCTGCCGCCTTATCTATACAAATAAATAAAATTGAAGTGTCTGTTTGTAATATTAAAATAAAAGCTTTTTACTTAATGCATATGAATGTATATACGGTACTTATAACAAAAACACAATTTTTTAAATTTTTGTCTGTCTGTCGGTCTGTCTGTCTGTCTGTCTGTTTGTTCCGGCTAATCTCCGAAACGGCTGGACCGATTTTGACGGGACTTTCACTGGCAGATAGCCGATGTTCTAAGGAGTAACTTAGGCTACTTATATTTGAGAAAAAGAATTAGGGTTTTGAGCAATATAATTAAAACCCTCAATTACACGCGGGCGAAGTCGCGGCGCACAGCTAGTTATTAAATAAACAAGGACTGCCCAATCCGCTTGGTTTTGTACTACATAAATAATTGAGATTTTGTATACTGGCATTTTACTAACTACTCTAGTCATGAAATTTTTTAAATATTTGAATTCAGCTGACTTCACTCCGTTCACAACAGCTATCTTCATATCGTGGTTTTGGAACCTCTATTTTCAGTAAATAGTAGGACACCTTTTCAACTTTCGCCCCTTATAAGATGGTTCTTCTTGTACTCTACACTCCATAATCTAACGACTTCCTGCATGTCATACTGTCATCACTAGGTTCATACTTAATGATAATTGTAATTATTTTTATCACAATGTAATTATGCGTTCGATATTTACCTCCGAATATGAATAAAAAAATCATTACCATATCCATACCGGATAATTTATAATTAGTTTCATTTCCACATTTCTGTTTTTGTTGGGCAACGATTATATTTTATTTTTATAACTGTTTGCAATATTTCTTCCATTTTAATGTTAATAATTTTTATTTTATTACCGCAATCTGAATTGTATGTTTACGACTCTTGGTTTTATTTATACGTAGTATTTTTTATTACCAAAAAAATACATTTGTTTTACGCTCTGTTTCGTTGGTCTATACTAGAATTATTTTGTCTGTGCAGTTTAGGTCATACATAATCGGAGTATTTCGCTCTCTCTCCCACTCACGGTCCTTTTAGGGGCGAGCATAGTGATTGCATTTGCAGATATTAGGCGGGGGTAATAATGAAAAAAAAAATGACTCAGAACACAATAATGTCGCACCAGCCTTTGTATACCGTACCAGCAGCTTAGAGTAGAAAAGTTGGCGGTGTTTTACCCCCATGAGCCGTTGGTCCTGCTTCTATATATCTCTCTGGGCGTCTTGGATTGCCGTCCCATGTGATTATGGGAGTGAGGAAATAGGCAGTGTACCTGAGCGTGCACACACTAATGGACTTTAATCCTATCTTGCACAGATGGCTATTCTCCGTTGAGACTGGCTCACGTGAACGGAATTCGGTGTGGGAGACTTTACTTTTATTAAGATCGGAGGAAGCCCAGGAGCCAGAGACAGGGACGCGGTATCACCGTTGTGAATTACAACACAACTTTGTTGAATAACAACATTTTGTGGTGCTAAATGTTGGTATCAATTAGCATTTGAACTATGAGGCTGTTAAGACTGCGTCAAGGGCAAATTTATGGATGCAATGCCTGATCGTGGGTATTTTAGGTGACCAGGTGTCATAAAGTTCTTAGCATTTCCTATTATAGTTAAACAGCGGCAAGCGACAACGCAGGATTATTAAAATGGTTGTACTAAACTTGGCCTACATTGTCGGATTGATCTGTTTGCAACAACAGTGTTATTATTGACTAGCTACCCGCCCCGGCTTTGCCTGGAAAGGATCTATTGATGTGCCATTTTAGATTGATGATAATTAAAAACCAATTATTGTTAAAATTTTTCTTTTTCCAAAAAAGTCTGATAAAATGTAACGTACATCCCACCTGACATTGCCCTCTATCTGTTCGTAATGTTTCATCACAATTGCTTCAGCCAATACGTTACAAGCCAATAAGTTACAATTACATTACAAGCCAATGATATGGCAATATCAAAGTATGAAACGGACATATTAAAAAAACTTTCATCAAAACAAAAACGATGTGAATAGGTTGAAAGAAAAAAAAAGTCATAAAAAGCAACAGTTTTATTAACAATATAATCGATTGACAACCATAAAGACACTGTAATTATGATACGTAGAAAAATATATAAAAGTAGGTCGTACAAAACTGCAAAAGCCCACTAATAAGCTTAAAACTAATATTGCAACAATGCTATCACTTGCATGAATAAAAAATACTTTTAATAAATACTATTTAGCTCGATTGTATAAAATATTTTTTCTCTCTAAAAGTTAAACTAAAGTAATCTGTGAATTACACACTACGAATGTGATTAAATAGTTTAATAGATAAAAAATACCTAAATTTACATTTTTACATACGCAACGATCAAATCTACGCAGGAAGAGTAAAGATCTTTGTATAAGTAGCCTCGAAGTTAAATATTTTATGAAACCTACAGTTAAATTTCTATACGTTAGATGTCTCTAAAGTATGAAAATTTATATCTATATATAAATTAATCGATTACTCTTATCGACTCAAATTTAATTCAAAGTTCACTTCGTCGCGTCTATGCTCCTTCTACCTTTATGGTTTTATTGCTAACGAGAATGCAGTGTATAGTCCCACCAACTTATCTGTGAACTGACAGCTGCGGCAAAATTGTGAACTACAGCCGCCATTTAATCAAATGTCACTCGATACGTCATTGTTTTGAGAGTTTATAGAAAAATAAAAATTGCCGAAAACCATTAAAAGTGATGCTCGAAACATTATTTTAAAAGTATTAAACTTTTGTGAGCAAGAAGCTTGAGGGCAAGCACCGATAATGCCTTTCAATCAGGTCTATAAAAGAGTATCAGCTGCTACAGGTCAGTATTGCTATGTTTTGTTCCTTCCTTTCGTATTTCCGATAAATGGATTGGTTAATGCAATTCATTTCTTTTTCAGATGTTAGTCAAGGATTCATTTCCAAAATAGTTAAAGAACCGGAAACCGCATAAACCACAGAAACGCAAATTACAACGCCCGGTAAAAAAGGCATAAAGGCATATTATTTAATTAAAGTTTAATTGGTTCAATTATGATAGTTTTGTTTCTTCTTGTTCTTGGACATATATTCCGTGACTAATTTATTACCTTCGTATGTGGACTCTATCTAGGAATATAAGACCCTTAGATGGGAATATTCCCGAACTGGCAACGCAGAAGCGCCAAGCTGTCAGTTCACAGATAAGTTGGTGGCACTATAGCAGGGAATTGACCCTGACAGTAGCCGGGATAACGCATAGTAGAAGAAGGACGTAGTGTTGTCATTATAAATTGTTTTTCCGTCTGAAGACGTTATAAAATGTTAGTAAATTATAATATAATACCCTATTATTTATTTATGAAAATATAATCGTTTTTACACCCATTTATATATTTTCTACGTGTAAAACGCATTTTATATTATGGCGTAGCTCTATAATAAAAAGTACTAAAGTCTCATATTTTTAAGTCTAGCAACATTGCACCTTACATAATAAGAACTATTCGAGTAGATTGAGCTTGCTGTTTGTCTTGCGTAGTTGGGCTCGCCATGGTATAATTTTAGCGCTTTCTTCCTCTCCTCCATCGACGTTTTTACCGTTCGTTGTCGCATGATCTGAAGATATAAAAAAAAAAAAATATAGTCATAACAGTAGGTACATGATGATGCAGGAATAAAATTTTCGTTACCCCTTAGGTACTTATTTTTTACCTATAACTTAGAAACACATATTTTTTTTTATAAAAGTGAAGTGACAGTCCACCTCATGGTAAGATGGTAAGGCAGTTCATAGACCTGCAGCCAATTTCAAATAAAGAATGCTACAGATGCGTTGTCACCTCTGAGGACTAAAATGGAATGCCTGACATCCTGTAACTATACTGACCACTTGGGCTCGGAGTGCGCCTTTTTTTTATAGGATAAGGGTGACAAACGAGCACACATTCCACCTGATGGTAAGTGGTTGCTGCGGCCCATAGACATCTACATCTATCCTCGTTTGCGAATCAAAATGCAGATAGATGCGTTGTCACCCGTGAGGACTAAGATGGAAGGCCTCATTTCCAGTAAAAAGGGCCTGCGGCCACCTGCACTCACCAAGCGAAACGCAGAGGTAAACCTCTACTTCACGCTGGTATTCTGTGAGGTCGTGGTACCACCCCGGTTCGAGCCGGCCCATCCGTGCGACAGCAAAAGCTGCCGCGTGGCTCTACCACTGTTAAAACTACCTTTCGGCTGTATCGTAGCACAGTGTGATGTCAATGGGAACTATCGAGACCCTAGGCAGAAAACGGATCCTAAAACCTAGAAAATCATGTGTAAAATAGTGGGGGGAGGGTAGAGGGTTGGCCACCTAGAAATTCATCAAGTTTAGTGTACATAAAATTGCAATGTTTGGTGGTGTGTTGAACTCGAAAGGTGCGCATGTTGTAGAACAGCGAGAAGGATCTACCGAATTCCCATGCAGGGATCCTAACATCTAAAAAATCTTGTATAACATGGTGGGGGAGGGATAGACGGTCGGTCACCTTGAAATACGTTTAGTGTACATACCAAGTGCTATGGTCGGTGGTGACGTGTCCTCGGCGGGTGTGTGAGTTATATCTTGGGCTATATCTTAGCAAAGCGAGATGTTGATGAGAACTATCGAATCATCTAACATCTAGAAAATCTTGTATAAAATGGTGCGGGGAGGGGTAAGAGGGTTGATCATCTTGAAATACATCTAGTCTACATACCATTGCAATGGTCGGTGATAAGTTGACCTCGGAACGTGCGCATCTGGGCTATGTCTTACCACAGCGAGATGTCGATAGGATTTACCGAATTCCCATGCAGAAAAGGGATCCTACCACTTGTGTTTTTTTATAGGATAGGGTGACAAACGAGCACACAGTCTACCTGATGGTAAGTGGTTGCTGTGGCCCATAGACATCTACATCTATCCTCGTTTGCGAATCAAAATGCAATTGCATTGTCACCCGTGAGGACTAAGATGAAATGCGTCTTTTCCAGTAAAAAGGGTCTCGGGTTCTCTACACTCACCATACGAAACACAGCAGTGTTAAGCTGCTATTTTACTCTGATATTCTGTGAGAGCAAGGTCCTTCTCCGTTCGAGCCGAGTCATTCGTGCTACAACTATACTACTAATATAGCTGCAGCATGGCTCTGCCACGTGCAGAAACATGTACATACCATTGCAATGGTCCGTGTTGAGCTTGAACTCGGAGGGTGCGCGCGCGTGTTGCGCGGGCTGCGTGTGGTGCGCGTGCGAGTCGTAACAGAGCGAGATGTTGTCGATGGAGACGGCGCGCTGCGTGCCGCTCGGGTACGCGCGCCACTCGCCGTTCATTGTGCCGTTACCGTGGCCTTCCTCGATTTTGGGCGTGTACAGTGATTGTCTGGAAATGGATTTCATTATTTGGATGCTGGATACACTGGACGTAGTACAAAAAGGAAAATAATACAGTTCAAAAAACTTATACAACGAGCGTTAATCATGAACTGTGATAATCTTGATAATTATTTTATTTTATCATGGTGATCTTTTTCAGGATACTAAGATTAAATTATTGTATTGATATCGGTCCATACCAGCGCAAATTTTCAAATCTGCCGTCTACATATTGGTGAAAATTACATTAATTATCAGCAAAAGTAATATGTCATGTAATATACGAGTCATCAACGTCATCATTTACAGTTCTTAGGCCTACCACAAGGAATGCCAAGAAGCGCGGTCCTGAGCCACTTGTATCCATTGACTTCCTGCACATCTTACAAAGTTGTCACTCTATATAGTGAGAACAGTTCCAATTAAATTGTTTTTGCAATTTAATGCGTAGATTTTCCACGTGCTCGTGTGTGAAGGAAAACATCGTGAGGAAACTTATGTCGAGTACATTTAAAAAAAATCAAGGACGTGTAAAAGCAATAACACTCAGTGAAGGAGAGCAGAGGACTTTATCGGAGATAAACCTCTTCATAAATGAGAGGAGCGTTTGTGCCTCTCATTGTGACGTATGTATGTAAGTTGCAACATTAACTTTCAACTAACATTGCCTGGTACAAATTTAAATGGAATTTGACAGTCGTAGAATAGAAAAAACAGATATTCTTATTACGTCACTAGCGTGTCACACTCAGAAACTAAAAGTAGACAATCGTTTTTGGACCCACTAGAAATTTTAACGTAACTTAATTTTATTACACATAAAAAAGATACCAATTTATTTTAGTAAACGGCCTAAACATTTTATGAAAATCTAACCGGAATCATGAAATCTAAAAAAAAAAAAGAGTTATTTTGATTGTTCTGGCTAACGTAATATGAAAAAAAAATGCGTGTAACGAAGAACGAACTACTAAAAGGATTTTTCATCAATCTTAAAGTACCTATAAATGCTGAATGTACCTACAACTTTGTTTTATACTATTAATTATTGACCAGTGCACTATTTTGACTTGTAATACCGGTGAAAACTATAAATAAATAGACAGTCACTTTTAGTTTGCTTTTAGGCTATTGTGATATACATACTTTAATATTAATTTCTCAGTATTCCCGTTAGACGCGGTAAAACTAATATTACTATAGTAATCTATAGATTATAAGCATTGAGTTATATGTACTACGTACTAGAGACGCCATTCCAAACAAAAATTGTGTCCTACTCTATGTCTTCGCGCATGCGCGGGAGTAGTAGTCGCGCATGCGCGAAGACTTTAATTTGATATAAAATAAGATATTAATGTAAAATATGTAAATATAAGAATTTAATATAAAATATCTTATATTTAATCTAAACAAACATATTTCTAAATAAAATGTAATACTTAATAATTATTTTATGGAATTCACAAATCTTCAATTTAACAGTAGTAGAGCCACGCGGCAGCTTTTGCTGTCACACGGATGGGCCGGCTCGAACCGGGGTGGTACCACGACCTCACAGAATACCAGCGTGAAGTAGAGATTTACCTCTGCGTTTCGCTTGGTGAGTGCAGGTGGCCGGAGGCCCTTTTTACTGGAAATGAGGCAATCCATCTTAGTCCTCACGGGTGACAACGCATCTGCATTTTGATTCGCAAACGAGGATGGATGTAGATGTCTATGGGCCGCAGCAACCATTTACCATCAGGTGGACTGTGTGCTCGTTTGTCACCCTTATCCTATAAAAAAAACGCAATATTTAGTTTGTACGGATTGCAGTACAGTTCAGTTGAACATAGTCAATGTTCGGAATGGCTTCTCTAGTACGTAGTACATATAACTCAATGATTATAAGGAACAAATCGACATGAATTTCATTAAGTTACGTCACAATTTGTGGTGTGCCCATTGTCAATACAAAAAGAAATGGGCTCCTTTGATTAGTTTATTTGAATAAAGAAATAAATAACTTTACCTCAATCGATTTTCAGCTTCCTCCCTTCTTTGCAATAGCTGTCGCTTCCATGCGGGTACAGCGGCTGCCCGACGTCGCTCCGCCTCTCCCGCCAATTCCCGTTCCAAATCCCGACGCGCCTTCTCGGCCGCTCGCCGCGCCAACATTTGTCTCTTCCACGTCGGGATCACGTTGCCGGCCGCATCCCGCTCCGGGATCTGCAGACAACCCTACCGTCGACCAGCCGCTACACTTTGAACGATTGTCCTTTTTCCGGTATTACCAGAAAAAGGACATATATGTCCAATTGTTCTACATTAATAGTTCTTTAGGATTTAAAATAAAACTGCATAGGTTTCTAAATAATTTGAATATTTATGGTTTTACTCAGTGGCGTGCCTAATGGAAAATGGGGCTTAGAACAAGCATCGTAATTCAAAAAATTCTTCGAAAAAATATCTAAATATAAAATAAACGTATTTCATATTTGATTCCCGAAGCTACTTTATTAGTTTATAATATGCTAAACTGTAACCCTTTTAAATGGTTTTCAGTGTATGCGCCCCATCTACACCACGTTAGGTATGCCGCTGGTTTAACTCACATAAAAAAATGGCATCTACTTATTTTCAACACGAGTAAAACACGATGATAATGCCTCACTACTATACCGATGCCAGGACATCCTACATAGACCATACTGATAAAATTAATATCAGAAGGTAACTGTGTAGGATGTAATATGTTAGTGCCTAAAGTGAAAGTCCTCTCTTCACAGGAAGAGGCCAATGTCCAGCAGCGAACTTACAGGCTGATGAAAAAGAAGAAAGTGTAAGTTTACAAAAGCAGTTTTCTGAATGCGGTGTTAATGTAATAAGATCCGAAGAAGCATCGGATGCAGTGTCAGAGATATGGTTCAGTCACTAACGATCAGACTCGAATCGTTCATCACGGCATTGCATTGGTTTCACAGCATCACACCTCTACTTTGACAACTTGATTCTCTAAACTTACGACACCGTCATGACATGCCGCCATTTTAAGTTTATTTATTTAATTTAAGTAAAATACATTTAAATGCGGTCACAACATAAAATTAGTGACGTAAACGGTTATTAATTTAAAAAATAAGGATAAAAATATGCGTGAGTGACGTGGAACACTCGGTTGGAACGAAGTTCCTTGCGTAGTATATTATTATTGATAAACGTAGGTATTATATTATACGTGGTACGTATATAGTATACGTGGTAGAGCCATGCTGCAGCTATATTAGTAGTATAGTTGTAACACGAATGGGTCGGCTCGACCGGGGAAGGACCACGCTCTCACAGAATACCAGCGTGAAATAGCAGCTTAATGCTGCTGTGTTTCGTATAGTGAGTGTAGAGAACCGGAGACCCTTTTTACTGGAAACGAGGCATTCCATCTTAGTCCTCACGGATGGCAACGCATCTGCATTGTGATTCGCAAACGAGGATAAATGTAGATGTCTATGGGCCACAGCAACCACTTACCATCAGGTGGACTGTGTGCTCGTTTGTCAACCTCGTTTCACACTCCTTAATAACAATATAAGTTACTTATAAATACTTAAATTAACACATACATAATTAAAGAAACATTCACTACTAAGGACACAACGACAGGTAATGTTTCCTTGAGATTGTTTTGAGCTGCTACTTAGTTACGCGAACACACTGAATAAAACTACTTTTACGGATTCTATCACGTTTAATCAGTTTGTTTTTTTATTGATTCCCGACGTTTCGGGTGCTTTACATCACCCATGGTCACGGGGGACTGAGGTGATTGACGTCCCGATGTCAGAGTTAACCCGGACCACCATCAGCTTTTTTAATTATTAATTTTGGTCCGATCTACGCAGAATGAACTTACTGTGTCTTGAAGTCTTGCAGTGGTATGCTTGGGTTTAGTTTTAATTTTACTAATTACAGGATCCCAAGCAGGTACCTAGCCTCCTTCTCTATGGAAGTTAGAATGTTTTTTTTAATTTCAATAGCCTCAGGTATCGTTCTTGGCAGGAATCTATGTTCTTTCGCGAGAATTTGTCGTTTATCGAATCTAATGTAATGGCGGGGGCCGTCTAGGATAAGATCACAAACTGCAGACTTCCCGGAACGTTGGTGTTTTGAAAACGCGCGTGAAAGAACTCATATCTGACGTGAACGATAACGATTAGTACTTTTAACTATGGAAATGAAAAAGTAGATGAATGAAGAATATATATTAGAGAAAGGCCTCAGAAAAGGTGAAATATGTGGGGATGTACTAGTGTTAAAAATAACAAATCAAAAGCAATTCGTTTGCGGTTAAATTCTAGCCAAAACTCTGTTAATACGTTATAGAGCCACGCTGCAGCTATATTATGGTTGTAGCACGAATGTCTTGGCTCGATCGGGGAAGGACCGCGCTCTTACAGAACAGCAACTTAAAACTGGTGTGTTTTGTATGGTGAGTGTAGAACCGGATACCTTTATGACTGAAAACGAAGCATTCCATCTTAGTCCTCAGGGGTGATAACGCATCTGCATTTTGACTCTTAATTGACGATGAATGTAAATGTCTATGGGCCACGGCATCCACTTAGGTACCATAATGTGGAACTGTGTGCTCGTTTTCACTGATTTGCTATAAAAAATGTATCTTGTTTTACATCATGCCCTATTTCCCACCCTTTGGGGTGGTAAATAGGGCATGATGTAAAACATATTCGGCAAAATTTTTTAAGACCACCCTTAAAGTTTAACCTATTTAATAAAAAGGGAATCATTAAAATCAGTTCACAATTGACAAAGATATCTTCAGAATCGTATTGGGTTAATAACAAATATAATATTAACACCTTTATAGATTTCATAGATAATATGTATTGCCTATAGAACTTAATTCGCACATAGAACACGTTGGTTTATATAATATCATACTAACAGTACCTAATATGTACCAGGAAGGAATATAAAAGTTTCTTGTTTATTACGAAAGCCAAATAGTGTAACATTACTAATTGGCATCGAAATTATTTCCAGTCAATTACTAAGATATTTTTTTCTAAGTTAATGTGCTAAAATCAATTATACTTGAAATATTTATGTAAGAAAACTAACTTGAGAAATAATTTATTGCAACGCGAGTTTAATTTTGTAGTCTGCTCTTGATTCGGAACGACTGATGTTTTTTTAGGATTGAACGCTGGACAATGTTATTTATTAGAGATGTTTACCGTTGTTCGGCTAGAAATGTAGGAATACAGCATCTTAGAGATTGTTATGTAACACGCGAGCGGTCTCGATAACCGTGACAGTAGCTAACGGAATCCTATGAGGTTACATTTGATATTAATATATGTAAAATTACTACAGTTATCTTATATCTTACTATTACGTTTACCATTATTGTCGTCTGTATTTTTACAAAACAAAGTGCACATTTAATCAACAAAACAAAATAATTTACATTTAAAAAAATATTTTTAGCCAGTATCTTAAGTACGATAATGATAATTGTAAGATAAAAATAAAACGAACAAAACTAATGCTAACTGAAAACTGTTAATTAATAAAACTAAAATAATTGGAATATTAAATTTTTACTTCTTGGGTGGGTGTGTGCCGTGTAGTGGCGGTCAAGAATATCCACTACCCCATATCCTCCCGTGGGTGTCGTAAAAGGCGACAAAGGGAAACAGGTGGGAGATGGGCAGCAGCATCTTCCTGATAATAGCCAATATTATAATAAAAAAAAAAAAACTGCGGTTGCCAACCCGCTCGCCAAGCGTGGCAACTATGGCAAATACCCCCCTTATGAATGGATGTAATAAAGAGACGGCCCCCAGTCCCCGGCGGCCCCGCTATTCCTGGCTACGGTGGCGACCATGGTAACGGCGGGGCAGGGGGTGCTAAGAATCTCCGGTGGAGGTTTGGTTGCCACCTACGACGACTCGACCTGGCAACATACAACGCACGCACCCTGAGGACTGACGAGAAGATCGTGGAGCTAGAAGAAGAGATAGACAAGTTGCGCTGGCATATTATAGGATTATCCGAAGTCCGAAGAGAGGGGGAGGACACGGTAATCCTCGAATCCGGCAACTTGCTCTATCACCGGGAGGGCGAACATCTGTCCCAAGGAGGTGTCGGATTTATCGTCCACAAGTCTCTCGTTAACAACGTTGTAAAGATCGGGAGTGTGTCGACGAGGGTTGCGTACCTTATACTCAGAATCACCAAACGGTATTCGCTGAAGGTCATACAGGTTTACGCACCAACCTCGGCACACCCCGATGAGGAGGTGGAGGAAATGTATGAGGATATCTCTAGAGCCATGCATTCCTCCAAAACCCAATATACGGTGTTAATGGGAGACTTCAATGCAAAACTAGGCACAAGAGAGAACGGTGAGCTGAAAGTAGGGAAATTTGGAATAGGGCAACGGAACCCAAGGGGCCAGCAGCTGGCCGACTTCATGGAGAAAGAGGGACTCTTTATGATGAACTCTTTCTTCAAGAAGCGGCCCCACAGGAAGTGGACCTGGTTGAGCCCCGACGGTTCGACAAAAAATGAGATTGACTTCATTATGACGACCAGACGACAACTGTTCAGTGATGTCTCAGTGATCGCGAGGGTGAAAACCGGCAGCGATCACCGAATGGTTAGAGGCACACTGAACCTAAATGTTAAGTTGGAGAGGTCTCGTCTGATGAAGTCAACGCTCCGTCCCCCTCGTGCTCTAATCCAAAGTCCCGAAACCTTTCAGCTCGAGTTACGAAACCGTTTTCAGTGCCTAGAAGACTGCAATGAAGTGGACGATATGAATGACAAGCTCGTGGAAACTGTCCATGCGGTCGGAGCTAAGTTCTGCAAGACCCACCGCAGAAGAACACAAAAATTCTCCGATCACACTCTTAATCTCATGGCTGTTAGACGGGAGATGAGGCTACATTCTTCAACAGATTTGACAGCATACAGGCAACTGAACAGACAGATCTCCAAATGCATGCGGCGGGACTTACGCAACTTCAATACAGCTCGTATTGAAGAAGCGATTGAGCGGAACCAAGGCTCCAAAGTCTTTGCCAGAGATCTGTCTGCCAGAAAGAGCCAACTGTCAAAGCTGAAGACCGAATGTGGCAGCATCGTTTCCGGGGCACCTGAGATTTTGAGTGAGATTGAGAGGTTCTATGGGCAGCTGTACACGTCATCGTTGGAGCCACACGCAAGTGTGAGTAACGATCCAAGAGCGAGTCTTATCCGACACTATTCCGAAGATATCCCGGACGTCAGTCTGAGCGAGATTAGAATGGCTCTCCAGCACCTTAAAAACGGCAAGGCCCCAGGCGAGGATGGAATCACAGCGGAGCTTCTGAAAGCGGGTGGAAGACCGGTACTTGAAGTCCTTCAGAAGCTCTTTAATTCCGTCCTCCATGGTGGCATAACACCGGAGGCGTGGAGCAGAAGTGCGGTGGTCTTGTTCTTCAAGAAAGGTGACAACGCTCTCTTGAAGAACTACAGACCGATTTCCCTTCTGAGCCGCGTCTACATGCTGTTTTCGAGAGTCATTACGAATCGTCTTGCGCGCAGACTTGACGACTTCCAGCCTCCCGAACAAGCCGGTTTCCGAAAGGGCTTTAGCACCATAGACCACATACATACCCTACGGCAAATTGTACAGAAGTCCGAACAGTACAATTTGCCACTATGTCTGGCGTATGTGGACTATGAGAAAGCCTTTGATTCCGTCGAAATTTGGGCGGTGCTGCAGTCCCTTCAGCGGTGCCAAGTTGACTGTCGGTATATCGAAGTGCTGAAGTGTTTGTACAGTAGGGCTACGATGGCTATCCGAGTACAGAACCAGAGTACGAAACCCATCCAATTGCAGAGAGGTGTAAGACAGGGTGATGTTATATCCCCGAAACTCTTCACCGCTGCATTGGAAGATGTTTTCAAGCTTCTGGACTGGAAAGGATGCGGTATTAACATCAATGGCGAATACATCACTCACCTTCGATTTGCCGACGATATAGTCCTTATGGCAGAATCGCTGGAGGACCTAAGCACTATGCTCAATGACCTCAATAGTGTCTCCCAACGGATAGGTCTTAAGATGAACATGGACAAAACAAAGATCATGTATAATGTCCATGTCACACCTATGCCGGTAGTTGTTGGGAGCACTAAGCTCGAAGTTGTTGACGAGTATGTTTACCTGGGACAAATAGTCGGACTAGGTAAGTCCAACTTCGACCGAGAGGTCAATCGACGGATTCAACTCGGCTGGGCAGCGTTCGGGAAGCTACGACACATTTTCTCGTCAGACATACCTCAAAACCTTAAAACGAAATTGTACAACCAGTGCGTGTTGCCAGTGATGACTTACGGAACTGAGACGTGGTCCTTCACTGCTGGCCGTATGAGGAAGCTCAAGGTCGCTCAGCGAGCTATGGAGAGGGCTATGCTCGGAGTTTCTCTGCGTGATAAACTTAGAAATAAGGATATCCGCAGTAGAACCAGAGTAACCGACATAGCCCAACGGATTAGTAAGCTGAAGTGGCAGTGGGCCGGCCATATAGCTCGAAGAACCGACAACCGATGGGGAAGAAAGGTTCTCGAGTGGCAGCCTCGTACCGGTAGGCGAAGTGTAGGGCGTCCCCCCACGAGATGGAGTGACGACCTGGTAAGACATGCAGGAAGTCGATGGATGCAGGTGGCTCAGGACCGTGCTTTGTGGCATTCTTTGGGGGAGGCCTATGTTCAGCAGTGGACTTGTGAAGGGCTGTAATGATGATAATGATGACTTCTTGGGTCAACAGATAGTTTTATTTGGATGCAGCCGAAAAATACAAAATGTCAGTGATCCCATAATTATCCATTATTAATTGCTGCAGATATTAAAGATCTTGCCAGAATAAATGTAGCCTGTTATTGAATACTAAGACTATTTTTCTCTGCCCGAAGTTCAATTATGAAGGTCTTTCCCACAATTTCACTTAATATTGTCTTAATATTCACATCTATAGTAAAAGCAGCCATTACGTAGAGCATGATCGGCATTAATTAAACATTTGACAATCTGTAATAGCCATCCTTAGATATTAGACAAGATAATTAAAAAATTTTTACAACCGACTTCAATATAAATTATTAAGGATAAGTCAAAAAAAAAAATTTATATGGGACCACATGAGAAGCACCAGCTTTCAAATAAAAAAGAATCATCGAAATCGGTTCACCGAGAAAAAGTTATGAGGAAAAAAAATACAGTCGAATTGAGAACCTCCTCTTTTTTGCAATAAAAAGAAAACAAGTTTCGATCAATTTTTCTAACATCCATGTGATGTAAAAGTTATGACATGACTAGTAAAGAATGATCTATTTGACAAGTGATATGCTAACTTAGATGAGAAAGTGAAACAAACATGTGAGTGTGACACATCAAAGCGAACATGATCTTTCGTATATAATGTTTGGTTTTCGGTTGTAATAGTTATTTTGATTACTGTATGAAATTGTTCTAAAGTTACGCGTAGTATTAATAATATTAGTATTTACTATATTAGCTTTTCTTCTAGCTAGCTAGCTAGCTTAGCTTCACCTATGCAGTCAAAACTACTAGTTTATTTTGTGATCCCTGACTTTTTATAGATATATAGAATAAAGGTGACAAACGAGCACGCAGCCCACCTGATGGTAAGTGAATACTGTGGCCCATAGACATCTACACTTATCCTCGATTAAGAATCAAAATGAAGATGCGTTTTCAGTCCTTATAGTCCAAGAGAGTCCAATTTTCTATTTTTCGTAGTGGCTCGGAACTTAGTCGGTTTTCCGTTATAAATTTAATCAGATGATCTGATTGATCATGAAGAGACGGTGTGGGAAACCAGATACTGGTAAAGGATATCTGGTTTCCCATATCGTTCTGTGGGTGGTGTAAAGGGGGCCAGAGAGAAACCAATCAGGAGACGACTCCGTGGCGCAGAGGCTCAGTATTGAGATGCGGCGCTGAGGACCACGGATTTGAACCCCGCACGGGACAAGTATTTGTATAGCCTACAAATATTTGTTCCGGGTTTGCATTATTGTCCTTGTGAAATTTATATATGTAAACTACATCTTCAATACAGGAGAAAATCCTCGTGTACAATCTGTTTTTCAAAGAAAGAAAACAGGAGCAGCAGCGTTGTCACCCCTGAAGATCAAGATGGAATGCATAATTTCCAGTAAAAAGTGACTCCGGTCCTCACTCATCACACGAAGCATAGCAGCATTAAGCTGGTATTCTGTGAGAGTGTGGTCCTATCCCGGTTGAACCGACCTAATTAAAAAAAATAAAAATGGCGTTAGCCATTTTTATTTTTTTGAATGAACAATGAATGAATCATAAATGTGACGTTCAGATGTATTATACAAAAATTTGCAAATACGTACATAATAGTTTCTAATAGTTTAATTTAATTACTAGATACTAAGACGTATATACTAATATTCTCATACAATTTGTATCCATCACAAGTCCACTGACACAGGCAGTTTCCTTTGATTTCTACAAAGTATGATCCTGAGCCCCGTGCATCCATCGACTTTCTGCTTGTTTAAGCTGGTTATCGTTCCATCTAGTGGAGAGTAGCCCAACTGTTTGTATACAAAAGAAAAAAAAAACATTTTGACAGCTCATATAATAATTGTTTTAATTGATATGAAAGCCTAATAATTTTAGGGCAGCTATGGCAAATATACTTTCTTTTTATCACTAATAAGGCAATTTAGGAGGTCTATGTTCAACAGTGGACTTTGATATGGCTATAATGAATGAATAATCGATTTCAAACATTAACTTTAAATGTTCACGTTTAACTGTTCTTTTATCTTACATACTTAAACAACATAAAACAGTTATTCCAATTTGAGTAATTATAAAATACTGAAACTGTAAAACTGTAATATTTTTATATAGTACACAGACGTACGGAATACGGTAAAATTAAACGAGAAAATAAATATTAGAGAATTTGTGCAACTAAGCGGAGTTGGAGTCATAAATCTAAAACATTACTCGAGACGTAGCTACCAAGGCATCAGAGAATAGTGAAAGCGTGAAAACGGATGTGTACTGCATCTTACCGTTTTCTTAAAAATAAAATATATTTCATTCAAATTTAGAGCTAATTGATATTATACGTAAAGGTAACTTTCGTTTAAATTAAATCAATCCGTTTATTGAACGCATCCATTATTTGCAATTATTTGAAAGAGGAGTAATTCGTTAATAAGCCGAAATGTCGTGATATCGATTTCGTATTATAAAGTCTCGTTTCATTCGCGAATGGAAAAATCGTGATTCTTTAGCGATAATTATCGAATTTCTCAATATTCTTGTATACAATTTTACGATGATATCCATACCAATAATTACTGGCTGAAATCGCGGCATTTTGTATAATATAGTCATAAGCTTTGCTTATACTGTAAAAGAATGTAAGTAAAGAAAGTATTTTCAGACTTTTCAGTTAAATCCTGGTGGTGGTGGTATCAAGAATCCCCTAACCCACATCTTTCCGTGGATATCGTAAAAGGTGAAAGAGGAAAATTAAATGACAATAACTCGAAAGTAATGAATGTAATAATTTAAATTAAATGCCTTTAAAATACGGTTTTGTTGTTTTAATTATTTGTGTTAATTAACAAATTATAATCTAATATTAAGTTTAAATTATTCATAAAATATTTTTTGTTACTTTCAACTTATGTTTTTACAGAAAATAAATTTATGGCTGGATAAGGAGTGGTAGTAAATCTGCTGTAAACTTTCTTTATTTATGCTGGAAACAGCGATAACCGTGAGACTAGTGCGATACCGTAATAGTCCCACTGTATAAAGAAAAAAGGTCACAGCACGACTGTAAAAGAAGCCAATTTTTAACAGTGGTAGAGCCACGCGGCAGCTTTTGCTGTCGCACGGATGGGCCGGCTCAAACCGGGGTGGTACCACGACCTCACAGAATACCAGCGTGAAGTAGAGGTTTACCTCTGCGTTTCGCTTGGTGAGTGCAGGTGGCCGGAGGCCCTTTTTACTGGAAATGAGGCATTCCATCTTAGTCCTCACGGGTGACAACGCATCTGCATTTTGATTCACAAACGAGGATAGATGTAGATGTCTATGGGCCACAGCAACTACTTACCATCAGGTGGACTGTGTGCTCGTTAGTCACCCTTATCCTATAAAAAAAAATTATAAGGCTTTTACAGTCGTGCTGTGTGCTGTGTGCTGCTTAGCATTGCCGGAGAATTGTATGCTATTGACTAAACTGTATGTGTTGACTGAAAGTTTATGAAAGAATCTGATTTTTTGTGCGTATTATAACAGAGAAGTTGTTGGTCAAAAACTAGAAAGTTATTAAATTCAAAGTCATTTTTATTCGTTTGGAATATGTTACAATCGTTTTAAATAATTTCAACAAATACCTTTCAGCGTGCAAAATTATTAAATACAAGACATAATTTCTGTGCGTTTTCAGACTTTGAAAAGTTTATGACTAGAAGTTGCTTTATGGCAAACGATGAACACGTTTAAGTTGATCGCTGGATCGGTACAGGCATTAAAAATCTTACGAACTCTAGTACTTGTGTTAGGATCAACGGGGCCTAAAAGGTCTGGTTTGGCGTACATAAAGGAGTTAGACAGGCTTGTGGAATTTTCCTGTGCTTCGTCCAATCTGTTTATAGACAGTTGTTTCGAAATTTCAAAGACGAAAAAGTTAAACGTCAAATGTCTCTTGTACGTCGACGATCAAGTCATATTTGCTTCGTCGGTCGGCGGACGAGTTGCAAATTAATCAACGTATCATCATAAAAGAAAGGGGAATGAAAGTGAACGCAAATAAGACGAAAGTGGAGCTTTTGGAAAGAGAAGAAAGTAAAACGATATGCGAAATAAGAATAGAAGGGGAGTTGGTTAAGCAAGTGGATAAATTTAAGTAATTAGGATGTGATCATGATAGCATAACAAGGATATAGAACGAGTGGATGCGGTACATAGAGTGAATTGGTCAGAATGTGTCAGAAAAGACATGACAATGCACAATGCAGTGTCAGCTCTGCCTTAATGCACTCATATGGTAAGTGAAAGTTGGATGTGAGAGAAGATGCACGAAAATAAAATTAATGTTGTCAACATGCGGTCATTAAGAAATATGTTAGGGGTTAATCTGAATAATAGGATGAGAAAAGTGGTGAAAAGAGGAAAGTGTGGTTTGCAAGATGTGATCAGGATTACTTCGATGGTTTGAGCAAATAGTAAGAATAAGTGAAGAAAGAGTGACGTAACAAATTTATGCTGCAGAAAAGAGTGCCAGAGTTGGCTAGGGTCGCTGGAATTGATTGAATTGGTGATATATTGAAGATATATTAAATTAAGACTGTCATTAACTGACGCGCATGTATGGGTAGATAAATACGTGAAAGAGGCGAGTGAGGTGTCAAGATCGTACCAAATGGAAATGCTTAGTCTCTGCCTACCCCACTGGACGTCGGGCGTGATAGATGTATGTGTATAAATGTATTTAAGTAACAGTGACAAACAAAACTAATGGTAAGTTTTCGACATGCTAAGCCGGGGTTGTAGTTCTGGTCACATGAAGTGGCCAAAAAAAAATTCAGAAAATTTTCGTATCTTCATAAAGTAAATAATAACTAGCCAAGTGCGAGTCGGACTAGCGCATGAAGGGTTCCGTACTGTCGTACAAGATTTAATACCATGTAGGTACTTTTATAATCCACTATTATGCGGTTAAAATCGAGAAAAAAAACTCCAAAAAACACGTCTCCTGTATGAGGACCCCTATAATTTTTAAATATACTCGTAATTTTATTTTATCACTTTTTAGTGAATATAGCAATACAAACTCTGTGCGCATTTCAAGTGTCTTTTTTTTATAGAATAGGGGGCAAACCAGTATGCGGCTTACCTGATGGTAAGTGACTACCGCCGCCCATGAACAACTGCAACACCAGGGGAATCGCAGATGCGTTGCCAACCTTTTAGGAAGGTGTAAGCTCTTTTCTTGAAGGTTCCTAAGTCGTATCGGTCCGTAAAATTCACTGGTGGTAATTGATTCCACAAGGAAGTCGTGCGAGGGAGAAAACTAAACTACTTGTTGCCATTGGTAAGATCGGGCAAAAAAAGTCAAGAAAACTACTTTTTTAGTAGGGGAGCCCCCTTTAATTTTTAATTTTTTTTTATTTTTTTTTGTTATAGCGGCAACATAAATACACATTCTGTAGAAAAATCGATTGTCTACCTATTACGCATGAGATACAGCCCGCTGACAGACAGACGGACGGACGGGCGGGCGGGCGATCAGCGGAGGCTTAGTAATAGGACCCTTCGGGTACGGAACCCTAAAAAAGTATGAAAGTAAAGTAAGTGTCACATATATCGTCCCACAGCTGGGCAAAGGCCTCTTTTAATTTCTAAAAGAATTTTGTAAATGGAAAAGCAAATACGCGTGATGGACTATGTTAGAGCATTCTATGACTGACTTTTTGACTAAGATTTATTTTAATTTTTCATACATTATACGCTTGTTTTCATGATGTTTTCCTTCACCGTCTAGTAGGCGACAAACCAGCGCTTACTACAGAAAATAACAATTACATTTTCCCGGCAGCACTAAACTAGGATACTTAAATGTTTTTTTTTTATAGGATAAGGGTGACAAACGAGCACACAGTCCACCTGATGGTAAGTGGTTGCTGCGGCCCATAGACATCTACATCTATCCTCTATTACAATTCAAAATGTAGATGCGTTGTCACCCGTGAGGACTAAGATGGAATGCCTCATTTCCAGTAGAAAGGGCCTCCGGCCACCTGCACTCACCAAGCGAAACGCAGAGGTGAACCTCTACTTCACGCTGGTTTTCTGTGAGGTCGTGGTACCACCCCGGTTCGAGCCGGCCCATCCGTGCGACAGCAAAACCTGCCGCGTGGCTCTACCACTGTTAATGTAGATGTCTATGGGCCACAGCATCCACTTATCATCAGGTGGACTGTGTGCTCGCTTGTCACCCTTATTCTATAAAAAAAAACTAGTTGTAATAACGTCAACATAAAATAAATGTGATGTGTGTATTGTAGTATAGTAGTAATTGCCATTTTTTTTAAATAGAATGTGAGTGACAAACGAGCACACAGTCCACCTGATGGTAAGTGAATGCTGTGGCCTATAGCCCATACATTTATTTTCGATTAAGAATCAAAATACAGATGCGTTGTCACCCCTGAGAACTACGATGGAATGCCTCGTTTCTAGTAATAAAATAAATAATTTAAATAATCAAAAACACGACTGCAAAAAAGACAATTTAAAAGTAATGCACTAAAACGACCGAAACAATATTGAGAATAGAAAACAAAATTATTTTGGTACCCTACTCGATTGGTTTGGTTATTTATTTTTTCAAAATCCGTATTTTGTTTATTTCTTCAAACAACTATCTAAGGACACTTGGGTTTCTAAGGCGTATAAAACGATACCTTAATTGTCGAAATCCATCCAGCCGTTTGGAGGATATGAGGTAATAGAGAAATTTACAAACATATAAGATGCTCGCGAAAAAGATAACCCTTCCTTGGCAGTCGGGTAAAAAGGGTCTCCGGTTCTCTACACTCACAATACGAAACACAGCAGCATGGAGCTGCCATTTTACGCTGGTATTCTATAACAACGCGGTCTTTTCATGGTCGAGCCGACCCATTCGTGCTTCAACCATAAGCCAGCTGCAGCATGGTTCTACCACGTAATCAATTACAATAACAGGCTCATATAGGAACATTCACTTAATTTAATCTGATATACAGAATGGCTCTACGTTCAATACCATAAATGAATACACGGTCATCATTACTTCGATAAAGTATTTCGTAATAGTTTGTTTTGTTCTTATGGTCAAAAACAAAATAAAAATTACGTTAACTAATAAAAAGTTGAACACTACTAAGTTTATATGATTCGTTTTTGTTTTATCAGCATCGCATTACTATTAGATACGTATCTGTATAACTTTATATATATTTTTCTGTTGTAATTATAATTTATTTGTTTTAAATATAATAAAAGAGCTGCGGTAGATGGCTAAGCTCTTTTTCTAAATTTCACAGTACGCGAGCAACCCAAGTTCAATCCCCGTCGGCACCACTGAAATTATTTGCAATTTTAAGTTCCGATTTAGCACGTGCTTGGCGGTGAAGGAAAACAGCGTGAGGTAACCTGCATATCTGAGAAATTAAAAAAATATTTCGAAGACATGTGAAGTTCGCCAACATGCATTGGGGCAGCGCAGCGGATATTTTCTTGCCTTAAAATCCTTTCTGAGGTCAAAGGTCTGGGCCTAGCAGTGGGACGTAATATAGGCTATAACTTTAAGTCTTAAAAACCGTTTTATTTCTTTTCATAGTTACAACTTATTCAGTTTTCGATATGTTTTAACAATAAATTAATTTAATTTAATGACTATGGAACGCATAAAGCTGAAAATAAAATTATTTAAGGCGGTAAAGTGTTTATTCTAAACAATAAAATACAACGACAGTTTTATGCAAAAAAAAAAGATTTAAAAATTGTAACTTTTGAAATAATCTATTACCATATATTTTACATTTTAATAGTTATGTGTATCTGAATTAACTTGCAATATTATTAAATTACTTAAATCATTTTGCGTCAAATATGAAACTGAGAGATGCAAATCGAATGGAATGACTTTTTTTCCGAAACGCCAAATGTTAATTTTAACAATATTATACAATATTTAAAATGTATAACTTGACGTAATAATTTGTAAAGAGCGCATGGGAAGTGTCAAATAAAACAATAGCAATAATATACAATATAAGTACATACGTAACAGTCGTTGGAGTGTTTTTAATATATTCGAAAAATAGTAAAAATTCTTTGCGCTATTCTGCAAATAGTAATGTTTTATTACTTTCGCAATAATACGCAAGTTTAGCGAATAAGAGTGATCATCAAACAGTGTTTCTATAATCTATATGAACCTGTTATTATGTCTACAGTTGGTCATAACTTTCAGCACCTATATTAAGACCACTTTTCGGGGTTTTACCAAATCTAGGTGAGAAGTACTAGTTAAGCCACGTATAGGACCAATTGCCCACAATTTTAGCAGGCAATTTTTTATGTTTTTAAAGATGATTATTCAAGGAGACAATACAAATCACAAAGTATCCCTATCTCTTTTTCAACCGACTTCAAAAAAAGAGGAGGTTCTCAATTCAACTGTATTTTTATGCCTCAAAACTTTTTTCTAGGTGAACTGATTTTAATGATTCTTTAAACTGATTTTGATTTTTTTAATTGAAAGCGGGTGCTTGTCATGTGGTCCTATATAAATTTGATCAAGATCTGACCAGTGGCTTTTGAGTTATCCTTAATAATACATAGGCTACACTAAAAGTATCGGGAATGGAATATTTCCACTGTTCCTGTCATATTAAAATCTTTTTAATTGAAAACTCCTTAGTTTTAAAAATCGAATACCATTTATTTATTTAAAAAAAGATTCTCGGTCTTGTCACAAGGTTTTGTCAAACTTGTTTAGTCGTTGAGAAAATTGAATTGACTCGAGAAAATTCAAGAGCGATGATTTATTATGACCTTCGAAGTGGTTTAACACAAAAACAGTGTGTTGACCGGATGATTTCTGCATTTGGTGATGAAGCCCCATCCAAAACCACAATTTATCGCTGGTTTGCTGAATTTCAACGTGGACGTGTCAAGCTCAGTGATGATCCCCGTCAAGGCCGTCCAAAAACTGCAGTCACCCAAGAAAACGCTAATGCTGTGCGTAAGCTGATTGAGGAAGATCGACATGTGACATACCGCGAAATTCAGGCAACTTTAGACATTGGCATGAGTCAAATAAAAATAATCTTGCATGAACAATTAGGTGTAAAAAAGTTGTTTTCCCGATGGATACCGCATTCGCTCTGTGAAGAGCAAAAAGCGGCTCGCGTTACTTGGTGCATCAGAACTCTCGAAAGATTTCACGCAGGATCCTCAAATGATGTATACAACATCGTATCAGGTGACGAATCCTGGATATATGCGTACGAACCCGAAACAAAAACCAGTCACGAGTTTGGCTGTTCGAAAATGAGTTAAAGCCAACAAAAATTGTTCGATCACGGAGTGTTGCAAAAAAAATGGTGGCCACGTTTGTCTCCAAAACCGGCCATGTTACGACTATTCCTCTTGAGGGACAACGAACGGTTAAAGCAGAATGGTATGCTAGCATTTATTTGCCACAGGTCGTTTCTGAACTCCGTAAAGAAAACTGCAACCGCCGCATCATCCTCCATCACGACAATGCGAGTTCTCACACCGCACACAGAACAAAAGAGTTTTTAGAGCACGAAAACATAGAATTATTGGACCATCCGCCGTACAGCCCTGACCTAAGCCCTAATGATTTCTATACTTTCCCTAAAATAAAGAATAAATTGCGTGGACAGAGATTTTCATCACCTGAAGAAGCTGTGGACGCCTACAAAACGGCCATATTGGAGACCCCAACTTCGAATGGAATGGTTGCTTCAATAATTGGTTCCATCCTATGGAAAAATGTGTTAAATTTCGCGGAGAATATTTCGAAAAGCAATAAATACATTTTTAAATAGTAATGTTGTGTCACTTCCTTGATTCCCGAAATTTTTAGTGCCGCCTCGTAAGTATTTAATTGACTTCGACTACAATGATGATGTTCTCATTTTATTTATATTTAAGTCGGTTGTATCCTTATATGTTATCGCATATAACAAAACTTTGTCGTCACTTCATTATCATTACAGTCCAAATCAAGGTTGTGAGCCAACTGCATACATGGTAAAAAGGACTTCGATAAGAATTACTTGTAATCTAAATTGAATACAAGTAGTGAAATTAAAAATTCTGTACTTCAATATAATATATAAAATGAGAACATCATCAATGTAGTCGAAGTTAATTAAATACGCATTTATAAGGACAACTCAAAAACTACTGGTCAGATCTTGATCAAATTTATGTTGGACCACATGAGAAGCAAATCATCAAAATCGGTTCACCTAGAAAAAAGTTCTCAGGTAATAGACATAAAAATACAGTCGAATTGAGTACCTCCTCCTTTTTTTGAAGTCGGTTAAAATATTCTATTTTATTGGTTATACTCTTGTTTTCAAGTGACGAGAAACTGACGTAATCTTTTGCTTTATGCAAGTTCCAAAATTAGGTAAAATAATTTTTCAGACAGCCTTTCAGCATCTCAAGGCCCATTAGGCAATTTATTTGATGATTATTTTATGTTGATTCGGATCTTTCTATTCGCGAATTCATAGTAAACATTTCTTGTTTTTATGCGTATTGAAGCCATTTATTTCGTAATCGTTACATTATACGCAAGAGGACGATTAACGTATCCTTATAACTATGTTATCGCATATAACATTATCTCATCCGTATTACTGGTAATCATTAAACCATATCATCACTGCGGCGTTTAAAGCTAGAACCGGCTTAAAACTGTATAAAGCACGGCACGAGATCCAACAGAGCAAGACTTTCTCCCCGTTATAAAAGTTAAAAGATGCTTTTTGCGCAGTAAATAGTGTTTATCATAATAATAATGCGTTGATTTTATAGAGTAGAAATCTATTGTGTCATAATAAAATTAAAAATAAAATGGCGTGACATACAGTTGTCAGAATGACCCATATCAGTGGCAATGACCACAAGTCCTAACCACCTACACTATGCGTATTTGTAAATAGTTCTATTATATTATATATGCAAATTGCACATGCAAGAAATCGATACCATTATGAAATCACGTAATGTATTATTTACGTATGACCAAATAAAAAAAAGCTAAATATCGGTCAACAAACCTCGGATTATATTAATTATAGTCGATAAAAAGAAGCACGCTTCGTCTTTTCGACCGAAATGTATTAATAATTTTAATTTGTTCACCTATTGTTACTATATGATATCGATTTCCGAAATATTTTAAAAAAAATATTGACAAGAAAAGCGTGGTAAAGTCGAAAAAGCTTTTTTATAGGATAGGCTGACAAACGAGCACACTGTTCACATGATGGTATGTGGTTACTGAGACCCATTGACATCTACATCTATCCTCAATAAAGAATCAAAATGCAGAAGCGTTGTCAGCCTTGAGGACTAAGATGTATTGCCTCTTTTCCAGTAAAAAAAGGTCTCCGGTTCTCTACACTCACCATATGAAACACAGCAGTGTTAAAAGCTTCTATTTCCCGCTGGTATTCTGTGCTACAACTATACTACCAATATTACTGCAGCATGGCTCTACCACGTAAAGCTAATGATTTGAGAAAATAATTTTCGCTCAGTTATTGCAACAACCTATCCATTATAACGATATCATGTACCTACTAAGGTACGAAGAGGTGAAAATTCCACGAGCGCACAACAGTGACAGTAAAGACTTTCCTGGAAGGAGGAAAAGTGTACGGGAATATAGAGAGAAAGATTGGCAGAAGATCAGAGAAATCAATCATGGTTAAGGGAAATATAGGTACTGAAAACGTTCATTTAAGTAATAAGGAGCGGAGGGATTAAAAATAATGCCGTACAAAGATAAAAAAATGTGCGGAATCCTGTGACGTCGAATTGGGTGCCACTCTAGCTGTTTATGAAATTCAGAGACGTTATCACATTTGCAGAGCGCAAATATTAATTAGACATAAATTTTGAACGTGCTCAAGCTTATTAAGCTGCTCCTTGATAATATCAAGGTAATAAATAACGGCATAGTCTAGGATGAGTAGAAGTATAGACAGCAAGTGCAACTTTAATAACTGGTGTGGTAGCCGGTGATATTCGGTCGCCAGAACCTGGTCCTTTTATAAATTACCAGGCACCTTACGTAGGCGTATATAAGGTATGTATATGTATATGAGGTGTATAAGGTAGGTAATATACATTACAATATTGCTGTAATTTTAAAGGTTAACTAGTTTGAGAAACTGAACGATAATAAAATAGAAAAACAAACCCCAGGCTAACTTCTTAAGGACATTTTGAAAGAAAGCTATATGGATGTAACACCTTGAAAAAGTAC
This sequence comes from Parnassius glacialis, assembly GCA_033319125.1. Classification (NCBI taxonomy): domain Eukaryota; kingdom Metazoa; phylum Arthropoda; class Insecta; order Lepidoptera; family Papilionidae; genus Parnassius; species Parnassius glacialis. The sequence goes on along the minus strand of JAVANC010000011.1, from coordinate 35,545,824 downwards.
TGCCACCAAAAGAGAGAAAAAATATTACGTCATAAAATTAAATAAAAACCATCAGTGTGTGCTTGAACGTTTGTTTAACTTTTAAAAACGTAATGAACTTTTTATACGTGGTAGAGCCATGCTGCAGCTATATTATAGTTGTAGCAACTATTATTTATTCTGTGGTTGTAGCACGAATGGGTCGGCTCGACCGGGGAAGGACCACTCTCTCACAGAATACTAGCGTATAATAGCGTATAATAATGCTACTGGGTTTCGTATGGTAAGTGTAGAGAACCGGAGAACCTTTTTAATGGAAACGCGGCATTCCATCTTCGTCCACAGTGGTGTCAACGCATCTGCATTTTGATCCTTTATCGAGGATAGATGTAGATCTTTATAGGCCTCAGTATCCACTTACCATGAGGTGGACTGTGTGCTCGTTCGTCACTCTTATACTATAAAAAAACCAACTAACAACTTTTAGGTATTTAAGCTTTCATGTCAAATGTAATTCGTTATCCTGTTTTCCTTATCCTATTAACTATATGTATCGTGGCCTAATAAGCCTATAATAGAAATTATGTAATGTCATAGTAATATAGTATCAAATTATAACTTTATTAAGGTGACGGTTAAATAGCAATAAACATATCTTGGTGACAAAACTGCTAATGCATGAATGTCAATGTTGAAAACGTGATATCGCTTGTGTTGCACATTTTGCAGTCTCCAGTTCAATGCAATATTAGAAAACAGAATTATTAAAATTGTGAGATCGCAACAAACAGTTCTACTAGACACGTAAAAGCAACTTCGTCAATCTGCCAGTCATGTTGTTTCACGGCAATTAGAGATTAGACGAAGCGTTTGCAGAGATAGCTTCAGCGAAGTAGATCAGTGGGTTAGATGTATGGATGCAACTGCAGCTCTTTGTAACTGTGCACCCTGTATAACGCGTTCATCGCGCCGCAATGTTGTCGTAACATTGATAACATTGTCTCTAGCTTCTGAGTCGCTTCAAAGTATTTATTTACACGCACTGATAACATTAAGAGTAATAAAAGTCACACAATGGAAAGCTGAAGAGATAAGTTACGTATTTTTAAAAGTACATTATATATATAACGTTTTAAAGGTAATTTAGCCAAAGTTTCAATTGTGCGACATTCAAAATTTGAATGTTTATATTTTTAACTTTACTTACCTGATCGACGAAATTGTCCGCTGTAAACCGCTTCGTGAATTCAGTGAAGGTTTCCTTATCCTGTAGACTCTCCCGCCTGGCGCGTTCGACTTTCAATTTTTTAATGCCTGTTATGTCTTTGGACATTTTTAATTCCTCGATTAGGTCCGTTTTGGCGCTTCTGTAACTTTCCGCCGCGCTCGGCAGGCATTGTAGACTGACGGATCGTGTCGGAGGCGGCGCGGAAAGGGTCTTCGTAGCTGGTGTCTTCAGTCGAACAGCTGTTAGTTCGGCGCTGCTTATAGCGGCTAGAGGCTGGTTCATGGTTGCGGGTGGCTGTGGAGGCGGCGGAGGTATGTTCTCGTTGGGGACGGGCGGCGGCGGCGGAGGTCTTGCCTCCGCCGCGGTATCGTCCCTCTTGCAAGGCGCCGTGATTGTTTTCAAGTACTCCGAAGGCTTGATAAGGCGGTCGGGCGCGTTGTGAGGGAATGCCGGCGGCACGAAAGGCAGGGCGGGCTGTTTGTTGACGAGGTTGGGCCCGCGCGGTCGCTCGTCGTCTGCTGACGCCGCGGAACCACGCCGCCCCGCTGTAAAATGGCGGACGTTAGTGGGGGAGTGAAAGTCAGCGCCTCGACGCGCGCGCACCCCGCAACGAGATGCGAGCGCGCACTTTTCTAAACTCTCTTGTTTAAAAATAGTGGCTTCTAAATTTAATGTATGCTTTATTTTTCTGCAATAACAATAATGAATAATATTATTTATTTCATTTCTCTACACATCTACGACTCAATTCGCGGGAAGACTATGTGGACTATGAAGGAATGAGTATACGACAAATTTTCTTAACTCGTGCAGATAATTTATATATTATATTATTATAAAGTCGCAACTTTAAATTAGTGAGAGCAACAGTGACGCAAAACGAGTGTAAAAAATATTTGTTTTATAAAGTGCGCTAAATAATATTAACACTTATTGAATTAAAGGATAGACAAAATGATTGTTAAGAGAAATAATAATGATATCCTTCTACTTCCACCTCCGTATTGATTTGCAAGTGCTGTTGAATAATGAGGGAATACTCTGATAATGCGTTCAACTGTGTTGCTCTGAGGTGCGGGAATAGGGAGTGCATCAAGTGTACACACTAAAACAAGTAACTCGCCTGATCCAATGGACAAAGTACTTGATTATTAAAAGAAAGATGAAAGGAAAGAAAGAGAAAAAATACTTTTATGACATAATCCAAATAACGTTTACAACACAACAAACATTTTAAAGCTAAAAAATAAGTTTTTCTCTTTGGTTTTAACATCCTGGTTAAAGGCTAACAATTATAATAAGGTTCACTTAATGTTGCGGTGATACCACAACGCTGATTCGTGAGAGCAGTTTAATTATTGTTTGAATTAAAATAATTTATAGGTGTCATTTATAGGTGCCAATATATTATATAAATTATGAATGATATGAGTTTCTTAAAAAGTAATCGAGACATATACCAGCGTAAAATAGCAGCTTAATGCTGCTGTGTTTCGTATGGTGAGGGTAGAGAACCGGAGACCCATTTTACTGGAAAAGAGGCATTCTACCTTAGTTCTCACAACTGACAACGCATCTGCATTTTAATTCGCAAACGAAGATAGATGTAGATGTCTATGGGCCACAGCAACCACTTACCATCAGGTGAACTGTGTGCTCGTTTGTCATCCTTATTCTAAAAAAAAACATATTTAAAAAAATAGTTCAGCATTTTTCATTTTTTTTTGATACATGTTATTCAAAATGAAAATTTTAGTATTACCATATATTTATTTTTTATTTTTATATATCTTTGTGCGGACGTTTTTTATTTGCTGGTGTATTCATCGGAATACACCAGCCACTGGACGTGTAAGGACGAATGATTTTTTCTGTATCTGATCGTACACTTTATACACACCTTCTTAGCTCTTAATTCCATTGTAGAACAGTATCTATCATTGCGGAGACGATTTTTCATAATTGAAACGCTAGGCAGGCAGACTGATGCTCGTTTTACCACAACATATATTTGGCTGCAATACTGCCATCTAACGGAGACAAATCTAGGAGGTAGGATGCCTTTACTGTCTGGGAGTCCGAATGGGTAGCTATCCTCTTACCTTTTTTATTTTATAGAATAATTGTGACAAACGAGTAAGCACTCCACTTGATGGTCTATATTTATCCTCACTTAAGAATCAAAATGCAGATGCGTTGTCACCCCTGGGGACTAATATGGAATGCCTCGTTCCCATGAGCTTAGAGCCATGCTGCAGTTATATTAGTAGTATAGTTGTGGCACGAATGGGTCGGCTCGACCGGCGAAGGACCACGCTCTCACAGAATAGCAGCGTTAAATAGCAGCTTAACACTGCTGTGTTTCGTATGGTGAGTGTAGAGAACCGGAGACCCTTTTTATTGGAAAAGAGGCATTCCATCTTGGTCCTCTGGGTGATAACACATCTGCATTTTGATTCTTTATTGAGGATAGATGTAGATGTCTATGGATCACAGCAACCACTTACCATCAGGTGGAATGTGTGCTCGTTTGTCAACCTATCCTATAAAAAAAGAACGGTAAGTACTCAGACGGGCAAAATTTTTAGTTAAAATTATAGGGGAACGATTTAATTAATTGCATAGAACGTGGATTGCAGTAAGCAATGCTTGCAGAGTAGCAGAGTAGCTACTACTCTGTAAGATGTGCTAACTAATGGATCGTCGTAAACTTTATTAAGATGACCATACGATCGTATTCGTCCGGACTTGTCCGGCTTTTTAGCATCTCAATCTAGATTTATGTTCAGCCCTATCTTTATATATATATACTTAATTATTCTATCCGTGACTGAACTCCTCCTAAATAGCGGAACCGATTTTGATGAACATTTTGTGTGTGATTAAGTTGATTCGAGAATGGTTTTGAGTCACAATTGGACCCAATAGGTGGCGTTGTTGTCGAGATCCAGGAATCACCCGTGCGAATCCGGGGTGGATTGATAGTATTTGTATAAATTTCTGATTGGTTTAATTTTTAATTAAAAAGAAAATAACAAGTTAGAAACCTTTAAAATGTTATAAATTTAAAATGTTTGGTATAATTCTACAATTAAAATATTCAACAGGTATCTGTTATGTTTAGAATTGATTGAATATTCAGCTTCTTATGAATCTTTTCTTATCGAAACGGAATTTTGAAATTTCAATAATACTCGCTGAACCCGGCAGACTTTGTCCTGCCAGTTAATATCATAGGTTGAGCAATTTAATGGCGATGCAATGCAATTTAAATTATTAACTGCCGCAATTGATTGAAAAAAAATGCAATTAAAATCAAAAATTTAAAATTTTATTCGTTTCTAATTATTATTTGTCAATATACTTCAATTTTTTTTTATAAATATAAACCATCTCCATTGAAAAATACATATACATATTATATATATATATATATAGCCGTGTAGTGGCGGTCAAGAATATCCACTACCCCATATCCTCCCGTGGGTGTCGTAAAAGGCGACAAAGGGAAACAGGCGGGAGATGGGCAGCAGCATCTTCCTGATAATAGCCAATATTATAATAAAAAAAAACTGCGGTTGCCAACCCGCTCGCCAAGCGTGGCAACTATGGCAAATACCCCCCTTATGAATGGATGTAATAAAGAGACGGCCCCCAGTCCCCGGCGGCCCCGCTATTCCTGGCTACGGTGGCGACCATGGTAACGGCGGGGCAGGGGGTGCTAAGAATCTCCGGTGGAGGTTTGGTTGCCACCTACGACGACTCGACCTGGCAACATACAACGCACGCACCCTGAGGACTGACGAGAAGATCGTGGAGCTGGAAGAAGAGATAGACAAGTTGCGCTGGCATATTATAGGATTATCCGAAGTCCGAAGAGAGGGGGAGGACACGGTAATCCTCGAATCCGGCAACTTGCTCTATCACCGGGAGGGCGAACATCTGTCCCAAGGAGGTGTCGGATTTATCGTCCACAAGTCTCTCGTTAACAACGTTGTAAAGTTCGGGAGTGTGTCGACGAGGGTTGCGTACCTTATACTCAGAATCACCAAACGGTATTCGCTGAAGGTCATACAGGTTTACGCACCAACCTCGGCACACCCCGATGAGGAGGTGGAGGAAATGTATGAGGATATCTCTAGAGCCATGCATTCCTCCAAAACCCAATATACGGTGTTAATGGGAGACTTCAATGCAAAACTAGGCACAAGAGAGAACGGTGAGCTGAAAGTAGGGAAATTTGGAACAGGGCAACGGAACCCAAGGGGCCAGCAGCTGGCCGACTTCATGGAGAAAGAGGGACTCTTTATGATGAACTCTTTCTTCAAGAAGCGGCCCCACAGGAAGTGGACCTGGTTGAGCCCCGACGGTTCGACAAAAAATGAGATCGACTTCATTATGACGACCAGACGACAACTGTTCAGTGATGTCTCAGTGATCGCGAGGGTGAAAACCGGCAGCGATCACCGAATGGTTAGAGGCACACTGAACCTAAATGTTAAGTTGGAGAGGTCTCGTCTGATGAAGTCAACGCTCCGTCCCCCTCGTGCTCTAATCCAAAGTCCCGAAACCTTTCAGCTCGAGTTACGAAACCGTTTTCAGTGCCTAGAAGACTGCAATGAAGTGGACGATATGAATGACAAGCTCGTGGAAACTGTCCATGCGGTCGGAGCTAAGTTCTGCAAGACCCGCCGCAGAAGAACACAAAAACTCTCCGATCACACTCTTAATCTCATGGCTGTTAGACGGGAGATGAGGCTACATTCTTCAACAGATTTGACAGCATACAGGCAACTGAACAGACAGATCTCCAAATGCATGCGGCGGGACTTACGCAACTTCAATACAGCTCGTATTGAAGAAGCGATCGAGCGGAACCAAGGCTCCAAAGTCTTTGCCAGAGATCTGTCTGCCAGAAAGAGCCAACTGTCAAAGCTGAAGACCGAATGTGGCAGCATCGTTTCCGGGGCACCTGAGATTTTGAGTGAGATTGAGAGGTTCTATGGGCAGCTGTACACGTCATCGTTAGAGCCACACGCAAGTGTGAGTAACGATCCAAGAGCGAGTCTTATCCGACACTATTCCGAAGATATCCCGGACGTTAGTCTGAGCGAGATTAGAATGGCTCTCCAGCACCTTAAAAACGGCAAGGCCCCAGGCGAGGATGGAATTACAGCGGAGCTTCTGAAAGCGGGTGGAAGACCGGTACTTGAAGTCCTTCAGAAGCTCTTTAATTCCGTCCTCCATGGTGGCATAACACCGGAGGCGTGGAGCAGAAGTGCGGTGGTCTTGTTCTTCAAGAAAGGTGACAACGCTCTCTTGAAGAATTACAGACCGATTTCCCTTCTGAGCCGCGTCTACATGCTGTTTTCGAGAGTCATTACGAATCGTCTTGCGCGCAGACTTGACGACTTCCAGCCTCCCGAACAAGCCGGTTTCCGAAAGGGCTTTAGCACCATAGACCACATACATACCCTACGGCAAATTGTACAGAAGTCCGAAGAGTACAATTTGCCACTATGTCTGGCGTATGTGGACTATGAGAAAGCCTTTGATTCCGTCGAAATTTGGGCGGTGCTGCAGTCCCTTCAGCGGTGCCAAGTTGACTGTCGGTATATCGAAGTGCTGAAGTGTTTGTACAGTAGGGCTACGATGGCTATCCGAGTACAGAACCAGAGTACGAAACCCATCCAATTGCAGAGAGGTGTAAGACAGGGTGATGTTATATCCCCGAAACTCTTCACCGCTGCATTGGAAGACGTTTTCAAGCTTCTGGACTGGAAAGGATGCGGTATTAACATCAATGGCGAATACATCACTCACCTTCGATTTGCCGACGATATAGTCCTTATGGCAGAATCGCTGGAGGACCTAAGCACTATGCTCAATGACCTCAATAGTGTCTCCCAACGGATAGGTCTTAAGATGAACATGGACAAAACAAAGATCATGTGTAATGTCCATGTCACACCTATGCCGGTAGTTGTTGGGAGCACTAAGCTCGAAGTTGTTGACGAGTATGTTTACCTGGGAAAAATAGTCCGACTAGGTAAGTCCAACTTCGACCGAGAGGTCAATCGACGGATTCAACTCGGCTGGGCAGCGTTCGGGAAGCTACGACACATCTTCTCGTCAGACATACCTCAAAACCTTAAAACGAAATTGTACAACCAGTGCGTGTTGCCAGTGATGACTTACGGAACTGAGACGTGGTCCTTCACTGCTGGCCGTATGAGGAAGCTCAAGGTCGCTCAGCGAGCTATGGAGAGGGCTATGCTCGGAGTTTCTCTGCGTGATAAACTTAGGAATAAGGATATCCGCAGTAGAACCAGAGTAACCGACATAGCCCAACGGATTAGTAAGCTGAAGTGGCAGTGGGCCGGCCATATAGCTCGAAGAACCGACAACCGATGGGGAAGAAAGATTCTTGAGTGGCAGCCTCGTACCGGTAGGCGAAGTGTAGGGCGTCCCCCCACGAGATGGAGTGACGACCTGGTAAGACATGCAGGAAGTCGATGGATGCAGGTGGCTCAGGACCGTGCTTTGTGGCATTCTTTGGGGGAGGCCTATGTTCAGCAGTGGACTTGTGAAGGGCTGTAATGATGATATATATATATATATATATATATATATATATATATATATATATATATACATACATATACATATAGTATCAAATATATTTGAGTTAAACGATTTCATACATACAAACATCCTCTTTTATATCTATAGATGGTAACCCTACATTTACATAGGTTTAGTCACAGATATATTTACTGTGGTTTAGTCAAGCGCTTATGAAACGTTACGCTCCAATAAATGGTTAAATTCGTATCGAAGTGATAAAATAGGTTCTGTCAAAAATTTGTTAACCTTAGTGTAGAATAATAAGTATATACTATTTTTTTAAATATTAATTTTAATAAGACAATGGACGTAAACAACGTAAGTACAACGTAAGAAAATCAACTATCCCATATCATTGTATCGTAGAGGCAACACAGGAAAAAAACGGGAAATGGGCAGCAGTATCTTCCCAACAACAGCTCAAAATATTAAAAAAAAAACGGTTGCCAAGCGTGTCAAGCGAGACTGACAACTAATATGGCAAATATTCCCATTTTGGGGACACATCTATGAGTATCGTGTGCGAGGGAGATATTATTCTATCTCGCTTCCTTATAGCCGCGAAGGCCGTCTACACTACATCAAAAGGGGTCGTGACGGAAAAATCTTACACTTTTTCGCGCCTAACCCCCATCCGCAAAATTCGTACCGTCCGATAAGGAATTTCGTTTCAATTAACATTTTCCGTAGGGTTTCTTCCAGTAAGGAAACGAGGCATTCCCTTAGTGTACAGGGGTGACAACGCATTTCCATCTATTCTTAATTGAGAATAGATATAGATGTCATGCAGATGGACTGTGTGCTCGTTTGTCATCCTTATCTCTATATAATAGAAATCAATTGCTGTCCATTGGTCTCGCTAAAAGTCAAAAACGGCTCGACCGATTTTGATGAAACCTTTTGTGTGTTTGAGTGGGTCTCTAAATGCTTTAGATTCACAATTGGACTCGGCAGGCGGCGCTGTTGTCGATATCCAGTAATCACCCGTGCGAAGCCGGGCCGAATCGCTAGTTCTATTTGAAAATACATCGTTTTCGGTGATGTTTGTGACTTGTTAGTCAGAAGATTTTTATAGGTTCATCGGAATCAGGGTTCACGGAAAAAAGCCCGTCAACAATCACAGGGTAGCACAAACATAGGGGCGTACACTCGTTCGAACTTATTCGATTTTGAATAGACAATATAAACTTACAGGCATTGAGTTATATGTACTACGTACTAGAGAAGCCATTTCAAACAAAAACTGTGTCCTACTCTATGTTTTCGCGCATGCGCGGGAGTAGTAGTCGCGCATGCGCGGAGACTTTAATTTGATATAAAATAAGATATTAATATAAAATAAATATAAGAATTTAATATAAAATATCTTAATTTCATCTAAACAAACATGTTTAGATGAAATTAAGATATTTTTTTATTTTTAACAGCGATAGACCCACGCGGCAGCTTTTGCTGTCGCACGGATGGGCCGGCTCGAACCGGGGTGATACCACGACCTCACAGAATACCAGCGTGAAGTAGAGGTTTACCTCTGCGTTTCGCTTGGTGAGTGCAAGTGGCCGGAGGCCCTTTTTACTGGAAATGAGGCATTCCATCTTAGTCCTCACGGGTGACAACACATCTGCATTTTGATTCGTAAACGAGGATAGATGTAGATGTCTATGGGCCGCAGCAACCACTTACCATCAGGTGGACTGTGTGCTCGTTTGTCACCCTTATCCTATAAAAAAAATGTTATATTTCTAAATAAAATGTAATAATAATTATTTTATGGAATTCACAAATCTTCAATTTACGCAATATTTAGTTTGTATGGATTGCACTACAGTTCAGTTGAACATAGTCAATGTTCGGAATGGCTTCTCTAGTACTTAGTACATATAACTCAATGCTTACAGGTAACTTCTAGATAGAGATAGAGGGTAGAGATACCCATAGAGTATGTCGATTTTTAGTACTGTTTAGATTTGCGTTTCAATGTTACTGTCGCAGTAAGATAGTTAAAGCCGTGATATAGTTACATCCCTAGGGATATAGCTATATACCGGTTGATAACTATCTTACTAGACTAATCTAGTGAAATAATTATAATTGTTAACTGAATGTACAGAATGAACAAATTTCGCGACATTGACGTTCCTGTTGTGTTGTTGTTCATGTTCCTTTTTTGACAGTAAGTTAAGGTGCGATTGGGGTGTTCCTTGAGCTACCCTAAGCCCGCGTACTTTATAACGATATAAAATATAATATTGAGAGAATTTAATGATTTCTTATGTTGCAGTTTGTGATCATATCCTAGACGGACCCCGCCATAACATTATATTTGATAAACCACAAATTCGCGCGAAAGAACATCGATTCCTGCCAAGGATGATACGTGAGGCTATTGAAATTAAAAAAAACATCCTAATTTCAATAGAGAGGGAGGCTGGGTACCACCATCTGCTTGGGATCCTGTAATTCATAAAATTAAAACTAAACCCAAGCATACTACTGCAAGACTTCAAGACACAGTAAGTTCATTCTGCGTAGATCGGACCAAAATTAATAATTAAAAAAGCTGATAATACTCCGGATTAACTCTGATATCGGGACGCCAATAACCTCGATCCCCCGTGACCATGGTTGCTGGAAAGCAACAACAACGTCGGGAATGTAAAATAAGTTAATTAAACGCGATAAAATCCGTAACAGTAGTTTTATTCAATGAAAGAATTTAACTTAATAATTTCAAAAATTCAAAAAGTATAAGTCAAAAGTAGTTTTGACTAACAAATTACAAACAAACTACAATTATAATTATTTCACTGGATTAGTCTAGTAAGATAGTTATGAAACGCTTTTATATAACTATATTACGGTGTATAGCTATATCCCTAGGCATATAACTATATCACGACCTTAACTATCTTACTGCGACATTCCCATTGCATTCACGACGATTGCAACATTAGAACTGATAGTGAAACTGACGTGAGATTTTTGATTCAAGGTCATTGAAACAGAATTGATACCAGAAATTAAGTCAAGTATTGTTTTGTTTGTAAATACGCCTTGGGTAGAATTTTCCAAGAATATTAAGTAAATATGAAGTGACAAACAAACTTAGTCTAGCTGTTGTTAAGTGGCTACTGCATTTCATGGACACTTGGCAGCCATCTCTAAAATGTGTCCTTTGAGACTCCTTTTCAACTAAAATGGAATGCCTCACAGCGTTTAACTATACTGGCTTTCTATATCCTACAGACCGGAACACAGATTTTTTTTTATTTTTTTTTTTAAATTACCTCCACACTAGAATTTTCTCCTGTATCGTGGGGGCAGGTTACATACACAAATTTCACAAGGACAAACATCCAGACCCGGAACAATTATTTGTAGGCCATACGAATACTTGTTCCGTGCGGGATTCGAAACCGCGGCCCTTGGCGCTGCAACTTATTGTTGAGCCACTGCGCCACGTAGCCGTCATTTGGTGGCAGAAGGTAAAAACCTACTTACCTAGACAGACTCCTTGGTAGAAGAGGAGTTCTACCACCTAAAATTAATATTCTTCTTTACAGCCTACCAAAGTACACTGCTGAGCAGTCCTTCCCAAAGATTGTCTCACAAGGGATAGTCACACAACACGCACGGGACGATACAGGACTAGATATTCTTACACCGTCAGATATTGTTACATCGCCACTACTCGACACACCAACCAACCACTAAATACCAAGTTCTTGTAATTTTTCTTCCATTTTTTTTTTACTATTTTTCAATCAACAAGGATCATAGCGTGGTATTACATTAATTTAAATTCAATTCATCAACATTTTAAACCGTTACTAAAATTAATATCAAATGCATAAGTATTACATCATTACATCATCATCATTACAGCCCTTCACAAGTCCACTGCTGAACATAGGCCTCCCCCAAAGAATGCCACAAAGCACGGTCCTGAGCCACATGCATCTATCGACTTCCTGCATATCTTACCAGGTCGTCACTCCATCTAGTGAAGGGACGCCCTACACTTCGCCTGCCGGTACGAGGCTGCCACTCGAGAACCTTTTTTCCTCATCGGTTGTCGGTTCTTCGAGCTATATGGCCGGCCCATTGCCACTTCAGATTACTAATCCGTTTGGGCTATGTCGGTCACTCTGGTTCTACTGCGGATATCCTCATTTCTGAGTTTATCACGCAGAGAAACTCCGAGCATAGCCCTCTCCATAGCTCGCTGAGCGACCTTGAGCTTCCTCATCCGGCCAGCAGTGAAGGACCGCAGTGAAGGACCACGTATTACATACTAATAATTAAAATAAAATAATGTGTAATTAATAAAAAAATAAAAGCACTACATATTAGGAAAACATATACCCTACAACAATGGTGCATTTACTGTGATAGTCATGACTGCAGCCCATCACAAGTCCACCGCTGAACGTACATCTATTGGGGTGTCGCCCTACACTTCCTTTACTGGTACGAGGTTACCGCTCGAGAACTTTTCTTCTCGATTCGTTATTGGTTCTTTGAGATACATGGCCGGCCCGTTACCACTTCTGCTTACTGATCCGTTGGGCTTTATCGTTTAAAAATCTTAAGACCAAGTAATTCACAATCCTAATTAGCGAAAACAGAGGTGCGAATTAAAAATTTAGGTAGCACTCCGGCCCGTCGCACTCTGTTTCCTGAAACCATCTGTCTACTTAATTACCGCTTTCCTTTCATCTCCGGCCAACGATCACCGGTGACTGAAGAATTCTAGTTTTATTTTTATGAGAAAGTATATAATGACGCATACATAGTGGAAACTATTTGGACGAAGCTTAATGTCTGTGTTGATACAGATTAATATGTAATTAAATTGTTCTGGCTGCCAACAAATGAAAAATCTTTAAAAATTAAATATTTATAGTCAAGTCTCATAACATTAGATTTAGATTAGATGAGAAAAAAAATGTTTTCCGTTTGAGTACTTAATTAAGAGAGTTATCAAAATTGATACAATGTTAAGCCATGACTTTAAATATTTTTTTAGTTAAATAATACTGGTTAAGATCAATTTAATTTTGTTCTGTAGATATTCAATTAATTAGTGTAATTGGTTAAACCGTGGTAATTAATTAAAAATAAATATTATTACTTGGAATTTCTTTTATTTAAAACACAAATTTTTATTTTTATGTATTTAAAGTGCATCGTGGAGGCACTTTAAATACATAAATTGCAGAAGGACAAATATCTAGTTCCGGAAAAGTTATTTGGAGACCATCCAAATATTTGTTCAAACATGCGGCCATCAGCGCCGTCAGCGCTTAAACATATCATTGTTATCAGTTATTTTTTTCATTAACTGTTGTCTGTTATTTTTTTTAATTTTATTGTATGTAATTTTTACGCGATACCTTTGCAGATTCTGAACGGGTTTTGATGATTATATTTTTAGTTAAATATGCTATACTCCAATTGTGGAGAAAAAAATCAGCCCTAATTGTAGCAAATAAATAACTTCCTTTGTGGCAATTTGAAGTTGGTTTTTACTTTTTGTTACATTAGTTATAATTATTTCCTTACAGATTTTATTGAGCAATCCATAATTATCAGCAGTATCTATTATGGTTGTTAAGTTTTTAATTAAAACGCTTGTATATAAAACTCTTCGACCGAAGACAAACTATTCCTTACACCTTTTCCTGTCCATCCAACGGTTGTTTGAAAGGTATTGTTAGAACACATTTACAGTTGATTTTCATAATATTACATAAACTCTTTTAACTTCCCGCTTTGAAAAATAATAATTTTCAAATTAGGAAGTTATAGATTTCGGTCCGATTTTGAGAATGCGAGTTTTCATCAGATCTTCACGTTTTGAGGTCTTAGGAAGCCGTTCCGACTATTCCCGGCTGGACGTCCAGCCGTGCGTGTGTGTGTATGTATGTAAATAAAAATTTGTCGTACGATATCTTTAGAACGAACCAATTGATCGAGTGTTCATTGAGACTTCGAGCTGATTGGATTTTCAAGTCAATCGGTCAAACCGCTTCAAAGATTTTCAAAAAATTAAAACCATTTTCAAAAATTAAATATGTTACGTTTGAAAATAAGCGAGAAGTTCCAGGGATGGCCTGCACGGTCAACCGTATTTTTCTCCCTCACTTAATGTAATGTTACAGCCTTAATACGACCCATTGTTGATCACAGGGACCATCTAGTTCCTAAAAGTGTTATGTAGTCATTACTCCGCCGCACTGCTTCATTGTGTGTTGATGTACTTCATATGCTCTCGAATTATTTTATTACTAAAGGATGAGCAGGATTACTAACGATCTCTCCTTTTGTGTCGGCGCTTTCGTCGTGCTGCAAGCGAAGCACACCGAAGCCCTAAATCGCGCTATCAAAGTTCCAAGTAAAGCAGTATATATAGAATAGATCCGAACTACCACTTGGAGGTTAACTCGCGTCCATGGGCGATTCTCACCGCCCAGAACATCGAACGATACGAGTTAACAATCAGAGCCGGGACCCGCCACCCTCCTGACCCGCCACCTGTTCGGACGGCCGTTAGATAACTCACCCATGTTATGTTAATGTGATCACTGAACTGAACACAATATTATCCCACTCCACGTCACGTCCGCAACTTTGCACTAAAATAAAAAATCTCCCAGCACCTTTTATAGCTCGCGGTCTTTGAGGCCGCGAGCCCTGAGTTCGATGAAGCTATAAGAGCCACATAGACTAACAGTATTAACACCACAGAAACTAGACTAGACCACTCGGAGCGTTGGCCGCTCCCCGGGCCGATCACCTTGCCCGGCGGGAGATCTCCCCTTTTCCTCACATGGCTAAACTTTTCTCGTCGAGCACGTGCTAAACCAAACTAAAAATTGACGAGATATTACATGTAGATTGCATTTCTGAAGGGTCTGGTAACGAACGGTACTTGGAACTTCAATATTGTTTAGATACTTTTGTTTGACAATAATGACACTCTTTCATCTTTTTACGATCCCGTCTCTCCAACGGTAGTCTGGAGTCTACTGACTACTTAAACATTCTGTGGACTTCGAACCGTGTTAGCTAAGTAAGACACTGATGTCTTAAGCGCTCATTATAAATTTCAAAATACGCGAGCAATCTGCATTCGATCCCCGCCTGCATCAATGAAATTGTTAATTGCTATTTTAAGTGCTGATGTATCACGTGCTCAGTGGTGAACGAAGACATACAGTCTGCTATGGACTTGCATGTAATAATTCAAGGACATGTAAGGCCCACTAACAAGCACTGGAACAGTCTGATTTAATTTCAAGCGCTGATTTAATTGCCCAACAGTGGGACGTATGAAGGCAGTAAATTAAATTTACTTTTTTAGGGTTCCGTACCCGACGTGACCCTATTACTAAGCCTCCGCTGTCCGTCTGTCTGCCTTTCAATAGGTAGACCGTTGAAATTTTCACATAATATTTTGTACTTTTATATATAAATTATTATTATATATATACATATATATATATATATATATATATATATATATATATATATATATATATATATATATATGTGTATATTCAGCAGTGCACTTTTATAGGCTGTAACGGAAGCATCTCCAAATTATATTTAGATTTGTAACGAAAGATGAACACGAAACGGTACCGTATTTTTTTTATAATTCCACTCTTATAAAAAATCCTGCGCGTTTCTTTTGTTGCTAAACCGTAACTTGATCATTTCATTTAAATTTACATTAAGTAATTACCACGTTTAAAAGTTCAAAGACCGCAATTTCATACTGCTTTTGACTTAATTAATGGCTGAAAACATTTTCTTACTAATTCTTATAAATAATAAAAAAGAAGTCACTTAGAAACATGGTTCAGGTTGGTTTTGTAAAGTAAAAGTATAGTAAATAAAACCGCTCAAGTGCGAATCGGACTCGTGCATGAAGGGTTCCGTATTATCACACACGTTTCTAGTAGGGAAGCCCCCTTTAATTTTTAATTAATTTTATTATATATATTATATTTGTTGTTATAGCGGCAACAGAAATACATATTCAGTGAAAATTTCAACTGTCTACCCGTAACGGATAATGAGATACAGCCCGCCACAGTCAGACGGACGGACAGCTGGGGCTTAGTAATAGGGTCCCGTTGGTTACCCTCTGGGTACGAAACGCTTGATCGTAAACTCCTTCGTATTTCTCGATCCGAATGAGTATGGCATCAAGCTTTAAAAGTCAGATCGTAACAACGTCAGATTGGATCGAAAACCAATTCAAAAACAATTTCGGGAGTAAGCCTTCTGGGCTTAAATTTGAGATCACTACGAAAGCATATTCTATCGGTAGTGAAATCAGTTCGTTATTCGTATGTTTGTGCATATATTTTAAAATATGCCGTCAAATTGATAGCCTCTTCTTTTTTAAAGTCAAATATCAATTTAATCAATTTTAGTCATTCATTTGGTAACTTTTTTTACTAATTCAGTTTTTGTTTTTATTAAAGATTAGCTGTTTCCCGCGACTTCACCCGCTTTAAATTTTTGCGCAGAACCCTAATTTTTTTTCTAAAATAAAGTAGCCTAAGTTACTTCTTATAACATCAGCTATCTGCCAATGAAAGTCCCGTCAAAATCGACCCCGCCGTTTCGGAGATTAGCCGAAACAAACAGACAGATATGTCTGTCAGACGAATTCTTTTTATACAATAAATTAAAAATTGTTTTTCGTTATAAGTACCGTAAATATTTTCATGTGCATTTAGTAAAGAGCTATTATTTTGACTTTACAAACAGACACATCAATTTTATTATTTGTATAGATTCTAGTTACGTTTATGCCCACGGTATGAGATGTGTTTTACGTTACAGTATGTTTCGTAAAAGTTTGCACTCAAAGTAAACATTGCGAAATGACAATTTCTACGTCATGAACAAGCAAAACGTTATGAGGCAGAATAATTCATACCAGTACAATAACAAGTAGGCTAATAAGCTATTAGACTGTGATAAAACAATCGTAAAACGACTCTCCTTGCAATCTCTGCTTTCTATTTTAAATTGTAAGTAATATTATATTCCAGCGATATGTAGCCGGTGGCGAATTTAAAGGAAAACAATATGCAAATTATCAAAGTATAAGGTAAAAGCGATCGTGGCGAGAGAAAACATCGGTGTAAGAGAAATGTCCGCAACCTTTCGAAAAATTTACTTCTTTAACTGCCTTTCTTAATGCTGTGTTGGAGCCTTGTCAACAATGGCTCAACTCGCTTGCGTAACTGCACGGAATTAATCCCTCCTTACCATATTGAGCTAGTTAGTGGACCTAGTTCTGATACCCCGCACTGGTATCTCGCGGACACGAAATGTTAACAATTATCGGGGTTTCCAAATACAAGCATTACTTGCTTAAATGAAGACCCCAATCAACTATCTAACTAATTTAAGGTTTGTGAAGAAAAATATATTTTTTTAATATATACGAGTACATATCATAGAGCCATGCTACAGTTATATTAATAGTACAGTTGAAGCACAAATGGGTCGGCTTGACCGGGGAAAGACCACACTCTTACAGAATACCAGCATAAAATAGGAGTTTAATGCTGCTGTGTTTCGTTTGGTGAGTGTTGAGAACCAGATACCCTTTTTACTGGAAAAGAGATATTCCATCTTAGTCCTCACGGCTGACAACGCATCTGTATTTTATTCGCAAACGAGGATAGATGTAGATGTTTATAGGCTACAGCGACCACTCACCATCAGGTGGAATGTGTGCTCGCTTGTCGCCTTTATATATATTATATATTATTATAAAAAAAAACTGTCGCCAGACTGCTCTGCACATGAACAGAATGTCTACGGAGCGTACTAAATTCCTTGTACGGTTGCGTATACATTCGACCGTGTGTTGTCACTTTTACACCGCCACTCTACTCAGTAGAATTATATTATTAAGTTGGTATAGCAATTTATTTTATTATGGCAACAGAATGACTTTTAATTTTATTTGTCCTTATCCTTAATGTAGTCGTAAAATTTTATAATAGGCCTTACTAGTCATAGTACGTTTAATTTATTTTAAATGTCTCGTATTATCTCATATAATTTTATTACATACTAGCTGTACCCCGCAACTTCGCGTGCGTGTAATTTGGTTTTAATTTTTTTGCGCGGAACCCTAAACTTTTTCTAAAATAAATGTAGCCTAAGTTACTCCTTATAACATTAGCTATCTGCCAGTGCGGTACCTTGAGGATCACCAGCTGATTAGTGACCGCCAATACGGTTTTCGTCGGGGTCGATCAGCTGGTGATCTTCTGGTCTACCTGACTCATAGATGGGCGGAGGCAGTAGAGTCCAAGTGGGAGGCGTTGGCCGTTAGTTTGGACATTGCGAAGGCCTTCGATCGGGTTTGGCACAAAGCGCTTCTTTCGAAGCTCCCTTCCTATGGGCTTCCCGAGAAATTGTGCAATTGGATCACCAGCTTCCTTGCAGATCGGAGCATCAAGGTCGTTGTAGACAGTGCATGCT
Organism: Parnassius glacialis; assembly: GCA_033319125.1. Lineage (NCBI taxonomy): Eukaryota > Metazoa > Arthropoda > Insecta > Lepidoptera > Papilionidae > Parnassius > Parnassius glacialis. Next base: position 35,527,466 of record JAVANC010000011.1, on the reverse strand, counting down.
CCGACTACAAGCCTATTAACGCTGGTGTTCCACAAGGCTGTGTGCTATCACCAACGCTGTTTCTTCTGCATATCAATGATATGTTGCTAACTGGTAACATTCATTGCTATGCGGATGACAGCACTGGTGATGATCTATACACCGGCCGTGCCAATATTTCTCGGGAAAACGTCGCCGAGTACCGAAACAAACTTGTGTCTGAAGTCGAATCTTTGCTGAACAAAGTCTCGGATTGGGGGCGACTAAATCTAGTCCAGTTTAATCCTCAGAAGACACAAGTTTGCGCGTATACCGCTAAAAAGAACCCCTTTGTCGTATCTCCTCAGTTTCAGGGCACTTCCCTTCTTGCCTCAGCCAGTATTGGAATCCTCGGAGTCGACATATCGAGTGACGTGTAGTTTCGTGGTCACTTGGAAGAGAAGGCCAAATTGGCCTCTAAGAAGCTTGGCGTGCTCAGCAGAGCGGGACAGTATTTCATGCCGGCACACCGCCTGCAACTTTAGAAGGCGCAGGTTCAGCTTCACATGGAATACTGTTCCCACCTCTGGGCAGGCGCTCCCCAGTGCCAGCTCCTTCCACTTGACCGCATCCAGCGCAGAGCGGCTCGAATCGTCGACGACCGAGTCCTTTCCGATCGGCTCGATTCATTGGCACTGCGAAGAGATGTTGCATCCCTTTGCATTTTCTTTCGCATCTACCATGGGGAGTGCTCTGAGGAATTGTTCGGATTAATCCCAGCCGCCAAATTTCACGAACGCACATCGCGGCAGAACTCCCGATACCATCCACACCATCTGGATGATTGGCGGCCTACCACTGTGCAATTTAGAAGATGTTCTCTTCCTCGCACGACTTCCTTGTGGAATCGATTACCATCAGCGATTTTTCCGGACCGATACGACTTAGGGACCTTCAAGAAAAGAGCGTACTCCTTTTTAAAAGGCCGGCAACGCATGTGCAATTCCCTCCCTGGTGTTGCAATTATTCATGGGCGGCGGTAGTCACTTACCATCAGGTGAGTCGCATGCTCGTTTGCCCCCTCTCCTATAAAAAAAAAAGTAAAAGTCCCGTCAAAATCGTTCCAGCCGTTTCGGAGATTAGACGGAACAAACAGATAGACAGACAAAAATGTTTAAAAATTGAGTTTTTGTTATAAGTACCGCATATAATTTCATATGTATTTAATAAAAAGCTGTTATTTTACATTACAAACAGACACTTCAATTTTATTTATTTCTTTAAACTAGTCGATAACCGCGACTTCGTCGGCGTTGCTTGATATATCAAGAAAACAGACATCACTGAACACGTAGTGGTTATAAAAACGTTGTTTCTTAAAACTTAATAGATTTAAATGATGATTAAATTAAGATATCGCAATGTTTTTTTAGATAAGGGCCAAGTGTTTAAGAATTAAAACATAGAAAACCTAATTGAATTCTATCCAGTAGTTTATCCGTGACACAATCCGCACAACTGCAAACCTCTATCATTTTATTTATATAATATATTTTAATACATTTTTAGTAAGAAATTTTAGTTTTGGTTAATCTTAATTTTGAAACGGCCTCTATCGGGAAAGACCCACGTGTTTTAAGGAATGTTCACGAAGAAAAATAATTCTATAGAAAATGTAATGGACGTTCACTTGAAGTAGCCCACTGAGTCTCAAAATTTACTATAATACAACACAAGTATTCCAACGAGTATTTATGGAAAGACTCTGTTTCATTAAGGAACTGATTTTGTTTTTCACGATTTGCATTGTCTTACCTATTATATAAATTTATTCACTTATATTAACAATGACCCGTGTGAAGTCCGCCAAAACGCAGTGGACTCTTACACATTATATAATATTATATTACTAAAACATAGAAGCCGATTTTTAGTAAATTACGAAATTATGGAATTAAAAATATCTTTTTATCTCTGCACTACTCTAAGGTGAACTGGTACAGAATTCCTTAGGGATTAAGTCCGCCTATATACATACATACATACGAGTACATTTAAGTTTACATATAATTAAATAAATAAAGAATATCAGCTGTGATAAACAGTATACTATTTATGTGTATTATTAGATTAGACCTCATTTTCAAAGGACTTTAAAACAAGGATGGGTTTCTTAATTCGACTGTATTTTTTTATGTGTGTTACCTCTGAACTTTTTTCTAGGTGAACCGATTTAGATGATTCTTTTATTATTTGAAAGCTGGCGCTTCTCATGTGGTCCCATTTAGATTTGACAATTAGCTTTAGTAATGTGTATTAAATTGACTTCCACTACATTGATGTTCTCATTTTATTTATATTGAAGTAGGTTGTACGAAATTTTTAATTGTACCATTTGTCATTGCTGAAAGCGATAGATGAAGACATAGACATAATTATCACAGCAGAAAAGCAGAAATGAAATATATTTATTTATTCGACGTAAGAAATTAAAATTCCGTCTATGAAACGTCATTTATTTCTAAATCTACCGTTTCGAATTGAAGTTCCGTTTACCTGAGAAAAAACGGCGACTCTGCAAGTGTTTATTTTTGATTTCTTATATTTACGCACACTACATTGAATAAAACTATTTTTTACGGATTTTATCGCGTTTAATTTACTATTTTAATACCCGACGTATCGGGTGTTTTACGGCAACCCATGGTAACGGGAGGGGGGGGGGGGGGGACTGAGATGTTTGACGTCCCGATGTCACAGATGCCCGGCTACCTTCAGTTTTTTAATATTAACTTTAATATTAATTTTTAATTTATGTTTATTTTTTCTAATTTTTGACAGTTAATATTAACATTTATGTATGTTACAATAGCATGAATTATAAGAAATACAAAAGATAATAAAGTAGTTATATCCTGTTTATATAAATCTGTTCAGTCATTTTTATTGAGTAGGTGTGCATAGTACAGGAGCGCTTATTTTCTTTTTCAAATATATATTGTTATTAATATATTTATTATTGTACCACAATAAGTATCAGTATCATGCATTATTTGTCCTCGACACTACTGCTGCTGCTGCTTTAGTGCAATTGCTGGTTGGAGGACTGGATACCTTTCTTGGTTCTTCGAGCTTTTTTTATAGGATAGAGTGACAAACGAGCACACAGTCCACCTGATGGTAAGTGGTTGCTGTGACGCATAGACATCCACATCTATCCTCAATAAAGAATCAAAATGCAGATACGTTGTCACCCGTGAGGACTAAGATGGAATGCCTCTTATCCAGTAAAAAGGGTCGCCGGTTCTCCACACTCATCATACTAAACACAGCAGTGTTAAGCTGCTATTTTACGCTGGTATTCTGTGAGAGCATGGTCCTTCCTTAGTTGAGCCGACCCATTCGTGCTACAACTATACTACTAACATAGCTGCAGCATGGCTCTACCACGTACAAACTATTTATTTAGTAGAGCTATTAGCCAGTTGTTATACATACATACATACATATAATCACGCCTCTTTCCCGTAGGAGTAGGCAGAGACCACTTCTTTCCACTTGCTACGATCCTTACATACTTGTTTCGCTTCGTCCACTTTCATTATTCTGTTCATACATGCTCTACGGTTTAGGGTGCTCTTGACCTGGCCTTTTTTCAAGACGTCCCTGATTTGGTCTTGAAATGTCCGCCTAGGTTTACCCCTTCCAGCACTTTCATTCACACTCGCCTTATAAACTTTTTTCGTCAATCGTTCTTCATTCATTCTCTCGACATAGCCAAACCATCTCAACATATCTTTCTCAATTTTGTCACTACATCTTCTTTCAGACCACAACATTTCCTTATCTCACTACTTCTTATCCTGTCACTCAGTTTAATTCCTATCATACTTCTTAACGCTCTCATCTCAACTGCATTTATTCTGATTTCGTGTTTCTTCTGCCATACCCAACTTTCACTTCCGTACATGAGTGTCAGAACCAACACCCCTCATGCACAGCCGCACGAGCCTTGTTAGACACCTTCCAACTGCTCATAAAAGAGTGCAAAGCTCCATTCACCATGTTTCCTGCATTCACTCTTCTTTCGATATCACTCTCACACTTTCCATTTCTTGTAAACTTTGAACCCAGATACACAAACTCTTTCACCTGTTCAATTTGTTCATCTCCAATCACGATATTGCAGTCTGTCACTGCATCATCTCTTTCAAACACCATCACTTTCGTCTTCCTTACATTCATCTTCATTCCTTTCCTAACAAAAGCTCCACTCATAGTAGTAACCATCTCCTGCAACTCCTCGGCCGAAGACGCAAGTAATACTTGGTCATCATCATAGAGAAAACATTTGACGAGTAACTCATTCATTCTCAACCCGCTTTTATTCTCTTTTAAATCTGTCAAACAATTGTCCATGAACAGATTAAACAGCCACGGTGACGCTACACATCCCTGTCTAACACCTTTTTCGATATTAAACCATTCAGTGTATGCCCCGTTTATCCTTACACAAGCACTAGAATCCCTATAAAGAGATTGCAATGCTCGTACGAGGATACTGCTCACACCGTTCACGGACAGTGCTGACCACAATTCATTCCTCACCACTCTATCATAGGCCTTTTCTAGGTCGTTATAGCCTGCTTATATTCCATGTTATTTATGCGGTAAGAGGGACAATTAAAACTCAACCCGCTGTGCGATTATGTAACTCTGGTGAGATTTGTTCACTGGTGGGTATTACTCCGCAAATGCGTTTTTTCACTATGGTAATATTTTGTTACGTAATACAAGATATTAAGAGTTTTGGCGGGAACTTGATTGGCGGCGGTTTGCTGCTCCTGTATTATAGTTTAAATAATAGTTTGAAGTGGATTTTGATATGTAAAAGTGGTGCGGTTTTATGTATTAACCATCTAAAAAAACGGTGAAACAAGTGCTCTGATGGTGATGGATTCTCAAGATAAGCTGTTTGCATAGGCGCCTTTAGATACCATCGCCAACTGTCAGCTGCCTGCTGGCTCAAGTTGCTGTCAAAATCTCACAAGGGCTGCACAATGTGACGCATCAACATATTGTGAAGCAGTGAACTATGAGGGATAATAATACATTAAAACAAGGCTTGGGGAAATTACAATAAACCGAATAAAAATACTCTATGTATAATATGTCTTGGCCTAAAGGTCTAGATACCAGGCCATAAACTCCAAAAAAAATACAAGATATTAATTAATGTAAAAATAAAATCGCTTTATTATCGATACCGATACATTTACATAATACAACAAAATAAAATGTTAAATGTCTGAACGAAACCAATCACGATTTCCACCAGAGTACGCGCTGCTGACTCGAAAACTGATTTACGTTGTAAAGCCAGCTTGTTATAATTGTAGCACGAATGGGTCGGCTCGACTGGGGAAGAACCACGCTCTGACAAAATACCAGCCTGAAATAGCAGCTTAATGCCGCTGTGTTTTGTATGTTGAGTGTAGAGAACCTGAGAGCCTTTTTAATGAAAACAAGGCATTCCTTCTTAGTCTTCAGGGGTGACAACGCACCTGCATTTCGAATCTTAATCGAGGATAGATATGTATGCGCCGCAGCTTCCGCTTTCAAATAGACTGTATGCTGGTTTGCTACCCTTATAGTATAAAAAGAATTCTCAATATATTGCAAAAGTTCCGCGGCTGGCATACGCTCACGATCATCAAAAATAATAATTATAAAATGTATGTATTATTTACGAAATATGTGTAAAATATCGATGGAAGGAAATAAGTAGCTGTTAATCTATTTTAAAAATTTATTTAAAATTTATTCTGACACTTATATTTCGACAAGTTGGATTACATAACAAAACAGATTTTCTATTTATCACTAAGCAAACCTTACATTTACATATCTATCTCCACTTCAATACGACGCCATGAAAAGGAAAGTGAGCATAAAAAAAGTTGTAGGCAGTTTTTTTAAGCGGGCGACTCCACACATTCGTATTCCGTGAATTATTTTATATGTACACTTTAATCAGAACGCGACTAACAGCCCATTAAACTGACTGTAGAAAGTGAACTGACGTTATTAAAGAACAACCAGCTGTGAATATCTGTTATGTTAATTTTCAAAATTAAACAAAGATTTAAGAAGTTTAATTTGAGCTTGTTACAATATTTAGTTTGATGTACGAGTAGACGCAATATTAGAGATCTACTCGTTGGCAATGACTTTTAATATTGGTACATTTTTTATTATGTATGATATATAAAAAACAGTTTTTATATATAAAAATCAATTGCTGTCCGTTAGTATCACATTATCTCGAAAATGGCTTAACCGATTTTGATAATATTGTTTGTGTGTGTTGGGCCCCGGCTCTGACGGCTAACTCGTATCTTTCGATGTTCTGGGCGGTGAGAACCGCTCAGGGACTCGGGTGTACGGTGTGTGAGGGGTGTGCGGCCCGCCCGTCTGCATCATAGGTCCCCCCAAGGAATGGGACAAAGCACAGTCCCGAGTCACTTGTTTTATTATTTATTGACTTACTGCATGTCTTACCAGGTCGTCACTACATCTAATGGGAGGACGCCCTGCACTTCGCCTGCCGGTAGGAGGACCGAGAACCTTTCTTCCCCATCGGTTGTCGGTTCTCGAGCTATACGGCCGGCCCATTGCCACTTCAGCTTACTAATCCTTTGAGATATGTCGGTTACTCTGGTTCTACTGCGCATATGTCGTTGAAGTCTATCACGCAGAGAAACGCCGAGCATAGCCCTCTCCATAGCTCGCTGAGCGACTTTGAGCGTCTCCATACGGCCAGCTGGGTAGGACCACGCATCAGATCTATAGGTCATCACTGGCACACTTACTGGTTGTACAATATTGTTTTGAGGTATAGAGGGATGCCTGACGAGAAGATTTGTCATAATCTCCCAAACGCTGCCCAGCCGAGTTGAATCCGTCGATTGACCTCTCGGTCGAAGTTGGACTTACCTAATTGGACTATTAGTCCCAGGTAAACATATTCGTCAACAACTTCGAGTTTAGTGCTCCCAACAACTGCCGGCATAGGTGTGAAATGGACGTTAAACATGGTTTTTGTTTTGTCCATTATTATTTTTTCTCTTTATTTAAGGAAAACATACAGATATAATAATACATAATTAATGTTTAAATTGAGTTATTACAAAAGCCAGTTAAGTTTTCACTAATTAATAATAACATACTTGACCATTGGTCAGAAATACTGAAATACAATTTTTTATGTCACATATTTTAAAGGTAATAAAATAACAAAAAGGGTAATAATTAAATAAAAGGTGACAATGAAAGGAAATGTTAAAATTAGGGACTATGTAAGTTGCTTGTTTAAATTAAATACGTCCAAAGGTCCAAAGTATTATAAAATTGGTTATAGAAATTACTAGTTCAAAAAATAAATCGATTTCTTGCATAGTTAGTCTTACAAACAGGAATATAAAAGGTCGATTTTAAGGTTAGCCGCAGATTAATCCTAGGATTCTTTATTGTTATTTTACTCAATAAGTGGGGAGTCGATATAATTATTAAGGACTTTGTATAAAAAAAATATCGCGGTGCTCACGTCTAGTTTCGAGATTAGTTACTAAATTTGCTGGAATTATTTATATCTTAAGCGTTTGAGGAACTTATTTTCGATACTTTGCAGAGCGTCCTTATAAATCGAATATTGCGGATTCCAAACAGCTGAAGCATACTCAAGATGCGACCTGACCAGAGAATAATGCAAAGGTACAAAAGTAGATTTTTTTAAGTCAACTGTTAGTCGAAACAAGAAACCCAACATTTTTAATGGCTTTGACCATAATTATATCAATATGTGATCTACGTAGTAACTGACAATCAAGATAAACACCTAGATCTCTCACCTCGATAACCTTCTTCAGTAATGCTGTAGTTATGGATTTGGGATGATTGTTTTTTTATATAGAATATGAGGTAATGCATCATTTACTTATATTTAAAAAAAATTATAACGCAAACAATATTCGCTAAGACGATTCATCAAATCACTCTGTAAATCAAGACAATCTTGAATAGATTTTACAACAATAAAATTTGTGGTATCATCAGCATATAGCAAAACTAATAACGAAAGCAACTTAAAACGTCATTGATAAATATGTTGAATAACAAGGGACTGAGATAAGAGCCTTGCGGCACACCAGATGTGATGGGGACAAACGAAGATGTAAAAGCATTTAACAGCCACGGCCTGAGACCGGTCTCTGAGGTAAGACGTGAGCCATCGAAGGAGATCGCCGTGTATACCGAGTTGCTCAATTTTTTTACCAATAGCGAGTGATCGGTATACACGGCGTCTACATGATAGCCACTACTCGTAGCTTCCAGAATCTGATCTAGGAATTCACACAAATTTGACTCCATATTACGATTATTATTAAAGCCATGCTGCTGTGTAATCAATAACAGTTTTACAATAGGAAATAAAGTATCATAAATAATTTTCTCAAACAATTTAGAGGTACCTCTGTAATTACAAACATCGTGGTTGTTACCGACTTTAAAAACGGGCACGACTATAGAACGTTTCCAAGTAAAAGGCATGATAGCACTAGATAAGGATAACTTAAATAGTCTGCTAACGGGATAAGCAAGCTCTTTACAACAAAGTTTAAAAAATACTGGATGGAAACCGTCCGAGCCGCATATCCAGTTCATGTAAATGCCTTTCAATATTACAAGCAGTGATTTCGATTGTAGTTAAAATAGTCAATATCATAGAGGACTCTGACGATACCTCAAAACAGACTGGAAAAAATCACTAAAAAGGTTAGCGACTGATTTGCCGCCAGAAGCGGTTCTGTTATCAAAGTACATATTATCGAGTATGCAATTAGTAGATTTTTTAGAGTTTATGTAAGATCCAAATTGCTTTGGATTTTCAATATTATGTTCAGCTCTAGAAACAAATAGGTTAATAACATGAGTATTCTAACTCCTTAACTCGTTTTCTAAGATCTGAAATTTTTTTATAGTCACTAATTCCATTGTAACATTTCCATTCTTTTTGTGATTTTAATTTTTAACTAATGAGATGAAATGAGATGAGATGTTCATCTTAAGACCAATCGAGGTCATTGAGCATAGTGCGTAGGTCTCCAGCGATTCCGCCATTAGGTCTATATCGTCGGCAAATCGAAGGTGAGCGATGTACTCGCCATTGACGTTAATACCGTATCCTTTCCAATCCAATAGCTTGAAAACGTCTTCCAATGCAGCGGTGAAGTGTTTCGGGGATATTACGTCACCCTGTCTTACACCTCTCTGCAAATGGATAGATTTCGTACTCCGGTTCTGTATTCGGATAGCCATCGTAGCCATACTGAACAAACACTTCAGCACTTTGATATACCGATAGTCAACTTGGCACCGCTGGAGGGACTGCAGCACCCCCCAAATTTCGACGGAATCAAAGGCTTTCTCATAGTCCACATACGCAAGACAAAGTGGCAGATTGTACTCCTCGGTCTTCTGTACAATTTACCGAAGGGTATGTATGTGGTCTATGGTACTAAAGCCTTTTCGGAAAACGACTTGTTCGGGAGGCTGGAAGTCGTCGAGTCTGAGTGCGAGATGATTCGTAATGACTCTCGTAAACAGCACGTAGATGCGGCTCAGAAGGGAAATCGGTCTGTAGTTCTTCAAGAAAGCGTTGGCGCTTTTTTCAAAGAACAAGACCCCGGCACTTCTGCTCCACGCCTCCGAAGTAGTGCCATCATGGAGGACGGAATTCAAGAGCATACTACTTAGATATAAATAACCATTTTTAAAATTTTTTGTCTGTCTGTCCGGGCTAATCTTCGAAATGGCTGAACTGTTTGTGATAAAATATTACGAACAAATAGAAAGCAACGCCAGGAGAGATCTAGATTATGTTTCATCGTAAAAACTTGAATTCTTTTAGAAAAAAAAGAAAAATTGATAAAATAAGGCTTCTGTGCTTACCTTAAATCTAAATAACGCTAGCATTAAGTAAAAAAGCACATTCACATCTTCTTTGAAAGAGGTTTGTGGGTAAACTCGAAACCATTGAAAGAACATTGACTAATAACATATTTGAGAATTGATAGTGTTAAAAAGACAAGTCTTCAAGCATTTTAATATAAATATGGGAAAGTGATAGTTAAGCACGGGAGTTGGTCGAGCAAGTGAATCAGTTTATGATATATTTAGGGAGTGTGTTTATTAGAGATGGCAAGGGTATATAACAAAGATATAGAGTAAATGGTGTTCTTCACTCTAATGAGAGAAGTCAGAAGTCGATTAAGGCACGTCAGGCAATTCACAATGTTGTGTTGATCCCCACCATAATCTATGGTAGTGAAAGAAGAAACATGACAGAAGGTGGTTTTGGGAAAAGAGGTCTCTTATTTTTAGACCTCAACAAAAAGAAAACTGTTGTTTGTATTCCTTTTAAAGGGTCATATACCACGACAGAATTCACACCCTATGTATTGTAAGAAGCGACAGATAGAAATGGAATATGACATAGGCAGCGTCACCTTTCTGGTAATAGCTCAAAATAATAAAAAACACCGATTACTAACTCGCCTATAAGTTTTAAAAAGTAAACAATTCAGACATTCATTTCTTTCTTTTGTGCAACTTTTACTATTGAAGCAGAGCACGCCGTGGAAGCTTTCAAAAGGCACTAATTTTTCGATTTAGTTAGCCAAAAGTTACGATAATATTTATAACTTTTGGCCACAATGCCTATGCCTATATCGCATATGTCAATATAAAACCGTATCTTTCAAATAGTGAAAGAGTTTTTCAAATAAGTGCAGTGGTATCGGAGATTATACTACTTTATTAGGTATATACAAACTCACAAAGTTCATACTTTCTCTTTATAATAATAGTACAGATATAGATAATAGTAGGTAAGATTAGGCAGAAAGTGAGACAGAGCACAAAATTGAACGAACAAAACTGAATGGCAAAAAGGTTGGTTAACCCTGCAGTACGTTCAAAGGTCATTGTTTTTTTTTATAGGATAAGGGTGACAAACGAGCACACAGTCCACCTGATGGTAAGTGGTTGCTGCGGCCCATAGACATCTACATCTATCCTCTATTACAATTCAAAATGTAGATGCGTTGTCACCCGTGAGGACTAAGATGGAATGCCTCATTTCCAGTAAAAAGGGCCTCCGGCCACCTGCACTCACCAAGCGAAACGCAGAGGTGAACCTCTACTTCACGCTGGTTGTCTGTGAGGTCGTGGTACCACCCCGGTTCGATCCGGCCCATCCGTGCGATAGCAAACGCTGCCGCGTGGCTCTACCACTGTTTCAAATTCATTCATTTCATTCATTGTCCTTTCAGTCTACACTAAAAACTGACTTTACCGGTAACTTACACTTTAGAGGTTACTAAACTTATCTTCTATCTAGCTGTATACTCGTACATATGATGATCACTTACCGAGTCTGCCACGTAGTTCAGAGGGTCGGAGCGCGGGCTCTTCGAGAACAGCGGGCGGCGGAGCGGGCGGGGCGGGCGGCGGGGGTGGCGGGGGCGGCGCCTCGTCGCACGAGCTGCCGCCCGACGAAACGCCTGAAGATGCAGACGCCGGTGTTGTCACCACCTCGTCCGAAACAGAAGCACGTCGGCTACCCGCCGCCGATGACATGCGGCTGGCCTGTTAGGGAATTTCACGTTATTAAGAGAATATCTGGGTTGTTTGTCTCATTGGTCTTGTAGTCATAATCTCAGTTGCTGATCTTGGTTTCGAGGTCTTGGTTTCGAGTCCCCGGTCGATTCAAAATCTGTTATTGGATTTTTTTGTTAAGTAATTTTCAGCAGCAACCTGGAGTCCGGTAGTTGCCGGTGTTTCACTCCCGCGCCGCGTCCTGAGCCTCATCTTTCTTCGGTCGTGTCGGATTATCGTCCCATCCCCAAATAATTAAAAATTAAAAACCGACTTCAATATAATTAAGAATAACTCAAAAACAATTGGTCAGACCTTGATCAAATTTATATGGGGCCACATGTGAAGCACCAGCTTTCAAATTAAAATAGAATCATCGAAATCGGTTCACCCAGAAAAAAGTTATGAGGTAACACACATAAAAAACATACAGTCGAATTGAATACCGTCTTCTTTTTGAAGTCGGTAGAAAATAGAGAGTGTAACTGTGCTTGCACAACACTCGGGCACTATAATCCTGTACTGTGCAAATGGCTAGTCTCCGTTGAGATTTACACCGAAATTCGGTCTAGCTGATATTATAATATGGGTTGTAAAAAAATTCGTAATAATTTACGAATTATCTGTATTAATATAGTCTCGGAAAAGAACGTTTATGACAGACAAACAGACACACTAACAGACAACGAGGTGCTCCGAAGTTTGATATGAAACACTAATGTTGTCGGTTGGAAAGCAAAGTTCACGGGAGCAAAGCCGCGAGATAAAGCTTGTAAAATATAAAATATCTATCATCTTGTAAGAGAGTTTAATATATTACCAAAACTCGCCTCGATTTAGCCTGGAATCAAGTACAGGTTTACCTAGTACAGGGTTCACAGAACATAGATTGTGTTATGTAATACCCACTCCTTTTTAATAAATAAATAAAAAAAATAATTAGACCGATTTTAATAAGTTAATAGGTATTTTAATAAGTACAAAATTATATCATTTTTTTTAAATCTAAGTTTTTCGGATAAATATAGCCTAAATCCCTACTGTCATTACTCTCTGTCTAATCGTAAAGTTTCATTATAAACGGCTTAACCATTACAAAGATTACCCCGGACAGAGAGACAGACAGACAGACAAAAATTTAAATATTAAAATTTAAATTTATTAAGAAATAAAAAAAATTGTTTATGTCTTAATAGGTTATTAAGTTAATAGAATACAAATAATCCCCTGAGCTTAATAAAAGTCAGTTATTTCAATATTACAGACAGACACTACAATTTTATTTATATGTAGTTGATGTGTATATATGCAGTAACATAGTTAAAGCCGTGATATAGTGATATCCCTAGGGATATAGCTACCTACATATACTGGTGCTTAACTATGTAACTGCGACATATAGATTACTTTGGATGTAAAATTTATACTTACAAAATTCTGTGCTTTGTGGGTGAGCGCAGCTAATTTGGTAGCAATCGTTGACTTGGTCTGGTTGTCTGGTGGCGGTGAGACTTCTTCGTATGCCTTGTTGCAGCTGCACAGAAAGTAGCATGTTATATTCCAATTAAACAAAAAGTTCTTTTAACCGTCTCCTATGTCTTGGAGACAGTTTACATACATAAATTGCGCAAGGATAAACATACCCGGACCTGGAACAATTGGATGTAGATAAGCAAAAAGGCTTCAACCCAAACTCTGATTTAAAATGAGTTTAAATAAAATAAAATAATCTTTAGGGTTTAATACTTTCATATTATTTAACCGTAAGAGAAACGCGCAATTCTTTAAAAGAAAAATTACAAACAAGTCAAGTAAAGCCATTGTGGTCCAAACTTTAAACATCACACTTTCCAATATCAATACAGAAAGTACGAGTATATACAATAAAACTTGCTTAAGACGATTTTGTAGGGACCCAGCTAAAATGGCGACTTAAGCGGGAAAGCGTATTATGCGGGATAGGGAAAATAAAACATAACATTATTAACAAATTTTGTGTAGGTATTTAATTATAGGTATATTTATAAATTTGTTAGAAAGCTATAACATTATACATAATATGTATATGTATTTAAATACGTTACATCATAGTTAAATATTATTTATAATGACATCACTTTCCCCGAAAGCGAAAAGCAAATTGAAACAATAGATACATAGCGCCTTAAACCGTTTACTGCTCATAATGCCTCTGCGTTTGACAAGCGGAATTGACTCTCCTTTATCTTCATTGTCACTTAAGAACTCTTTTTGGGTGTTATTCAGATCTTCAAAAAGATCTTCGATTGAACGGGTTTCGTACGGTGCAACATTTATCAATGGAAGAATATCCAGGAAAACCCTGCAGTGTCGCGGGTTCTTCTTCCAACACGACGTCAGCTTTGTTACTTCGGAAATCTGTTTTCTTGAAATAATTTTGTAAGATTTCAGGCTTAATTGCTTGCTATACCGCTGCAATTTTTAGGATCGGATCATGCACAGTCAAGGGTCGTTTAATGTCAGGGTCTTCCATTTCTTTACGATAGCGATGTATCAATCGTGTTCTGTAACTTTGTTTAAGGACTTTTATAATGCTCTGATCCATCGGTTGCAACTTGCTTGTGGCATTTGGAGGTAAGAAAACAAGCTTGATGTTCTTTAGCCCAAAATGTTAAGGGTGAGCGGGGCAGTTATCAATGAAGAGAATTGTGCGTGCTACTCGGCTTGGCTCGGATGTTGCACAGATAGCGTATTAGACGGGATGACGAATTATATTAAACGAGTTAAAAATGTATGAAAACATGCGTCAAATTGCAGGGACTGATATAAAATGGCGTATTATGCGAGAAATCGTATTAAACGTGATCGTATTAAGCGAGTTTTACTGTATTTGTGAGTTGGACGATTTTACATAAAACGTTCGATAATTTGTAGGCCGTACAAGTACTTGTTTCTTGCGGGATTCGAATCCGCGGCCCTCAGCGTTGTTGTCTCAAGGTACGGGATGAGCCATCAAACGTTTGGAATTGGAACTATATATAGGTTGTTTGGGGGCTACACACGATCACTTTTAACTGTCAGTTTTGACTGACCAGTTTTAACTGAGAGTGAAAACTGACGTCCTTTGCACCCACACACGTTCATTTTTAACTGTTCTCTATGACCACAAACAACATTACCATCTCAAGATGTCATCAGCCGACGATGACACTTTAGCCGTTCTTGGTTTATTATTAATTTTAAAATATAAAAATTTAAAAATATACGCAAAAAATGGTGTAAAGAGTGGCTAAAAAAAAGGAAAATTTATTCCCATGTTAATTTATTAACCGAACTAAAAATTGTTTCGAAGGATTGGCACAACTATCTCAGAATGAGTGAAGAAATTTACCTCAATTTCGTGATCGCAACACGACTGAAGAAATACTGCCTACACACGCACAGTTTCAACTGATCAGTTCCGTCATTTCAGTTAAAAAATATGTATCATCAATATATCATCAGTTTTAACTGATAATAAAAAAAACTGACAGTTTTCATCGTACACACGCTCAGTTTTCACTGTCAGTTAAAACTGGTCAGTCAAAACTGACAGTTAATAGTGATCGTGTGTAGCCCACATTATTTTGAGGTTGGAAATGTGACAGATGGTTAGTTTTATGTTTGCCATTTATGAAATATGTCGTTCGTTAAAAAAATTTCAAATTGGTGAGTCTTCTATTCAAACTGTAAGAAATTTACGAAAAAAAATTAACAAGAAGGATATGCCGAAAACGCAGTTCATGGATCAAATTGTGAAGCGAGTTCGTGAAACTAGGTCGTTGTTTTACAACCCGTGTACGTAGGGTTGCTTTAGAACCCTACGTACACGGGTTGTTTTCTATCTGTTCTCGTCCAGTGCGCTCAACCGAAAACATCTTTGCTGTTGCTCAGTGTGCGTGAACAACTATTAACATCAACTCGTCATCGTTTTCAAGAATTGAACATTTCACGCACTTCTTTGAGAAGCATTTTGCAATTTTGCAAGAAGTTCAATTAGTGCAAGAGATGAAGCCGCATGAACATCCGATGCGTTTTCCGTTTGCTCAATGGGCCGAAGGCCGCTTGATCGAAGATGACCATTTTTACAGAAAAATATTTTTTTCAGATGAAGTTTATTTTCACCTCGGAGGATACGTCAGTGAAATTGTCATATCTGGGGCTCAGAACATTCACACACCATCGTGAAGAAAACAATACATTCACAACGAGTGACTGTCTTTAGCAGATTTTGGCCTGGCTGCATTATTGGGTCATTTTTCTTCGAAAATGAGCAAGGAAACGCAGTTACAGTGAATGGCGATCGCTACCGCGCCATCCTAAGCAATTTTTTGTTTCCCAAAATTGAAGAAGATGACATAGACGACATTTGGTTTCAACAGGACGGCGTAAGGACGGCCACACAGCCAACGTAACAATCGATCTTTTGCGCACTGTTTTCGAAGTTTTCGAAAATCGCCTAAACAGCCGAAATGCTGATGTGAATTGGCCGCCTCGAAGCTGCGATTTGACTCTGTTGGCCTTTTTTGTGGAAAGTCATTATAGACAAGTGTTACGCTAACCATCCAGAGACGATTGACGACTTGAAACATGAAATCGAAGTTGCCATTGCCAAACAATCAGAAATGTACGGAAAAATTGGACTAACCGAATGGGGTATTGTAAGGCTATCAGTGGCAGTCATTTGAATGATGTTGTCTTCCATTCCTAAATGGAAAGGTTCAATCTTTCTAATAAACTCATAACCTTAAAAAAATATTCATTAGTTTTTTTTTATAGCCGATTCAGATTTCAAATCTCAAATGGCCCACCCCTTATTAGATGACTCGATTTCGTCAGACGTAAATTACCCAAACCAGAAACGGGCATCAGCGTCAAAGTTACCAGACGTTTGTCACTGCTTTTGGTAATCACTTGCATGCGTGACAGTTAAGACAAATCCTAACAACAGCGGGAGAGGTTTTAAGTCCAGTAGTAATGGGTCGAACTAAAGACTTCCTACGTATACTACTAGACAGGCTCTACGGCCTTAACACATTGTGAACTAAGTTACGGTCAATTGTCCGTAACTCTTTCAGTCGACTGCGAGCTGGCGAGAAGACTAGTTCTTTGTTTTGTAAGCCGCGAACGTTGTTTTCGACAAGCTAACACTGATTTTATTTGATGTGATTAAGAAAACGTTGTCATTATCTGTGTACCCACTTTGCTGATGCGATTTGGAGTTTATTTCAGACTAGTGATCAACCCCGGTTCTGCGTGGTATATTTACCGTGCTAGCTACCCGTAACAGATCCACAGCTGTGGCACAATTTTTCTTACGATTGCCGATCTGGTAGTAGTGTCATAGAAGTCTTTGGACCGCACGAGTGAGAAAGAAGACTCACCTGTCATTGTTTTCTTTAGTTGTGTAGTCGATGATAAGAGCAGCACTACCCGGCCTGCTGTGGCTTCCAGAATCACGCGAACTACTCCTAATAGAACAAAATAAAAAAAACTCATTAAGTATAATCTTAAATTCTATTCATTTCTTTGTAATAAAAATAAAGCAATACTTTTAGCCTTCTCGTGGCATTCAATAGAGCAAAAAGTCACCATCCAGAGTTCCCAAAATCAAGATTATTATTTAGCCTGTCGACGGGAACAGCGAGGCACTTGTTGCTACGATCATTCATTTCAACTAATTTTTTTTTTATAGAATAAGGGTGGCAAGCGAACATACAGTCCACATGATGGTAAGTGGATGCTGCGGCCCATAGGCATCTACATTTATTCTCCACTAAGAATGAAAATGCAAATGCGATGTCACCCCTAAGAATTTAGATGGAATTCCTCGTTAAGTGTCTCCGGTCTCTGACCATACGAAACAGAGTAGCATTAAGCTGATATTTTACGCCGGTATTCTGTGAGAGCGTGGTCGTTCCCCTGTCGAGCCGACCTATTCGTGTTACAACCATAGTATAGCTGCAGTGTAGCTCTACCACATTTAAATAATAATTTCTCTCTTCTTCTTCGACAGATCTACTAACCTTAAAAGTTACCGCTGGACATAAGTTCCTACTTAATAGAAATAATGTGCTATAATCGCCCCACTTGACAAATGGTTAGATATACGATCGCCTCGTAGTATTAGTCTTGCAGCTCCGGCGCTGATCGCCGTCGCCAGTTCAAAATATTTCACCTTTGGCATATATTACAGTTCGTCGATTCATTCTTCAGATATGATTTACTTACCAAATAAAAGTATTTGAGTGCAATTACTAGTAAGAAGTACTAAATATTCTATTATATTTTTTTGCTAGGCATAAGATCCTTCTTTAACTATGAATACCACTAGGAACTCCAACGTGCGTGATATCTCCCTTTAGTTTTATGTTGTTCATGGCTGATGTTTTTATTTAGTAAGCAAATCATATCTCCTTATGAAACGAATCGTATAATAACGGTCGAACTTTACATCGAGGAAGTTCGTTTGATTATTGTCTATTAAACATACGGTTAAGCCGATCCCTTTCGTAGGCCTTAAAATCTTCCGAGAATTTCTTATAGTCCTTTTTAGGATTCTCACACGGGACAAAATGGGATAATAGATTCTTATAAGACGTCATTACATGGTATATTTATATTAATCATGGAAAGATATAATTTTCAACCAGTCTGCAAAGTACTTGCCATGGTAAAAACAGTGGGGATTTTACGTAACGCAAACCATGGGGGAGGCCTATATTTAGTAGTTCACTTTTGATAGGATGTAATTAATGAGTTATTTCTTTTATAAATAAGGGTGACAAATGAGCACACAGTTCCAGCTCATGGTAAGTGGATGCTGTGGCCCATAGACATCTACATTTATCCTCGATTAAGAATCAAAATGCAGATGTGTTTTCACCCCTGACGAATAAGACCGAATGCCTCGTTTCAAGTAAAAAGTGACTCCAATTCTATTTTTTTTAAATACTAGTAATGCTATAAACATCACTAATATTCTCTTTAACCACTTCTGGTAAGCTTAAAATGCTTGTGTTAGAAGTGGTTCACGACAGTAGTCGGATGGCGGATTTGAACCCACGAACTTTGAGTTCACGGTCCGCACCCTGCCATGAGGCTATTGAGGCTTTTTTTTTAAGGCTCTCTTCGTTAAGAGCGTGGTCCTACACCGACCGAGCCGACCCTTACCTACTATAACCATAAGCTGCAGCGTAGCTCTACCAAACATAAAAATAAATATATATGAGTAGATATAATAGTGGCGCTGACCTCTTCCGCGGCTGGTCGGTGGGCAGGCAGATGTCCTCGTAGTGGTGGTCGCGCCGCGTCGCCTCCGCACCGCTGTCGCTGTCCGACTGCTCCGCGCCGTGCACCTCCGCTGTCACTGCGGACAATCCGACAACCCGATATTGATACACCCACGGACTATGTTCCCGTAAACGAAACTTTTTGGAAGTGAAAACAGATTATGGTAAATGCTCTATAGCGCAGTGGTGAAGCATTGAGTTACAGCGCAGGGAGTTGCGAGTACGAATCCCACACGGAACAAGTATTTGTATGGCCTACAAATATAATAACTAGTTCGCGTCTGGATGTTTGCCATTGTGCTATTTATGTACGTAAACTACCTCCACGATCCTCTCCACGATCCTTATGTGGGGGTAACGATTTATATAAATAATTAAAAATAAAAAAATTTATACAGCCGACTTCTATATAAGTTATTAAGAATAACTCAAAAACTATTGGGCTGACCTTGATCAAGTACCAGCTTTCAAATATAAAAACAATCATCGAAATCGGTTCACCCAGTAAAAAGTTATGAGGTAACACTCATAAAAAAAACATACAGTCGAATTGAGTACCGTCTCCTTTTTGGAAGTCGACAGAAAATAAGAAAACTGTACAAAAAATATTATAATATTAAGGACATGAATAAAAATAAGCCCTCGGAATGGGAATGAGGTGATCGCTTCCATGCTGGTTCTATTAAAATTCATAAATAATTTTACAAAATTATTGTGAAGTTTTGTATGTCTAAAAAATAATACCGTTGGGTTTATTGCTGGTTCTTCCTATGACCTAGGTAATTTCCGAACCAGTGGAAAAAAAATGACTTTCAATAAGTACTATGTAATAATCAATATTGACAAAAACTTATTCTATTCTATTACGTTCCATAAAACCGTTGGGATGCTTCAAGGGCGTAAAACATCCCACATACCTAGATATGCGTGAAAAGCATTATTGAAAGCCCTGTCATTGCTGTTACTTAGTCGTAACAAGAGAAAGTTTCTCAAATGAACTTACCAGTCATGGTGGGCGCCTCCTGTCCCTCGGCAGGCGCCCTGGGGCCAGGCGAGCGTGCTTGGAACAGATCGCGCACGCGCTGGTACAGCGCCGCGGGCGCCCCGCTGCCGCCCCCGCAGCTGCCGCCGCCGTGCAGGAACCAGCCGCCAGACTGAGATGTCTCCACTTCAGACGCTGAGCATGCTGCTAGAACAAAAGTTGAAGTCACTTATGCTTTTTATATACATTCAGTTCGCTTTATTAGTTACAATTAGTAAAATATGTAGAATTTTACGTTACGTTTACGTTTAGAAAAATTTTCGTGGTAGAGCCATGCTGCATATTAATAGTCTAGTTGTAGCACGAATGGGTCGGCTCGACCGGGGAAGGACCACACTCTCACAGAATACCAGCGTAAAATAGCAGCTTAACGCTGCTGTGTTTCGTTTGGTGAGTGAGCCGGAGACCCTTTTTACTGGAAATGAGGCATTCCATTTTAGTCCTCACGGGTGACAACGCATCTGCATTTTGATTTGTAATAGTTTGTCACCCTTATCCTATAAAAAAAAATTATTCTGGAAAAAAGTATGTCTAAACCAGAGATTTAAGATTATTGACTATTTTTTTTAATAAAAAAAATTACTTTCCTGTATTACGTAAGAATTTATTTTATACAACCCTTTACAAGTCTGCTGTTGAATATGGAATTAATCTATATTGAAATAAAATATTATACTTATTCTAATTCTAAAAAAGAGGTCATGAATGACACGCCTTCAGAACTATAGTGAATAAATATATAATAAAATTCATTCATAGATACATTAGTCTGTCAAAAATTTACTGCTTAACATACGAATTTCTTTCAGAAAAAATTCGGTGTTTCTTAATGCCGCCACTTACGACTCCCACGGGAACTAATGGGATGATGGACTTTATGACATAGCTCACACACAGCAATAATTTTACTTTAATATAATTTACTTATTTTAATTCCCGAAACGTCGGGAACTAAGTAAATTAAACGCGATAAAATCCGTAAAAATAGTTTTATTCAACTTCACGTAATATACAAAATTGTTTGTAAAACCCAAAAGTGCACGCCTCGTGAGTGTTACATTTAATTTTGATGAAAAAATAAAAATAGTGACGATAATTTAAACGGTGATGAGTTCAGTAACAAAAATCAATAGGGATCCTTCTTAGAATATATGGAGTCTTATTTAATACTATATATCTCAATCTATTGCTTACATTTCTATTTTAGCGAGAAGACTCATCGACGCACAGACCAACGGACGGCAGTCCATATATTTTTTCAATTACATTTTTATTATGTGATCTTATTTATAATTCAATGTCTGTAGCTATTGTAACGTTAATAATAATATCGATGTGATGTCTAGCTAAAAGTATAAGAACGATTTAATGTAGCGAAATTGAAATAATATAAAAAAACATGCGTGAGTGTTGTGTAACATTCGGTTGAAACGAAGTTCCTTATTATTGATAAACGTATTATATTATTGATTTATCAAATACAAATACATGTATTACTAGCGTCCATTAAAATGAAGCGTCATTTAAAATAAAATACACTATGACACAAGGGGTAGTGACGAAAAAAACACCTTTTGTCGGCTAGCTCCCATCCGCCAAACCCGTACCGTCCGAATAAGGAACTTCGTTCCAAAAACACGATCATTTTTAATTTTAAATCATTGGTATGACATAACAAGAGAACTCTTTTTAATTTATAATATAAGGGTAGACATGGAAAAACCGCCATTGAAGAGCAAAGAAATACGATAACTTCCATCAAAATCAAAACATCAAGTACGTTATCGCATACACTTCTAAAAGCCGCGATATCAATCACAGTTCATAAACTGAATATCACATCTCTGATTAATTCACAAATATTATTTTATATTAAATATAATTTTTTTATATTAAGTTTAAATTTATTTTTTTTAATATTAAAATTAAACTAGCGATCTGCCTATGTTTGGTATGGGTGATTTCTGGATTTCACAACAGCGTCACCTACCGGATCAAATTGTGAATGTAAACCATTCTTAATCATCATAATTTAATTTGATTTAATTTAATTTATTAATTTAATTTATAGTTTCAATATAAATAAATAAACAAAAACAGGGAAGTGATTAATGTGTGGACAATTAATATTAACGATTCGTTTATGTTTATGCGTAATTTATATATGAACTTTAATATTTATGTATGTACATATGTATATATATATATAATAATTATATATAAGTATATATGCACATATATACGTGTGTGCTCGTCTTGTATATATGTATATTAAATATATGTATAGTATAGATGTTTAGTATTAATTATAACACATATAGTATAGAATACTTTATTATATTACAACTTCTATTATTTTTTTTTATTTAATTTTGTAAATTTGTTAAATTTGTAAAGTTGTTTACTTTTCTTTTGTTTCTACTATAACAATGAAAACATGCATAGTTCTTTTAGTATTACTTGTGTTACACTCTGGGAGAGGCCGCTGATTCCTAAGATACAGACTCGTCTAGTTTAGGAGTCAGAGACTTCATAACATTTC
The DNA here is from genome assembly GCA_033319125.1 of Parnassius glacialis. Classification (NCBI taxonomy): domain Eukaryota; kingdom Metazoa; phylum Arthropoda; class Insecta; order Lepidoptera; family Papilionidae; genus Parnassius; species Parnassius glacialis. Next base: position 35,504,896 of record JAVANC010000011.1, on the reverse strand, counting down.
TTGTGATTTATTTTTGATAATAAAGAATTATTATTATTATTTTTTTTTTCTTTTCTCTTTTTTTTTCCTCCATGTAGGGTATTATTATTATTATTATTATATTATTATTCTCGAATAAACTTAATCACACACAAAATTTTATCAAAATCGGTCCAGCCGTTTAGGAGGAGTTCAGTCACATACACACGGACAGAAGAATTTTATATATAAAGATTATCGTAATGTCCTTTTGTCCTTTTCGAGGTGTCGGGTTTACAAAGTACTCTGTATATAACGAAGTTATCTGTGCTGTCCGATCACTGCAAAGTGTGCAGAGCAACTAATGGTAGGTATTTACAAAAATCCTCGGTGCTGGGAATTAAGTAATAAGCGAATCCGATGTTTCATATTTCCTACAACTTCCTGGTATTGTTTCCGTTATTTCGCGCCTCATTTGCTCCGGTTAGCTTCGCGGTTTGCACTACGAGTTATAGTTAAAAAGTTAAAGTTACATCCTATATACGTCCCACTGCTGAGCACAGGCCTCCTCTCATTTCTGAGAGGGCACTATGAGTATTAATGGCGAATTAATAAGCTAATATATCTATATATCTTCTATCTATACTATAACAAAATTCTAACACGACGTCTGTCTGAACACGCATCAAACGCAAAAACCTGTCAACCGATTTAGATGGGACTTTCACTGGTAGATAGCTGATGATATTTTTCTTATATAGGATAAGGTTAAGCCTCCTCGTCTGTGTTAAGCCGCTATTTTACGTTGGTATTCTGTGAGAGCGTGGTCCTTTTCGAGCCGACCCATTCGTGCTACAACTATACTACTAATATAGCTGCAGCATGGCTCTTATAAGGAGTAACTAAGGCTACTTTTATTTTATGAAAGGAATTAGGATTTGTCAACAAAATTAAAACCCATGAAATCCAATCGCAATAAAGTCCACGCGGGCGAAGTCGCGGGGAACAGCTAGTATGCAATAAATGTGCTTGTATACGGTGTAGTGGCGGTGTAAGAATATCCACTACCCCATATCATCCTGTGGGTGTTGTACGAGGCGACAGAGGGAAACAAATCAGGAGATGGGCAGCAGAGTCTTCCTCATAACGACTAAAAATAAAAAAAAACTGCAGTTGCCAACCCGCTTGCAAGTGTGGCAACTATTTGAATAATCCTATGAGGCAATCTATAGCGGAGGCCTATGTTCAGCAGTGGACTTTAATTGGTCGTAACGATAACGGTATGCAACAAATATGTACAGAGGAAGAAATAAATATAGAAATCTAGAAATTTATGTATAACGTCAAGTTGCAGCTGTAATATAACTGCAGCAGGAATGGGTCAGCTCTTCAGAATATCAACGTAAAATAGCAGCATAATGCCTAGAACCTATTGAAAAAGAAGAGGCCCTCTGTCTTAGCCCTCAAGGGTGACAACGCATTTGCATTTTGATTTCTAACCGAGGACAAATAAGGTGCCTATGGTCTTCCGCATATAATAGAGTGGACTATGTGGTGCTATTGCTGAGAAGCCCTCACACCATTTCGTTCCATAGGTTTTTACGAGGCATCATGGGGATGTTCCAGAAAATCTAATGGCTTGCGTTTATGGCGGTATAACCATCTCGTTAACGCCGGGCGTTAAATATGAAGACTGGCGACGGGAAGCAGAGTCAGAGGTGAGAAACATCTGGTACTGTAATTACCCATCCGACTGGCAAAATTCTTCTTACAATGGGAAAAACCCATTTACATTCGAGGACTTGGGACATAGGAAAAAAAATAAAAAATTGCGGTTGCCAACTAAGGCAAATATCTCCCCTATGAGGAAATATGTATAGAAATATAAAAAGTTATTTTAAACCTACCTGAACTCTCCTCTCCAGAAGACGTGTGGTGTATAACACTGGTGGAAGTGCCCCTCTGCATTGGATTCACGTATAGTCCATCGGCTGGTCCAGATCGGTTGGAGCCGACAGAGCCTGCGGTAGAGGGCAGGGACCCGCGGCGTTCTTGGACAGAATTTCGTCTCTCGCGCTCAGGCGCGTGAAGGTAGAAGGGGGATCGATTTCCATTGCTATTGACGCAATTAGGTAATGCGCACTGGAATTTAAAAATTGGTATATTTAAAAAAATATAGTTAAAATCAGATGCTTGAAAGCTGCAAACTGTGAAAAAAATATTTCACTAAATTTGATGGCACATTCTACACGCTCCCATCGAGTTCATGTTGCATTAATGTCTATATGCACAAATATTTATGTGTATTACCTATGATTAAGTCAAGGACGCTAAAAAACTATAGGTCTCGTTTTAGCTATCTATGCATTTTATTGTGTAGTTTTAATATTTGATAATGAGGCAATCATAACAATCATCAACTTAAATGCAAATATTAGGTGGTAAAACCACAGATAGGTTGGCTTGTTCCACAAAGGACCACGTTCGCCCAGCATACCAACATAAACTAGCAGAAAAATGCTGCTGTGTTTCGTATAGTTAGAGACGAAAACAGGAGGTCGTTTCTACTGCTAACGAGGCATTCCATCTGAGACCTCAATAATATAAACGCACGCGTATGCTGATTCTTTATCGGCGATAGATATATGTTTCTATGGGTCAGTGCATCTATTTACCATCAAATTGATATAAAAAGGCTGCTGATGTATAACGGCCTTTACCTAAGTATGGAGGATTTTGACTAACAGAGTTTGTGTCAATTTTTTTTTTACGAATAATATTATACTTTATCACACCCCCGCTAAGCCACTGTTTTCTTTAATCCGAGTTTCTATTTAGAAGTGAAGATACTCGTAAAAGACATGTTTTAGTCTTGTCCCATTTTGTTTTGGAACTTTCCAGCGCCCATGGTCACGGGGGTGACTTAAACGCGATACAATCTGTAAAATTAGTTTTATTCCATATGTAGTATTCGCGTTAATATAAGAAATAATTAAAAACTATATGCCAACTGTGTGAATTCCGCAGTAAATCATAAAAGGCTCCAAATGAAATATTGGGTTTGTGATTGTGTAGGTTCACCTATAATTTCTATCACAATTTTCCATTTATTGCCAAATGTATGGCTAAACTATGAGAAATAAATAATACAGTAAAACAAAATAAAGTGGAGCTCGTTGTTCTATAGACTGTGCCTAACCCCACGGGGATTACAGGCGTGACGTTGTGTACACCTTATTCTGGTATGAAGAAAATAATATGAAAAAAAAAAAAAAAAAATGCTTGAAAACAAAATACAATTTATCCAACTTACTCTTGCGTCTCCAGACGAGCATGCGCATGCGTGGATCGCTTTGTACGTGGAAAGTTGTTTGTTGTCTGCACCTGTTGCTCCAGCGGCCACAAGCACGTTCAGGCACTGAGAAACAATATGTTATGATTACTTAAAAGTAAATGGGAAAACTCATGTAATATAGAAAGTTAAAAAACAGTCTAAGAGTATAGAATTAGGCTGACAATCGAGCACACAGTCCACCTGAAGGTAAGAGGATGCGGTGACCCATAGACATCTACATCTATCCTCGATTAAGAATCAAAAATCGTTGTCACCCTGAGGACTAAGGCTGAACAGATTTTCTTGAAACATAGCTACGAACACTCTCGATTGGACATCTTTCGAACAATAAAAACTAAATCAAAATTGGTTCATCCGTTCAGGAGCATCATAGCCACAGACCGACACAGACACAGTATATCATAATGAATCTTCCGGTGGACTGTGTTCTCATTTGTCATTCATACTCCAAGAAAATAAGGTACTACACCGCGTGGAAAAGGACTGTTGGATTGTTTCTAAGCTCTAGTGGTTTTTAGTTTTTATTGTAATAAGTATTATCGTTTTGTTGTAGAACTGTATTAGAAGATATATTTCAAATTTACTTTATCTATTGTAGTTAACGCATTTACTACGTATTATAAGTACTATAAATACGTTAATACTACTAATACTAGTAAATAAATAAAAATAACACACAGACACACACACACACACACACACACACACACAACACACACACACACACACACACACACACACACACACACACACAAACACACACACACACACACACACACACACACACACACACACAAACACACACGCACAAACACACACACACACACACAAATACTCACGCCTGTCACCCAGAGCGCCTTGGCGCGATCCTGACACCTCTCTCGCCTCCTTTACATCCGTATATCTACGCATACACGCTCATCGGTTAAGGGTACTCCTAATCTGGCCAATTTCCAACCTATTGTCAATTTGGTCAATAAACATTCATCTAAGGCGTGCCTTCCCGACTCTGCCGTTCACTTCTGCAACATAAATTTGCTTTGTCACTCTTTCCTCGTTCATTCTTTCTACATGACCAAACCACCGAAGCATTCCTTTCTTAATCCTGGTCACAACGTCATCTTGCAAACCACACTTTTCTCTTATCACACTATTTCTCACCCTGTCATTAAGATTCAGCCCTAGCATACTCCTTAATGACCGCATTTCTACAGAATTTATTCTACTCTAATGCTTCTTCTATTAGACCCAACTTTCACTACCATACATTAATGTAGGGACTAACACAACATTATGAATTGCCATACATGCCTTATTTGATACATTTTGCCTCTTCATAATAGCGTGTAGAGCCCAATTCACTCTATTTCCTGCGTTCACTCGTCGTTCTATATCCTTATCATATCTTAATATTATAAATCTTGACTGCCTCATTGGTCTAGTGGTTGTAGTAGTGCGACTACTGATCATGAGGTCCCGGGTTCGAATCCCGGGTCGGGCTAAAAAAACCAGTTATTGAGTTTTTCCATCAAGAAATTCTCAGTAGCTGCCCGGAGTCAGGAAATTGGCGGTGTTTCACCCCCATGCCTCGGAAAGCACGTAAAGCCGTTGGTCCTGCGCCTGATCTCTCTCCGGTCGTGTCGGTTTACCGTCCCATCCGGCTATGATGAGAGGGAATAGAGAGTGCACCTGTGCTTGCGCATACACTTGGGCACTATAATCCTGTCCTGCGCCGATGGCTAGTCTCCGTTGAGACTGGCCGCCGTGGCCGAAATTCGGTCTGGAGGACATTATTATTATTATTATATCTTAATCCCTGCTAAATAAACATCCCAAATATACAAACTCATCCACTTGCTCAATCAACTCCCCTTCTATTCTTATTTCACATACTGTTTTACTTTCTTTTCTTTTAAAAACCATCACTTTCGTCTTACTTGCGTTCACTTTCATACCCCTTTCTTAATAATAATAACAATAATCCAAGCTCAAATGCAGAAGCGGTGCTCCTCGATACCGCCCGCATCTTACGCCGGTTTCTTTTCCTTTCCCCCTAACCCTCGGCCGTTTGGTCTCCCCTGCCGAGGGCTTCCATCTGATTGGGTTTTTATATATTTATGTATTTTTTATGTATTTATTTTATTTTATTGATATTTATGTACGTTTACCATGATTATTTACAATTATCTTTATATATAAAAATTACGTGTCACGTTGTTTGCCCGCGATGGACTCCTAAACTACTGAACTGATTTCAATAAAATTTTGCACACTGCGTTCAATTTGGTCCAACTTGAGAGATAGGATAGTTTTTGTCCCGATAAATGACCCTCGATATTTTTTATAACGAATTTAAGGATTTTTTTAGGAGAAAAGGTCGTCGGAGAGGGCAGCAACAACGTCTGCCTGGCGAGCTAGTATATTTATATTTCCCAACCAGATGAGAAAACTTTATAGATACCTCATAATAATAACAAATAATAATAATAATAATATGCATGCGTTGGTCAATGCAGATGAACAGCAACGCATTGCGGGCGTATTTTAGGGCGAAAGGGGGAGAAATTGGAGGTTTTGCATATCGGGCTAGGATGCATCGACTTTTTGCTGAGCTGGAGCCATCTATAACCATCACCAAGCAAAACCTGGCAGACCGAGTTCGGTATATCTTGCGCTCAAACATATTCGATAGCACCGAACTCGAACGGCTACGACGTGAGGCTGTTCCCTCATCGGATGACAATGCTACGGCTGAGAATGCGGCGCCACAAGTTGCAGAGCAACCAGCACACGTAGATGCCGCCGTAAATCTTTCAGTTATGGTTGGTTCAGATGATGATGGAACAGCCGCCCAGGAACTAGAACTAGAGCAAATGAGGAGTACATTGGAAGAGGCTATTTTGGAAACGCGCAGTATGCCTCTCGAAAATCGACCGCGACTTCCGCGCATGCCCCTGAGCAAGCGTAATCGGGCTGTAGTGAGGGCTCTCAACCCAATGCTGGTGACCTATTTGAAAGCCATCCGGGATCTTTGCGAGACGGACTCAATTATTTTTGGCGCCGCACTGGCAGTTTGCCGCATTATTGGCGCCAAAGTTCCCACGGCTGGACGCGCTACTAGACAAAGTAGCGCCATCCCAGCCTGGAGAAGAAGGATTGAGGACCGTATTGCAAAGGCAAGGGCCCTCACCGGCAGACTGATAAGCTTCAGGTTGGGCAATAATAGGCCGAGAATTGTGCGCACCGTCAGGATGGCGTTTGCTGGGACAAATATCAGTTTGTCCCAGCCGGATATAACGCAAAAACTGACGGAGCGCATAGACAACCTGAAGCAGAGAATCGCTGCTTGGGGGAAGCGGATTCGGTGATATACTGAGAGGTCGACACGGTTCAACCAGAATCGTCTCTTCCAGAGTGATCAGAAGAGGCTCTATGAATCACTGGAGCGACCAATGGCACGTGGAACGGGCCCAGCACCGAATCAGGCCGACACTATTGCATTCTGGCGCGGCCTGTGGTCAGAGCCCGTAAACCACAGCGAGGGCCCTTGGACGGAAGTTGTGGCGAGTCAGTGTGCGAATGTTACGCCCATGGACCCCGTCATAATAACGCTTGATGACGTAGCTGAGGCGGTCCGTAGAGCCCGACGGGCTGCATCACTACTGGCGGAAGGGGTTCGTGATGTGTTACGCTGTACTCGCCCGACAGTTTCAAGAGGCTCTCGACCAGAAGTCGCTCCAGAGCCTCTTCACTACTGGGATGACTCATTTGGTTCCTAAAGATCAGGATACCACAAACCCGAGCAAATATCGCCCCATAACGTGTCTACCCACGATATACAAGACTACTCGTCACCTGAAATCAAATCAGGTGATGTCGCGCGCTCAGAATGGATGTAGGGGCGGTAGTCGTGGAACCAAGGAACCACTCCTCATTGACGCGGCCATCGGCAAGGTGGTTAAACGCAACCGTCGGAACCTCTCCGCCGCCTGGATAGACTACAAAAAGGCATTCGACTCGGTGCCTCATACATGGCTTAAGAGGGTCCTCGAGCTGTACAAGGTTGACTGTACAGTTCGAGACTTCCTCGGGCAGTGTATGGGGCAGTGGAGTACGATCCTTTGTCATCTAGGTGAGCGGATGACGGCTGCGGAGAACCACATAAGGATAAGAAGGGATATCTTCCAGGGCGATTGTTTGAGTCCAATCTGGTTCTACCTCTCTCTGAACCCTCTCAGTATCTTACTGGAGGGTTCCGGGAGAGGATTTCAGCTTCGGAGAGGAGGTACAAAAGTGACCCACCTTTTCTATATGGATGATCTCAAATTAGTCGCCTCCAGTCGCTCTCACCTTATGGAATTGCTAAACATAACTTGTGATTTTAGCAATTCTATTGGAATGGAGCTGAGGACGGATAAGTGGGCGATCCTCCATGTCGAAAGGGGAAGGGTTGCTAACTCTGAGGGCTGAGACTTATCTATGCCCATTAGCATAAGAACCCTTTCCGAGGCTGAAACATACCAATACCTGGGTATGTCACAGAACATCGGTGTAGATGAGGCGGGTATGAAACGGTTAGTTTGCGACGTGTTTTATGCACGCTTGACCAAAGTGCTTAATGGTCTTTTGTCCGGTATGAATAAGACGCACGCATATAACGGTTGGATCATGCCTGTTCTCATGTATACCTTTGGCATACTCAGGTGGACTCAGACCGAACTGAACGCTCTGGACAGAAAAGCCCGCACTGTAATGACGTCCCACAGGGTGCATCATCCGACATCGTCAGTAATGAGGCTGTACTTGCTGCGGAAGCATGGTGGGCGCGGCTTTTTAAGCGCGCTTACCATGCATAATCGCGAAGTGTGCAGCCTCCGTAATTACTTTCTGGCGAGAGCGGATAATCCATACTATAGGGACGTTATTTCTTGTGATAAAGTACTTACCCCTCTATCCTTAGCCAACGAGCAATGGCAAGACCCGGCAGTAAAGAGCATTTCCGACCGGGAGACCGTATGGAAGGAGAAAGAGCTCCACGGGAGATTCTACAAGGTCCTTCATGAGCCTTTCGTAGACACAGTCGCCTCCCTCCACTGGCTACGTTTCGGTGACCTCTTTGGGGAAACTGAGGGTTTTGTCTGTGCAATACAGGATCAGGTTATTAAGACCAACAATTATCGGAGATACATCCTAAAGGATGGCACCGTCTACATCTGTCGCGCTTGTCGCCATCCCGGTGAGTCACTTAGGCATGTCATCTCCGGTTGTTCGGCGCTTTCTAACTCTGAGTATTTGCACAGACACAACCTAGAAGCCAGGATTCTACACCAGGAGCTCGCTCTGAAATACGGTCTCGTGGATCGGAAACTGCCATATTATTATAAGTACTTGCCGGAAGCCGTGCTCGAAAATGACCGCGCCAGGCTCTACTGGGACCGGGCCATCATCACAGATAGGACTATTCTTGCGAATAAGCCTGATATTGTGCTGATGGACCGGGCACAGTCAAGGATATTTTTGGTCAACATTACCATTCCTTATGACGAGAACCTCGTGAAAGCCGAAACAGATAAGCTGACAAAATATCTCGACCTGGCTCACGAGGTGACCGACATGTGGGGTGGTCTGCCGGCCGAAATTATTCCTGTGGTCGTTTCTGCGAACGGGTTAATCCCTGTTAGACTCTCGGGTAATCTGAGGCGACTGGGAATCCGTGACGGACCGCCCCAAGCTCAAATGCAGAAGGCGGTGCTCCTCGATACCGCCCGCATCGTCCGCTGGTTTCTTTCCTTTTCCCCCTAACCCTCGGCCGTTTGGTCTCCCCTTCCGAGGGCTTCCATCTGGTTGGGTTTTTATATATTTATGTAATTTTTATGTATTTATTCTATTTTATTGATATTTATGTACGTTTATATATTTCGTTTACAATTATATATTTAAACAGCCCAACCAGATGAGAAAACTTTAAAGATAACCCCAATAATAATAATAAAATATTTATTTGCATAAAACATGGTACATTTTGAGGTCTTATAATATAGTGTGAACATGCAGGTTTTACTGATTTATCAGTATGCAAATATTAAGTCGACGTGCAATAATTGAATAATTAAAATTACAAAATTACAAAATCACAAAATTACAATAACTTTTCATATCAAAATTTAATAAAACAGTATAATATCAATAAATTTATGAAGTTAAAATAGAAAAAAAATATACAGGCATGGTCATGTCATAATGCATGATGTCAAACTAGTATTTTGTCAATCTTACAAATTCTAATTCATTTGTCAATTTAAAATTTCAATTAACAACAATTCGCTTGAGATGACCGTCACGGCAGAATTTAATAAATTCATTTACGTCATAAAAACAGGTTTCAATGAGAGTCCCGAAAATAACTTTTTTTTCTTTTAATGACCAGTTCATTAAAGTAATCATCATTTGCAACTTGGCTGCCGACGATGTAAATATGACTTGATCATCGGCGTATAAAAGGCATTTTTGACGGATAAATCACCCATTCTCAACCCATATTCTTTAACTTTCAAAGTTCACAAAAATTACAGTATTGAAAATTATTTGGACCATGTTGTGCAGAAATATTACAACCCACATAATCATTGCTATTTAGATTAGAAACATAAATGCATCTTTCCTGTGACAGAAACCCTATTATATCATGTTATGTACAATGCGATCCAGAGCTGAGCGAAATTGAAATGCAATTTTTTTTCTTTTTATTTATAACTAGGCATTCCATCTTAGTCCTCAGAGGTAACACGGTATCTGCATTTTGTTACTTTATCGAGCATATAAGGTGAAGGTGTCTCAAGGTGTCTATGGGTTAAAGCATCTACTTACCATCAGGTGGCCTGTATCAGGTTTGCCATCATTACCTCTATTAAAAATCGCGCGATATTTCCTAACGCTTTATCACTCGTATCTATCACCCGGACAATCACACTGATATCAGGCTATTACAGAGTAACAACCAAATATCAAAGACCTCATCGGTTTCTAAATTATGATAGCTATCTTCTAGTCTCACAATTGTAGCGTTGAAAAATATTTGAGCAATATTGTTTGCAACATCATTTGCAATTATCAGAGAATAGAAATATCATTCGGGCTTTTGTTTTCGTTAAAATTATTTCTAGGTATTCCTTTCAAACTGTTGTTTAAGTATAGATCTCCGCAAGCATTTAAAATATCGGTTTTATGACTAGAATTTCAACATCACTTTCATCTTTTGCAATACAATCTATTCCATCCGACTAACAAAGCAATTGATTAAATTTATGTAATGGACGTCAACATTTTTTTAGGATAGGGTAACAAAAGAGCACCCAGTCCACCTGATGGTAAGTGGTTGCTGTGGCCCTTAGACATCTACATTTATCCTCGTTTGCGAATCAGAATGCACATGCGTTGTCACCCGTGAGGACTAAGATGGAATGCCTCTTTTCCAGTAAAAAGGTTCTCCGGTTCTCTACACTCACCATACGAAACACAGCAGTGTTAAGCTGCTATTTTACGCTGGTATTCTGTGAGAGCGTGGTTGTACCCCGGACGAGCCGACCCATTCGTGCTACAACTATACTACTAATATAGCTGCAGCATGGCTCTACCACGTATAAAACAACAACATAAAGGCCTTCTTCCATAGTTTTTTTTTTAATTTATTCTTAGAAAGAGTGTACATTATATACTTTTTAAATTTTACCAAACTGTAAGTCAGTTGAGAGATTTTTGCCTTAATCGTCACGCTTGGCAGTCGGATTGAGGATTGCAGCACAAGACGAGTCGTATCTTTGACGCTACTCTTTGTCGCGGGTTTGGAGATTTCTCATCTGATATAAATGCGAAATAGTTCCGACGTATCACTAACATTCCGTTTGGAATATTGGTCCCCGTACAAATTAAGCCGCAATACTAGAATAAAACGCAGACTAAAAATAAAAGGTAATGTGATACGTGATGACGATAGATTACTGTTTGATAAGCTCACACGTTTGTAGCCGCGCGAAATCTATACGGCCGTTCAAACGTGGAGCAGGTCGCTCCATCTGGTGTCGGTTTTTACCGTGTATCAAAGTTGTTAAATTTTGGCGCGCGCGCCTTGCACGGTTGTTTTCAACATTCGTGTGTTCATTGCGTTCCGAGCTATGAATAACCGAATTTGCCGTAAATTGATAAAATTATATGTTTCAAAAGTACTGCTGTGGAATAACAAAAGTAGTTTTTATTATATTATAGCGCTCTGAGAAGATGCATGAAACTATAAAAGCAGCAGCTGTTCGTACACGCCGGACAATCATGTTGAACGATCAAACACTGGAACAGCTGCCGCGTGCGCCAGGAGCGCTTAGTTGATATGGGTACTTCGAACATTTGAAACGCTTTCCATGGAACGCACTGGTTGACGCGGTCATTCATGGCGCGCGCGCTTTGAGCGCGTAATCGACACGCGGCTTTACAATTGTTCTCTTTATTCTAATCTAAAATTCTAAACTAGGTGATAGGGCTGCCTTTCTGCCTAGAAGACAGTCAGGGTAGGTGACACTCTCTTAATTATTTTTGTCGCCAAAAAGCAGTGCTTACACTGTAGTGGTCCAGTCTAAAACGTATAGAGAGTCAATATAATTACAGGTATTCCATCTTAGTCCTCAGTGGTGGTAACGCATCAGTAGCCACTTACCATCAGTTGGACTGGAAAAACGTTTGTCACTTTAATTTAAAAAAAAAACGTGTTATATTTTTATTTCCATGGGATCACACCGGCCCGTGACTTTGACCTCTGTGTCCAAATGCAATTCAATACAACGGATACGACTGAACCATTGTTTGTGGATTATTCGCGAATTTGAGGTGCATTGTTCGCCGTGTGAATGCGCTATCGTCATGTTTCGTTTGTTACGTTCTATTGAATATTATATTGCGTAATAGGTACAGGTAAGATAAATCTTTTTTGTAATGCCTTTCCAACCAGTTGTATGCGAATTTGACATTATGGCCTTTCTTAACTGTGTATTTATTTAAACTTTATTGTTACCACCTTCAAAAATAGGGTAAGGGGCACTTAATATATTCCTGAGTAGAGTGATGAGATTTTGTTGTACTTACTATAATCTTTATCTATATAATTTTTCTGTCCGTGTGTATGTGACTGAACTCTTCTTAAACGGCTGAATCGATTTTGATAAAATTTTGTATGTTCGATTAAGTTGATTCGAGAATGGTTTAAATTAACAATATGACCCGATAGGTGGCGTTGTTGTCGAGATTCAGAAATCACCCATGCGAAGCCGGGGCGGTACGCTAGAATACAAAATCTATACATATAGTGTAAACAAACCATGTTAAATATGTCATATTATACATATCACTAAAATATCATCATCAACATCGTTACAATCCATCACAGTTCACAGGTGAACTTAAGCTCTCCCAAGGAACACAACAAAGCACGGTCCTAAGCCACCGGCATCCATTGGCTTCCTACAAGAGAGTGTAATGTGATTTACAGGGTTATTTTTCAAAGAGTAGCCAAATTTTATATGCAGTTTTTAAAAATGTGAGTAAATAAGGCTTCTACTTTTATTTGAAATTATTTCTTATAATTAATATATTGAATGAGATTTATGGGCAACAACTAGAAAAGTACGCGCGCTCTGCGTGCGATTCAATTCAGTACGCTTTTTTACCGACTGATCGACCGTAAGGGTGTACGTGTGTAGTAAAGTAGTAGGCGTTAGATATTTATGAATGACAATCAGTTGAAATAAACCTAGCAAGCTAACAGCATAGCAAAGTGACGAAGCAATCAGCTTTGTAGCGGTTTCTAACGGAAAAAAAATTCAAAATAGGAAGTTCAGATGCCTGGGTGATCAGTAATCGATTGCTGAAAACAGAATTTGAAAATTCGAAACCGTTCTCGAGATAATCGTGGAACAGACGGACAGACGGACGGACGGACGGACGGACAGACGGACAGACGGACAGACGGACAGACATCGTGAAATCAATAAGTAACTTCGCAAGCTTCGGCACTTAATAATGCATTACCACATATTTTAAATTTTAAAAATAAAAAGGACTGAATGTTTGAGATTTTTTAATTAATTTTTCTTCACCATTTGCCTATATACTTATTCTGAAAATAAAAATATATTAAATTGCCTATATTACCTTCTTTGCAAATTTGGCCGGTGATTGGAAAATAACCCTGTATATTAAAATTTCAAAGCGTATAATAAGATATAATTATTCCTTCTTTCACCGGCTTTAGAATTTCTCTGTGGTTTCTCACATTGTAGAAAGTATTTAATATAATTGCTACGGTTGGCAGGCTGATTTGTGGTTGTAGCACCGGTCACGCACCACGTCCGTCGCCATGATAACCGAGATGGCGGTTCATCTTAATAACTTCATCTTAATACCTATCATTATTTTGAGTATATTGTTCGATACCGTTCATCTGACTAAGTTTGGGTTTTCCCCTTCTTCTGCGACAGTCTAGTGGCTCTAATCACAAGGTTCTCATTTTTTTTTCATTTTTTTATTTATTTATGTTCACACAACAAGATGCAGAAACAGTCTAAGTATTTTCTTATATTTTTTTTTTCATAATAAAATCTAGTAATACACACTTAGCTAGCCGTATGAGCTATATAGCTCGAAGAACCGACAACCGTTGGGGAAAAAAGGTTCTCGAGTGGCGGCCTCGTACCGTCGGACGAAGTGTAGGGCGCCCTCCACTAGATGGAGTGACGACCTGGTAAGATATGCAGGACGTCAATGGATGCAGGTGGCTCAGGACCGTGCTTTGTGGCATTCTTTGGGGGAGGCCTATGTTCAGCAGTGGACTTGTAAAGGGCTGTAATGATGATGATGATGAATACACACTTAATACAAACCCGTTAACAACTCCATGTAAGCTTAAAATGTTTGTATTAAGGTGAAAACTCTAGGGTGGCCCGCGAAATTCAAATTTTCTTGCGTTTTTGGAATTTGCAGGTCAGGGCCAGGTTGTATGTTTAACAAAGTATGATTCGCGACCGTAACGAATATGTATTTACAGAAATATAATCATTATAATCATCAATACAACCCTCTAAGTTCGTATAATCCCATTTTGTGGCTATTTCCAGAAAAACTCATTCACCTGCAAATTCCAAAAAACGCAAGAAAATTTGAATTTCGTGGGCCACCCTGGAGGTTTCATTTTAAGAGTGTGAATCACAAAGGCAGGAGTGGGATGGCCGGATTCGAAATCTTTACTTTCACGTTTTAACAGTAACACTTAATTATTAATCTAGTTAGAATAGAATAGAATATTTTTTAATTCAATATAGATCACATGTGTAATTCTTATTGAAAGTCATTTTTTACTTTACCACTGGTTCGAAAAAAACCTCTGTCCTGGGAAGAACCAGCAAGAAACCCAGCGGGATTATTTTTAAAAGCATATTTTACATTAATGATTGGTAGATACAAAATTTATTTTAGAAACAGCTTGGAAGCGACCACTCATTCCCAGGGGTTATTATCAGCCATGTATTCATTTATACTATAATAACCCTTTTTATACAGTTTCAACTTAACAAAACATTTAAACTTGGTAATAGAGAGATCCTGTACACTTTCCGGGACCCTGTTGTAATAGCGTATACATTGCCCCATGAATGAATTACTGACTCTGTGGAGTCGAGAAACTGGTATCACTAGCTTGTTTGTTCCTAGTGTTTACAGAATGTACATCACTTTTTTTACTAAAACTACCTTTGTTTTTATGAACATACATTAAATTTTTGTAAATATACTGAGAGGCCAAAGTTAATATATTTATTTCTTTAAATTTATCTTTTTTTTTTTACTTATTATAAGCCAGTGCTTGACCACAATCCCACCTGGTGGTAAGTGGTGATGCTGCCTTAGATGGTAAATCGCACTGTCTTATCGTAACAAAAGCCTATTCACTCTTGCCTTGAAGACGCCTAAGTGACTCTCTCGGTTTTAGGTTATAAATAGCTCTAATGGCCCTCTTCTGTAAAACAAAAATAGTTTCTGAATCATCCGCATTTCCCCGTAGCAAAATCCCATAAGACATTATGCTATGGAAATAACTGAAATAAACTAATCTAGCTGTCTCGACACTTGTGAGACCTCTAATCTTTTTTACAGCATAGGCTGCAGAACTTAGTCTGCTCGCTAGTTTGGAGATATGGGGCCCCACTGAAGCTTTGCGTCGAGAGTGATGCCAAGAAAAACAGTTGATTCAACAGGGCTCAGTTCTTTTCCATTTAAAAACACATTGGTACTCAGATTTTTAACATTCGTTGTTGTAAATTTAATACATTTAGTTTTATTTTCGTTTAAATGTAGATTATTAACGTTAAACCAAAGCACTAATTTTGATATAGCATTATTCACTTCGTCATATTTAAATGACTGACGTTTAAGTTTAAAAATCAAGGAAGTGTCATTAGAAAATAATACTATATCATGATTATCCCCTACAAGAGAAGGTAAGTCATTAATATACACTAGTTAGTTTCCATATCCGAATATTTTGACTACCTCATTGGTCTAGTGATCGTAAGCGCGACTTCTGATCATGAGGTTCCGGGTTCGAAACCGGTCAAAATGAGTGAAAGCTTAAAAAGAAGTTGGCCAAACAAGTAAAGCCATTGTTCCTATGCTTGGGCTCTTTCCGATCTTATTGGATTGCCGTCCCATCGGATAATTGCGCATACAATCATTATAATCCTGTCTTGCGCGTAGAACCAGCCTCTGCTAAGTTTGGCCACTGTGACCGAAATTGGATCTGGAGGACATTATTCTACCCTACAATACTATTATACGATTATGTTTATTTTAGACATCATCTAATTACATAACACTCTAATACAATTTACAATAACTTGAAAACGTTATACGTGGTAGAGCCATGCTGCAGCTATATAATAGTTTTAGCAAGAATGGTTCGGTTCGACCAGAGTTGAAGCGTCAGTAGCCTAATGGCAGGGTGTGGACCGCGAACTCGAAAGGTCGTGGATTCGAATCCGCCATTCGACTACTGTCGTGAACCACTTCTAACACAAGCATTTTAAGCTTACCAGAAGTGGTTAAAGGGAATATTAGTAATGTTTGATAGCATTACTAGTATTGAAAAAAAAAGAGTAGGACCTCGCTCTCAAAGAATATCAGCGTAATGGTATGCTGCTTTGTTTCGTATGGTTTGGACGTGAAAGGACGAAGGAAAAGGGAAGATTTTCCACTTGGCAAGGTGTTCGAATCCAGGAAGCGACCAACGCTACGTGTGGTAGTAGTACAGAGTGATTCTATATATAGCGCAGTACTGCGGAACTTTGATAGCGTGATTTAGGCTTCAGTACCTCTCGCTTGTGGCTCGTTTCTAGTAATAGAACCGATAACTTCTATTACTCGAAACGAGGCATTCCACATTCCACATTTATTTATTTATTTAAACTTTATTGAACCTTACACATTAAGTAAAGGAAAAAAAGACGGACTTAATGCTAAAAGCATTCTCTGCCAGTCAACCTTCAGACAGTGATATAACTACGAAGGTGGCTACATTTCACTTTAGTTCTCAGGGGTGACAAAACGCAACTGAATTTTGATTCGTAATTAAGGATATGTCTTAAAGTCACATCATCTATTTACTATCAGGTAGATAGCGTATGTCTATATAAAAAAATAAATTACATATGTATTTATTTCCAAAGACGTTGTTCAACGAAGCAACAAGATCTCGCAAATATATTTTCCAACTAGCAACCCTATTATACATCTCCATTACGCGACCATAAACTGCTGTAGAAAGTTCACCGTCACTCTCTTCATTACTTTAATTACCTAAATCGTAACCATGGAATTAAGATACGTTTTAATTTACGATTCGCGTCCTTTGTTCAAATTCACAGCAGTGTGAAAGATTGCGTAGATAGCGCGACCGCTTAGCACAAATATGTGGCACGCGATATACCTCAAGAGCAATGGACGTGGACATGTGAAATCATCGTAAATTATGCAAACAGCTGTTTGGATTTATTCGGTCTTATTACAAAAGTTTTTTTATAGGATAAAAATGACAAGCGAACACACAGTCCATCTGATGATAAGTGGTTGCTGTGGCCCATAGACATCTACATCTAGTCCTCGTTTGCGAATCAAAATGCAGATGCGTTTTCAGCCCTGAGGACTTAGATGGAATGCCTCACTTCCAGTAAAAAGGGTCTCCGGTTCTCTACACTTACCATACGAAACAAAGCAGCATTAAGCTGCTATTTTACGCTGGTATTCTGCGAGAGCGTGGCCCTTCCCCGGTCGAGCCGACCCATTCGTGCTACAACTAAACAATTAATATACCTGCAGCATGCCTCTACCACGTACAAAAATAATTTAATGGTCAGTTACGGGTTAAAAGAAGAGTCTTTGCTATGAAAAAAGTCCATTAACCGCGGTGCCACCATAGAAGTAATGCAAGTACTACGTACTAGAACAGACACCGCAAACAAAATCCGTACGGTAGTGCGGGCCGCGTGATAGGTGGCCTAGTAGAGACCCTTTTTATGGCACATAGTAAAGAGCCCTCGGGCTAACGGTCTCTAACGCGTGTTGCTAGAAACCAAGTCTCAATGTTTCTATAGTATCGTAGTATATATTACTTTAATAGACGCCACAGTCTTCTTGAAATTCGACATTTTTATATGATTCCGTTGCTCTATTCCGATGAGGAGTTGAAGGAAATGTATGAGGATATCTCTAGAGCCATGCATTCGTCCAAAACCCACTATACGGTGTTGATGGGAGATTTCAAAGCAAAACTAGGCACAAGAGAGAACGGTGAGTTGAATGTAGGGAAATTCGGAATATAGGGCAGCGGAACCCAAGGGGCACGGGCTGGCTGACTTCATGGAGAAAGAGATACTCTTTATGATGAACTTTTTCTTCCAAAAGCGGCCCCACAGGAAGTGGACATGGTCGAGCCCCGATGGTTCGACAAAAATTAGATTGACTTCATTATGACGACTAGACGGCAACTGTTCAGTGATATTTCAGTGATCGCGAGGGTGAAAACTGGTAGCGATCACCGAATATTTAGAGACACGCTGAACCTAAGCGTTAAGTTGGAGAGGTGTCGTTTAGTGAAGTCAAAGCTCCGTCCAAAGTCAGCTCGAGGTACAAAACAAAATGACAAGCTCGTAGAAACTGTCTATGCGGTCGGAACTAAGTTTTGCAAAACCCGCCGCAGAAGAACTACAAAAGCTCTCTGATCACACTTTTAATCTCATGGCTGTTAGACCGGAAATGAAGTTGCAGTCTTCAGTAGATTTGTTAGCATACAGGCAACTGAACAGACAGACCTCCAAAATCATGTGGTGGAACTTACTCAACTTTAATACCCCTCGTATTGAAGAAGCGATCGAGCGGAACCAGGGCTCCAAAGTCTTTGCTAGAGATCTGTCTGCCAGAAAGAGCCAACTGTCGAAGCTGAAGACCGAATGTGGCAGCATCCTTTCCGGGACACCTATGATTTTGAGTGAGATTGAGAGGTTCTATGAACGGCTGTAAACCTCATCGATGGAGCCACACGCAAGTGTGAATAACGATCCACGAACAAGTCTTATTAGACATTATTCCGATGATATCCCGGACGTCAGTCTGAGCGAGATCAGAATGGCTTTCCAGCAACTTAAAAAGTTAGTCCCAGCCGAGAATGGAGTCACAGCGGAGCTTCTGAAAGCGGGTGGAAAACCGGTACTTAAAGTCCTTCAGAGGCTCTTTAATTCCATCCTCCATGGTGGTACTATTCTGGAGGCGTGGAGCAGAAGTGCAGTGGTCTTGTTCTTCAAGAAAGGCGATAACGCTCTCATGAAGAACAACAGACCGATTTGCCTTCTGAGCCGCGTCTACGTGCTGTTTTCGAGAGTCATTACGAATCGTCTCGCATACAGACTCGACAACTTCCAGCCTCCAGAACAAGCCGGTTTCTGAAACGCCTTTTGCACCATAGACCACATACATACCCTTCGATAAATTGTACAGAAGGTTAAAGAGTAAATTCTGTCACTGCCTGGCGTATGCGGACTATGAGAAAGCCTTTGATTCCGTCGAAATTCGGGCGGTGCTGCAGTCCCTCCAGCGTTGCCAAGTAGACTATCGGTATATCGAAGTGCCGATGTGTTTGTGCAGTAGGGCTACGATCGCTATCCAAGTACTGAACCAGAGTACAAAACCTATCCAACTGCAGAGAGGTGTAAGACAAGGTGACGTAATATCCCCGAAACTCTTCACCGCTGCATTGGAAGATGTTTTCAAGCTACTGGACTGGAAAGGTTATAATACCATAATTTGGTTATAAAACCAATACTCGAGTGGCGAGTACATCACTCACTTTCGATTTGCCGACGATATAGTCCTTATGGCAGAATCGCTGGAGGACCTAAGCACTATGCTGAATGACCTCAATAGTGCCTCCCAACAGATAGATCTTAAAATAAACATGAAAAAAAACAAAAGTCATGTTTAACGTCCATGTCACACCTATGTCGGTAGTTGTTGGGAGCACTAAGCTTGAAGTTGTTGACGAGTATGTTTACCTGGGACAAATAGTCCGACTAGGTAAGTCCAACTTCGATCGAGAGGTCAATCGACGGATTCAACTCGGCTGGGCAGCGTTCGGAAGATGACGACACATCTTCTCGTCAGACATACCTCAAAACCTCAAAACGAGATTGTACAACCAGTACTTGTTTCCAGTGATGACCTATGGATCTAAGACGTGGTCGTTCACTGCTGGCCGTATGAGGAGGCTCAGAGTCGCTCAGAGAGCTATGGAGAGGGCTATTCTTAGCGTTTTTCTGCGTGATAGAGTTAAAACGAGGATATAAGCAGTACAACCAGAGTAACCGATATAGCCCAAAGAATTAGTAAGCTGAAGTGGCAATTGGTCGGCTATATAACTCGAAGAACCATCAACCGATGTGGAAGCAAGGTTCCTTAGTGGTAGCCTCGTAGGCGAAGTGTTGATAGAGTGACCTGGTAATACATGCAGTAAATCGTTGGAAGCAGGTGGCTCAGAAACATGCTTTGTGACATTCTTTGGGGGAGGACTATGTTCAAAAGTGGTCTTGTGAAGGGCTGCAATAATAATGATGATAGTTATGAATAGTTACCCCATTAAGAAGTGAAAGTAAACTACCTAGATTTTTTATTGGGCCTGCTTGAAAGAAAAAGTCTACAAAAACCCATAGCAACAACACAAGAACTGCGTGAACGTCTTTTGGACGCGGCTTTTTAAATTGGAGATCGCATGTATTCGCGGCTATTAAAAAGGTCGTTCGTAAGAAGATGATGAACCTGTATTAGAGTAAGGGGCAAACAATTAGAACATTTATTATAATTAAAATAATCGATATGGAAATTTAGTTTTAATTATTATTACACCCAAGCACCCCATAGAAACACTACTAAAGATTTTCGAAGCAAATGTCTTATTTTTGAATCCTTTTATTTTAAGAAAAATAAGACTATAGAAACATAATTAGCAATAACTCAGTAATTTGACAACAAAAGCTTATTACCGTTTTAGTATCTCTACATGAAGTAGGCATGATTTTAAGCTATTAACCACCCTAGCCTTTGTTTTGAAAGGTTAGAGGTATCCACGTTCTGCAGTATTCAGTTGGACTGATAATCTATAAAAAAAATCTATAAAAATAATCTATAAAAACTAAAAGAATGCCTTATTGAATGGACAACCATAATCATAGCATTTCAACTTGAATTCTTTTCACCACCATTAAATCAATTTATTGAAGTGTGGACTCCCTATTCTACTAATTTAGAAATAGAATTATAAACATGAAATTAATATAAAACTACAGATTTTCTTGAAGTTCTTTTCTGATAAGGTCATGTTTTCGTGAACCGGTGAATATTATAAATTTTAAAATGTATTTAAAATTCATAACATGAGCCTAATTTGATTAAAAAGTATAAACATAAAGAAAAATTTAACACCCACCTCCAAGTGATGGTTTTCAGCTGCGTCATTGATTGGACTTTTGCCGTGTCTATCGAGGTGAAGTCTGGCTCCGTGCCGAAGCAGCCAACGTACTGTGGATAAATGGCCCCTGGACGCTGCAAAGTGAAGAGGTGTCGCACCATCTCCATCTCTCGCATTAGGATCTACTCCTCGTTCGACGATCTAGAACAATAAAATTAGGTATTTTTATAACTACTGTGAAACTGTGACAAAAGAGCATTACATATAATATTAAATTTAAAGTTAAATTACTTTCCCTATTCATACTCTTTTCATTTAATTACTTTATCATATTATATTTAATTTGGATTTATCTATATTCATATGTATTTTCATAATTTTTTTGTCTTCGAAATATTTTTTATATTCTCAGACACACAGGTATCCTTACGATGTTTTCATATACTGCCGATCACGTAATAAATCAACACACATAGCATCTTTAACATACATGGTGTCTTGCAAAAAGTTTTTTTCCTAGTCTTACCTTGACTTTCAAAGTTCACTGCTGAAAATACAACCGCAGTTTTTTATTTTCTAGTTGTTATTAGAAAGACATACGTGGTAGAGCCACACTACAGCTATATTATGGTTGTAATACGAATGGGTCGGCTCGACCGGGGTATAATCACGCTCTCACTGAATACCAGCGTATAATAGCAGCTTAATACTGCTGTGTTTCGTATGGTGAGTGTAGAGAACAGGAGACCCTTTTTACTGGAAGTGAGGCATTCCATATTAGACCTCAGGGGTGAAAACCCTTATGCATTTTGATTCTTAGTTGAGAATAACTACGGTAGAAGTCTACGGGCCACAGTATCCACTTACCATCAGGTGGACTGTTTGCCCGTTTTTCACTTTTATTATATTTAAAAAAATATATAAGAGAGACGCTGCTGCTGACACCCACACGACGATATGGGATAGTGGATATTCTTAAAAAGCGACAGTAGCCTAAAGGCAGGGTACGGATCGCGTGCTCAAAAAGTCGTGGGTTCGCATCCGCCATTCGAATACTGCATCCGCCATTCGAATACTGTCGTGAACCACTCCTAAAACAAGCATTTTAAGCTTACTAGGAGTGGTAACATGGAATACTAGTAATGTATATAACATTACTAGTATTATTTTTTGTATTAAAAAAAATTATATTATAAAAGTACTTTTCTTACACCGCCACTACACAGTATCTACGGTATCTATCAGAAGATATTTCTTTCGTCTCTCTCATCTCGAACCTGCACTCGTCAATAATAATTTTTACCATCACAGTTTCTAACAACAGTAGTAGTTCGAAGAAATAACGATGGGAATAAATACCTTGCTGTCGTCTTAGTTTTCTCTCCAATTGTGTATCAATGTTTATAAGACTATTGATCATAAAATGAATTTCATTTGCGAGCATTAACTCGAACAACGACCATAGACAATGGACTTTCTAACGAAACTCTACGTTGACACTGTTTTAAATGATTCACTTGTTTTCTTAATATCTATAGACTATATTTATAGAACGAGATCTGAACATAATATTTACTTTACTTTACTTATCGTAACGCACAATCCCTGACGGGGTAGCCAGAGAGAACAGATCGCCAAGTGTCACGATCCTTACATACCTCTTTCGCTTCTTTCAGATTCATTATCTTCTTCATACATGCACGTCTAGGTATCCGAGTACTCTTGACCCTCCCCTCTTCGAGCAATTTGCTCACATGGTCTTCGAGAGTTAGTCTCGGTCTACCTCGACACCTTTTAATATTAACTTTCGCACTATATATTTTCTTCACCATTCGGTCTTCACTCATTCTCTCAACGTGCCCAAACCATCGAAGCACGCCCTTATCAATTTTTGTGATAAGGTCATCTTTTGAACATAATATTTGATTTCTATATCTATAGATGAGGTGATCGCTACCACGCTATTTGTAGTTGGTTTTTTTATTTAATTGTGTAATATATTATATCTTAAACTAAAATAATCTGGGGATTAATTTTGAGTGGTCTTTAGTGGCAAATAGTTGAATAATGTAAAATTGTGATGATGTAACAAACATGTTAAAAATCAAATTTGTATCAAAACTTTAAGAGATAAAATATTACTCTTAAATCTAGAGTATTTCAAAAAGGAGGGGAGGGGGGGAACCAATATACGGCTCATCTGTTACCGTATACCTGCTGTTACCGCGGGTTTTTGATATTATTCTAAGCCATTGCTTAACTACAATCCCACGTGGTAAGTGATGATGTAACCTAAGATGGTGAAGCACAATGACTTAACAAAAGCTTATTCACTCTTGCCTTGAAAACACCCATTGTGTAATCGGATGGAAACACAGACGCTGACAACTTATTCCACTCTTTTGCTGTACGCATGATAAACGTGTAGCAAACCTTTTGGTTCGAATGCGTGGTAAGTTAACAATGAAGGGGTGGAGACTGGCCGAAGGTCTGGTTGTCCGATGGTGGAAAAGGGAGGAATTAAATTATGCAATACCTGCGCACACTCTCCGAAATACATCCTGTAGAAAATCGAAAGGATGGTAATATTGGTTTTAACCAAATTCGGGTCATCAATAAGCCCCTTAGCGCGTCTTTTATTTGAGTCCATAGCTGCTAGGTAGCATTTTGCCCATATATTGCAGCAATACTCCTTGCACGACCGGGCTTACGCTTTTTATAAAGTAAGCAGCTGCCCCGGCGTGAAGTATCGCCGCACCTTTGCAAAGACTCATAGCTTCCTTGCAGCTGTTTTGGCCTTGGACTCAATGAACCACCCGAAGTTCAAATTAGAGGACATCTCAATCCCCAACAACTGTAGGCGGTTGGTGTATTCTAGTAATACATTTCGGAAAGAAGAAGCCAAGATGAGCTGGCTCCTTTTAAGTGATGAGATACGCTTGTGTTATGAAGGCGTTGAATTTCACAAGATTGGAATCGCCCCATTCGGAGACTGCTTGTACTGTGAGATTCACACGCACTACCATAGTTTCTCTTTCGGACTGGATTTGATCCCGACTGGCCCAAGGACCTGGTTGGTATCTCTCCACAACTGTGCTATAATCTGCATACCAACTTTTACGTGGTAGAGCCATGCTGCAGATATATTACTGGTATAATTGTTGCACAAATAGCTCGGCTCAACCGGGGAAGGACCACGCTCTCACAGAATACCAGCATAAAATAGTAGCTTAACGCTGCTGTATTTCATATGGTGAGTGTAGAGAACCGGATACCCTTTTCACTAGAAACAAGGAATTCCATCTTAGTCCTCACGGGTGATAACGCATCTGAATTTTGATTCGTAATCGAGGATAGATGTAAATGTCTATGGGCCATAGCAACTACTTACTATCAGGTAGACTGTGTGCTCGTTTGTCACCCTATCCTATAAAAAAATACTCATAGATACCGCACATAAGCAGATTATTAATATGCAGTAGGAAGAGAGTTGCGGAGAGAACAGACCCCTGAGAAACACCGACGTTAGTCGCAACAGTAATGGATGAGCAACCATCGACGACGACTTGGGGAGACCGTTCACTCAGAAAAATTTTTACCCATTCAATCAGACCAGGGGATAAGCCGTACGCTGGAAGCTTACCCAAAAGACTAGCGTACCAACCTGTCTTTCCTCCTAAGGCCTTCGAGACATCAAGGGAAACAGCAAGTGCTTCCCCAGTGGTCTCGAGAGCCTCACCCCATACGTACATACGTGTACACTAGAAGGTACCCCCAGCTAACCGATTTCTGCGAAACCCGTATTGGCGGTCCCTAAGGTCATTCTGTTCTAGGTATGCCATTATGTGGGCGATCAATATACGCTCCATAATCTTACAGAGTATAGAGGTAATTGAGATCGACTGATAATTGGTAGGGTCGGCACGGCTGCCTTTTTTTGGAACAGGCTGCACGTTGCCAGCTTCCAGGATTTTGGCAATATTCCAGAGGCGAAACAAGCGTGTCAGTACGGGACACAACCCAGGTACACAAGCCTTTAAAACTATATCTAGTATACTATCTGGTCGACTAGCTTTATTTACGTCTAGACACCGCAAGGCTTTAAGAACCTCCTTATTTGTGATACGGACCTCCAACTTAGAGGTCCTGCAGTGATAAACGTTTAAAACGAAAAAAGATGAAACGTTGTTGCCATTGTCCAGACGTGAATTGTAGGAGAGAAGAGAAAGAGAATTGAGAGAAGCGAACATGTCCGCTTTCTTTTTAGCTGTATGCGCCACTCAGCCATCCGGTTTTACCAGCGGAGGCAGTGTAGGCCGACAGTAGTTTGTCTCTACCGTTTTGGCGAAAGATCAAAAAGCTCCAGTGCCGGAAGGTCTTTTGAGTTTTGAATTGAGACTAGCTTTCCGTAATGCTTTTTGTAGGACTTGGCGGCCTGGTTGAAAGTTCTCTTCTTGGAGCTAATAGAGGTTCGGGAGACAGCTGAAGGTCCAAGTAATTGGCTGTGACCGTCTACATCGGGTACCCTAATCGCTTCTTTTACCAACTGATAAAGATCTAGCGTCAAGGCAAAATTCCACGCTTTTCTTAAAGCATGGTCGGTCTTCTCGTATGGGAACAGCCAGTCTTGATGACAGGCGTTTAAGTTCCCCAGAAAGACTAGCTGTGCAGAAGGATACCGA
The DNA here is from genome assembly GCA_033319125.1 of Parnassius glacialis. Lineage (NCBI taxonomy): Eukaryota > Metazoa > Arthropoda > Insecta > Lepidoptera > Papilionidae > Parnassius > Parnassius glacialis. Next base: position 35,478,858 of record JAVANC010000011.1, on the reverse strand, counting down.
CTTAGGGCTACATCAGGGGTTTGTATTAAATTGTATACCAAAAATATTTTGTAGATTTTTTTAAAACAATTTATAGTTGTACAACCGATGAGGAAGAAAGATTCTAGAATGGCAGCCTCGTATTGGCATGCGGAGTATAGGACGGATTCTTACAATATAGACTGACAATCTGGTAAGACATGCTAGATGTCGACGGATGCAGGTGGCTCAGGACCTTGTTTTGTTGCATTACTTGGGGTAGACCTATGTCCAGCAGTGGTTTTGTAAAAAACTGTAATGATGACGACGATAATGATATGACTCTATGTTCTTCTTTTTTCTCTCCCCGTAATACGCTCTATAACAGGGATTTGCCCGTATTGCTACTTTTGGTTAACATATTCATCAGATATCGCAGTAACAGACATCTCGCATGATTCACGCCATTCCTTATCAGGTTATCGACGAAGACCTTCCAGAATTTTGACATTACGAGGAGCCAGGATGTCGTCTGAGAATAAAATACGGGATGCATTTTTTAAGTCACTATCCATTACATTCGACTCAACTACTTTTTTAAATCAAATTTAGGACTAGATCGAGATAAATGAGTATTAATTGGGTAACCTAAATTTTGAAAAGAATACTCTTTTAGTTGAGACGTAATTGATTTATTTACTGTTTTATCAAAATGAAAATGGGAATACGTGAAAGAAATAATTTTTGCCAACTCTTTTCACTATTAGTGAAACAATTTTGAATAGTGCATGACAATGCTTTCACACTGAATCCTCGCACCTCTAGAAATTCTTTCAAACACTGGTACGTTACGATAATAATTGTAAATTTGATGATAATTAAAAGGGAAAAATTTGTGTCATTAGAAGAATTATTAATAGAGTTTTGAATTTCTACAGAAGGCTGTGAAGCTGTAAAATCAATAATATATATGGATTTTTTATTTCCGATTTTTTTGATACGAAAGAAATCACTTCGCTTTAAGATCAACATAATAAATTTATACAAATAAATAAAATCATAGTGTCTCTTTGTAATGTCAAAATAACAGCTTTTAACTTACTTATAACAAGAAAAACAATTTTTTAAATATTGTCTGTCTGTCTGTCGGTCTGTCTATTTGTTTAGGCTAATCTCCGAACCGGGGAACCAATTTTGATGGGACTTTCACTGGCAGACAGCTGATGTCGTAAGGAGTAATTTAGAATACTTTTATTTAAGAAAAAAGAATTAGGGTTCCGCAAAAAATTTAAAAAACAAAATTACACGTGGACGAAGTCGTGGGGAACAGCTAGTTATTTAATAATGAAAGTGACTTTATAAAACGGTAGGAATTACGAAGGAAGGAAGGAATTATGAATAACAACACGACTTTTGCCGTAAAATAGAAACAAAAGCTACAATCAATGCTCTTTTACGGTAATAATGAAATCGTGTAGAGCATATCCAATAATTTGGGTTATTAACTCCACCGGAGAATGTTCAATGTAATATCGCGGGAAGATATTAACATTTTCTTAGTTTAATAACGTAATGACGACTGTCTGTCGCACGCAGCGTATGTGTATTGCGTAAGTTTTTTCACAATAGAATATTAAAGAGAAAATACCCTAATTATGGTTGAACAGCTTTACACAATCAATCTGTCACGGGAGTAAGGAAATGACAGCAGCACACGCGTCCGTTACCGTATTCTACGATGTGATTCACACGTTACCGCTCACTAAGGTTTCGATAGTATTACATCTGTATTAAATCTAATCTGAGCGCAAGACGTAGAAGAATCCGTCGAGAAATCGACGAAGAATCTAGGCGGTGTAGCATTCTGGGAGTATAGTTTCATAATAACTCACGAAAATTGGAAAGGAATGCAACTTAAAATGTTTATAATAAGTACTGTCCTTATCAGCCATTAACAGTCCATTGCCAAACAAACAATTTCGATACTTCCTGTAGCCGGTTAGAGATTATGTATGTCTGAGATAAAGTATACGAAATGGTTATACCACAAAATAAAGTGTTACTTTGTGGTTATACCGTCACTTGTGGGATGTCCTTCCCTAAGTCGTCTTTCACACCACCCTCGGAAGGAGGATGATGACTATAACAAATGAATCTATCCATCCATTACAGCTTATGATAGTTCACTGCTGAACATAGGATAGGCCTTTCTTATAGACTGCCCCAAAGATATTTGCCATAGTTACGCTTGGTCCCGGGCGAGGATGGAACTACAGCGGAGCTTATGAAAGCTGTTGGAAAACCAGTACTTGAAGTCCTTCAGCAGCTCTTTAATTCTATCCTCCACGGTGGCATTACTCCCGAGGTGTTGAGCAGAAGTGTAATGGTATTGCTCTTCAAGAAAGGTGACTCTCTTGAAGAACTACAAACGGATTTCCCTTCTGAACCGCGTCTATGTGCTGTTTTCGAGAATCATTACGCACGTCTTGCGCTCAGATTCGACGACTTCCAGCCTCCCGAACAAGCCGGTTTCTTCTTCTTCTTTCATACCCTTCGGCATATTGTACAAAAGACCGAAGAGTATCTCCCACTTTGCCTTGCGTATGTGGACTATGAGAAAGCCTTTGATTCCATCGAAATTTGGGCGGTGCTGCAGTCCCTTCAGCGGTAACAAGTTGACTGTCGATATATCGAAGTGCTGAAGTGTTTGTTCAGTATGGCTATGATGGATATCCGAGTACAGAACCAGAGTACGAAACCTATCCAATTGCAGAGAGGTGTAAGACAGGGTGACGTAATATCCCCGAAACGCTTGACCGCTGCATTGAAAGACGTTTTCAAGCTATTGGATTGGAAAGGATACAGTATTAACTTCAATGGCGAGTTGTACAGTAGGGCTACGATGGCTATCCGAATACAGAACCAGATAAGGGAATCTATTCAGCTGCAGAGCAGTCCTGAGCTACCTATCAGGAATCTGCCCATCTATGGTATCATTTCTCCCGTCGCTTCTTACGACACGCACAGGATGATATGGGGCGGTACCACAGAGGCCTGAGGTGTTTGTATCCTACTTTCATAGTTAACCCGTTGTAAACATAAAAGCTGACCCATAACCACAGTACGTATGAGATGGAACTGGCACAATACAGTTAGGATATAATGTAGTAATGTTTTTTATGCTAAAAAGATACTGTAGTCCATAGACATTTAAACCCTGAAGATAAAGATGGTATGTCTCATTACCAGTAAAAAGGATTTTAGGCCAATATTCTATGAAAGTTTGCAAAGAAAAAAAAGTATACATTGCCACCAGCGACTCGCGATAGAGGCAATCACTTATTTTTGTACATATATATTGGAGGAAGTAGACACATGATATTTTGCTGTGCCTTAAATAAAGCGCGTAAACCGTCGTTCGCCTCAATCGTTCTATTTACGTTTTGTGCCTGCCTAGTTCACGGGTCAAGTGGGCATCATCAGGGTTGAATGCGAGCATAAAACACAGTATTCACTGCTTTTATACACTTTAATTAAAATTTACCAGAGAATTATTTTTAGAGAACAATCGATATCTCGCGATGAAACCAGCAATCAACTTGATTCTGACTATGGACATAGCGAAGGCCTTCAATCGGGTCTGGCACAGTGCGCTTCTTTCGAAGCTTTCTTCCTATGGACTTCCCGCGAAATTGTGCTATTGGATCATTAGTTTTCTGGCTGATCGAAGCATCAAGGTCATAGTGGACGGTGCATGCTCCGATTACAAGCCAATTATCGCTGGTGTTCCACAAGGCTGCGTGCTATTACCAACGCTGTTTTTTCTGCATATCAATGATATGTTGCAAACCGGTAACATTCATTGATATGCGAATGACATCACTGGTGATGCTCTATACACCGGCCGTGGCAATATTTCTCGGGAAAACGTCGCCTAGTACCGGAACAAACTTGTGTCTGAAGTGGAGTCTTTGCTGAACAAAATCTCGGATTGGGAGCGACTAAATCTAGTCCAGTTTAATCCTCAGAAGACACAAGTTTGCGCGTTTACCGCTAAAAAACTTCTTTGTCGTATCTCCTCAGTTTCAAGGCACTCCCCTTGTTGCCTCAGCCAGTATCAGAATCCTCGGCGTCGATATATCGAGTGACGTGCAGTTTCGTGGTCATTTGGAAGAGAAGGCCAAATTGGCCTCTAAGAAGCTTGGCTTGCTCTGCGGAGCGGAACAGTATTTCATGCCGGCACACCTCCTGCAACTTTAAAAGGCGCGGGTTCGGCCGCACATGGAATACTGTTCCAATCACTGGGGGCTTCCCAGTGCCAGCTCCTTCCACTTCACCGCATCCAGCTAAGAGCGGCTCAAATCGTTGACAATCGAGTCCTTTCCGATCGGCTCGATTCACTGGCGCTGTAACAAGATGTTGCATCTCTTTGCGTATTTTGTTTCTTGTTTGTTTTGTATGTTTGTCCTTGTGAAATTTATGAATGTAAACTGCCTACACGATACAGGAGAAACACCTAGTGTGAAGGTAACGTTCTTTTAAAAATAAAAAATAAAAATAAATTAAAATTTAATCGCATCTACCACGGGTGTGCTCTGAGGCATTGTTCGGATTAATGCCAGCCGCTCAATTTCACCATCACACATCGCAACAAAACTCGCGATACCATCCATACCATCTGAAGGATTGGCGCTCCACTACTGTGTGATTTAGAAGATGTTTTCTTCCTGGCATAACTTCCTTGTGGAATTGATTACCACCAGCGATTTTTCCGGACCGATACGGCATAGGGACCTTCAAGAAAAGAGCCCACTCCTTTCTAAAAGGCCGGCAACGCCCCTAGTGTTGCAGTTGTTAATCGGCAGCGGTAGCCACTTGCCATCAGGTACTTTGCAAAACAATTGGATTCCAGTTCAGGACACCGGCAAGATCATAGCGCAATTAGTTAGGATAATCATCTGAATTTAACTGAAAGTCGAACTCAGGGAATACGACTTGTCTGTGGGTGTATTGACCACTGAGCCAACGGAAGTCATAACTACTCAGTTTCCCACTTTCCATTTTCTATTAAGTCAATGCACATAAAGTCATTATGATTGACAATAGGATTTCCTTCTTTCTCTTAAAGTTAGCTTTTCCGTTTGCAACATAAAAGCATAAATACCACGGTATTACAATCAAGCAAGTAGAAAAACATTCAAAATTAGGGCTAAATTTATGACGCAATAGGAAGGTTGCCTTGTGGAGGCGGCGTACGAGTATTAATGACCCTACTTCGTCTTGTAGGTGTCTGTTGCGTTCAACCGTACATCAAAAAGCAACAGTGACATATTTGTCAATGTTGTGTTTTCATTGCCCAGCCCTATATCTTTTTTTATTTTGAACGGACGAACACAATCGGCCATAATAATTCAAGATACAATATTATAATTTAACGTTAACGTTACATTAGTTTTTTGCATTTATCTTTCAATGTAGAAATTTAATTACATCCTTATGTTCTTTAATTATGGCAGCTGTCGTGGCGGCGTAAGCCAAACATACCGAAGCCTAAATCGCGCTATCAAAATTCTGAGGTTAACGCGCTATATATAGAACATATCCGAAATAACACACGGAGCGTCGACCACTTCTCGGGATCAACACCTTCCCTGCGGAAAATCTCCCCTTTTGTTCTGCGATTATCAATATGGCTACCAAGCGTGACGATTAAGGTAGATTTCTTCTACAATGGAAGAGACTCATATCCAACAGTGGACTTTGAACTGATGATGATAAACAAGAAGAATGACAAAGTTAACTCACCATCCATTTCACACAGTCCAAACAACCTGTCTGCGCTGCGGCGTGTATGGGCTGCATGCCATCACGAGCCCTCGCGTCTAGTCGCCCACCAGCCTCCAGCACCAAATACTTCAGGACTGCCAGGTGACCTTCTTGGGCTGCCAGGTATACCGGCGTGACGTCATTGTCCATCGCCGTATTCGCACTGAAATTACAAAATAATAATAAATTTATCTATAGAAAAATATCACACTATATAAAATCTAGAAATATTTATTTCAGTTTTATTTATTCCATAGAATAAGGGTGACGAAGAAATACACGTCTATCCTCATCCTCAATTAAAAATAAAAATGTTGCGTTGTCACCGCTGGAGACTAAGAATGCCTTGTAACCAGTTAAAGAGATCACCAATTCTCTACACTTTTCATATGAAACACAGCAGAATTAATCTCCCTACTTTACGCTGGTATTCTGTGAAAGAGTGATCCTTCCCCGTTCGACCAGAACCATTCCTGCTACAGCCATAAAATAGCTAGAGCGTGGCTGTACTTTTAATTATATTATTATTTATTTATTATTTGATGGCAATGATTCTTCACCGTTTTATTGGATCCCCGTTACCAATAAAATTGATAATTGAAAAATGTGATGATTTATGGAAACCTGAATATAAGAGGAGAAAAATATATCGTGGATATGTAAAGTGATCTAACACGCACTAAAGCAGAACGACTGAGTAATTATTGCTTTATGCAAGATGGGATGCTTCGTGAAGCTTCCCATCTTAGAGGATATTATTATAGTCTATGGCCTGTAATTATTATGGCTCTCTATACCCTTCAGACTAAGAATGGGCAAAGGAAAAAAATATATCGATATATATCGAATCGATATTTTTAAACAGTATCGATATATATCGCGTGATGAAAAACGATATATCGTATCATTTGCATGATGTAAAGATAAGTTCCAAAATTTTATATTACTGACGGTTGGACGACGAAAAGAAAACGATAATCAACCACACATGAATAGTTTGTACTTCCTTTTGTTGTTACATGTTTTGTCATTAATACAACATTTTAAAATATATCGAATTTGATACGAATTTTATACTCTAAAACAAATATCGATATATCGCGATTTATATCGATTTTTTTCGACGATATATATCGATATTTTTTGCCCAAGGCTACTTCAGACCGGAACACAACAGTGCTATTTGCTATTTGGTGGCAGAAATAAGTAAGACGATGATACACCACCACATAGTAAATTAAATATTGTGCAGATAGTTATTTTTTTATATTGTAGTGTCTTTATCTTCAAGATAAGTTAACTATATATCGACGAACCTTGAATCCAATCTCACCTTTCTAAAATGCTATTCAATGCAATTTTTATAACGAAAGAACTCATCTTACCAACCTCTTAATTTAAAAGTAAATATTTCTTATTGTTCCACGATACGATGTATACAATGCAAATAAATTTTAATAAATACCATTCGTCAGTTGAACGAATAGCTATGAAATAAACTTAGAAACTCTCTAAAGAATATTTCGCACTGTAAAGCCAAAGACTTACGTAATCTATCCAATATAACTAATACAACATTACTTGTAATTGTGACCGTTTGACTTATGTCCAATTTCTATATTACATTTTATTTATAAAAAACTAAAGTGATAATCGAACTTTTTTTATAAAGGACATGCGTGATAAACGAGCACACTGTCCACCTGATGGTAAATGGATACTGTGGCCAATAGACATCTACAGCAATCCTCAATGAAGAATCGAAATGCAGATGCGTTGTCACCCTGAGGTCTAAGATGGAGTGCCTCGTTTGCAGTAAAAAGGATCTCCGGTTCTCTACACTCACCTTACCGAACACAGTAGCTTGACGCTGCTATTTTAGGCTGGTTTCTGTGAGAGCGGGGTCCTTACCCGTACAAGCGACCTATTCGTGCTACAACTATAATATAGCTGTAGCATGGCTCTACCACATAGAACTTATACACCTTATTGTATGTAGCTATTGCAGTCCATGGACCCCTACAGCCAACATTAAATAAAGAAGACAATAGATGCATTGTCAGCTGGAGGATCAAGCTGGAATGCCTCACAGGCTCTCCATACATTTTATATCAACACAAGAGTGGAACGTCTGCTAGTTTTCGGTAGTAGTTGGTGAGCTTGAACGTTAGTCATATTTTTATATGTAGTAGAGCCACGCTGCAGCTATTTTATGGTTGTAGCATGAATAGATCGGTACGACCGGGGTAGGATCACGCTCTCACAGAATACTGGCCCAAAATAGCAGCTTAATGCTGTTGTGTTTCGTATAGTGAGTGTAGAGAACCGGAGACCCTGTTATACTGGAAACGAGGCATTCCATCTTAGTCCTCTGGGGTGACAACGCATCTGCATTTTGATTCTTAATCGAGGATAAATGTAGATATGTTATATATTATGTATTATAGAGATAAGATATCTGTGTATTATATATTAATGTACCGTAGAAAGAGAAATACAGCCTGCTTAATATACAAACCTAAAAATTTTATTTCGAAACCTAAAGAAAAATATGTCGGTCAAATTTCGACTACTAGGCGATCACTGGTTAATTAATTTTAAGAGCTTATTTATATGCATATTTTACAAAATAGTTTTTTATTTTTTATTTTAACATCGATGTCCGATTTGTTACGTAACCGTAACGACCTCTGTAAGCTATGTTATGCTGATATCTTTAATCGATTAAATCGACTCAAAGCCTACACGTTTACCTTGCAAACACTCTCTCACGTTTCACTTTTATTTTCTCGAATCGTTTTCACTCGAGCGCGACCATCGCAGCTCGAAGCGATGATGTCACAGGTAACGGTTTGAATGTTCGTAAACAAATTACATACATTACAAGTCTTTTAACACGCTTAGCTTTACCTGTATATATGTATGAATGAATGTAAAGAAGTACTTTAACTCAGTTTTCCTACCTTACAGCCATCCTCAATGCTGAGCCTTGGTTAATCAAAACTTAAAAGCCCCCAAGTTACCAGTTCACAAACTGTTTCTCACAAACCGCAGTTTTTGTGAGTATGTAACCGCAATTTAAAGTGTTTTTTTATTATAGGATAGGGTGACAAACGAGCACACAGTCCACCTGATGGTAAGTGGATGCTGCGGCCCATAGACATCTACATCTATCCTCTATTACAAAACAAAATATAGATGTGTTGTCACCCGTGAGGACTAAGATGGAATGCCTCATTTCCAGTAAAAAGGGTCTCCGGTCCTCTACACTCACCATACGAAACAATGCAGTTTTAAGCTGCTATTTTACGCTGGTATTCTGTGAGAGCGTGATCCTTCCCCGGTCGAGCCGACCCATTCGAGCTACAACCATACTACTAATATAGCTGCAGCATGGCTCTACCACGTAAAAAACTTTTTTGTTTGTCTACAGACACTTTAAATTGCGGTGAGATTAGATATTGCATTACACAAGTGTCAGTCAGGTTAAATTTTGCATTTACCAAATTTATTGAATCGGTATATATATATATATATATATATATATATATATATATATATATATATATATATATATATTGAATCTAATTCAGTTTGCCCGCGTACTATATATTATTAAACTAACGACCCGCCACAGCTTCGCCTGGATATCATTAATTAATTTAGTGTTATTTAAATTTAAAATAAAATATTTTTTTAAATTTTTCGACTTCTAAAAACATCTCCCAATTTAATAAAATATAACCTAGAGCACTCCTGGTATTGTTCTTTGTGCAACACAGACAAAAAAATTTAAATGGTTGCTCAAGTGTTGACAAAGGAAAACGCTACTGTCCACCTTTAACAGTGGTAGAGCCACGCGGCAGGTTTTGCTGTCGCACGGATGGGCCGGCTCGAACCGGTGTGGTACCACGACCTCACAGAAAACTAGCGTAAAGTAGAGGTTTACCTCTGTGTTTCGCTTGGTGAGTGCAGGTGGCCGGAGGCCCTTTTTACTGGAAATGTGGCATTCCATCTTAGTCCTCACGGGTGACAACGCATCTACATTTAGAGTTGTAATAGAAGATAGATGTAGATGTCTATGGGCTGCAGCAACCACTTACCATCAGGTGGACTGTGTGCTCGTTTGTCACCCATATCCTATAAAAAAAAACCTCATAATTTGTTAGATCGTTAGGCGTATGCATAGGAAATAATAGTCAGTGTTGACAAAGTGTAGTTTTTAAATACATTACTTTAAAATAACCGCACAAAATCCGTACGTCAATATTTAGTTCTTATAGCTTACGTTAAAAACAGGAAACAGTAAAGGTAAACACAGCTTCAGTCAGAAATCAGCCTCAGCGATATAAGAGTTAAACTCTGAACAGGCGGCAAGGTCTATAACAGTTCCAAGAACGTTGTACATTATTTTATTGCATAAGGGTGAAAAACCAGCGCACAGTTCACGTTATGTTAAGTAGATTATAAGGTGTATTAAGGATCAAAATGCAGATGCGTAGTCACCCTGAGGTCTAATGTGGAATGCCTCATTTCCAGTAAAAAAAGTATCCGGTTCTCTACACTCACCATACGAAACACAGCAGCATTAAGCTGCTATTTTACGCTGGTATTCTGTGAGAGCGTGGTCCTGCCCCGGTCGATTCGACCCATTCGTGCTACAACCATAATATAGCTGCAGCGTGGTTCTACCACGTTTAAAATTAAAATACGTTCCTATGGATCCTATATACTCGTAGATGCTTTATTCTAAATATAGGGTATTATTATATGATAAGGATAACTTTCGAAAAACGTTCAGATTTAATATAAATTGTTTAGCCGCAGTTAGAAAATCCCCAAAATCAATTGTGCAAAATGCAAACGAATAAAACATGACTATTTTCGGTAACGATTGTGCTTTTAGTCAGGAAGCTTTTACAGCTTTATCGAACTCAGGCTTCGTGTTAACTTTCGGCCATGAGTTTAATAAAATAGTCACTGATGATGATAATGATGTGCTACTCCTGGTATTCATCATAGTTATCCAGATCCTATGATTGAAGCAACTGTTATGGAACTTGGCGTCTGTTCAGCAGGACTATTTGCTATTTTTTTTGACATTATAGTACTTTGTATTATATTTCGTCGTGTTTTATGAGTCGTGATAGCTCTTATTGAAAAGTTACACGGTATACGACGTAATGTACAACAAAGCGCCTATCATTTTGATGTCAATGAAGTTGGCGAATAGGCCTGCAGACCTCAATTCTTTTATCGGTGAAGCTAACAATTGAGTTAGTTTTTATCAAACTTGGTGGTCCACCTTACATTTAATTTTTTTGGTGTGATATAGGTATATATATAGTATAAGTCGATATATATCGTAACATTTACATAGTACAATGCGTATATTACGTACCAAACCAGAGTACTTTAAGCGATTACCCAAAATCATGCGTACAATGTATTGCACAATTAGGTTAATGCATTCTTACGAAATTTTAGATATAAAATATTTGATCGAGATACTTTGATAAAAACTATTGTTTAGTGTTTTCACTTTGAGTAACTTTGGAGGTGCCAACCTTCAATAAGATTAAGGCACAATGTATAAATATGTGTATTAGTATGATTTTTCATATCAGGTAGTAGAGTATATTATATTAGTACTTGAGTGCCACTTGTCAATTTATATTTCTACAGATAATATAATAAACATATAATTATAGTATGTTTCAAATTATTACTTTATTTTTGAAGGAATATTTTTCTGCTTTACTTTCAGTTTTGCCTACTAAATACTTATTCAGAATTTAATCCCATTTATAGTAGTATACTATATTATATAATAAGGTTGGTAACCCTAAGAACTATCCTCCTATCCATTTCTGTTGGCAAAAGCAATGCACTCTCTGTTATATTTCAGTTTGAAAAGCAAGAGAGCTAATATAATCGCAGGCTGTGACGCATTTTTTAATAGTTCGCAGGGCTGGGGTGACAACGTATACCAGTTTATTTAAAATATTATAAGCTAGAGGTTGACTTCTATCGCATCTGATGGTGTATAGTAAAGTAGCTGAATATGAAAAATTGCTAACTTAGCTTAACATAAGCCTATTCATTCTTGTCTTAGACACCCACATTGTAATCAGATGGAAAAACAAATGCTGGCAAATTATTCAACACGCATTACGGACGACGACGGAAACAGTTTGCTTCAAATACGCGGTATATCGATGGTGTGTATGATATGTTTAAACTTTGTTGAGGTTGGCTGCAGATGTCCATAGGCTGCAGCACTTATCCACAGGTGGACTGATAGTTAGTTTCTCGTTTGTCACTTTAATATTATAAGAATAGTGTATGTAAAGATTAATACTAATAGTAAGGTAAAGTAAATGCGTTTTTAGTAAGCTCATCACTCTATTTCTTACCGTATAGTGGCGGCGTTAGAGAATCCACTACACCGTATCATTCCGTGTAAGTTGTAAGAGGTAACAGAGGAAAAATTAAACAGGAGATGGGCAGCAGCGTCTCCCTAATAATTACTAGGAAATAAAAAAAAACTGCGGTTGCCAACCCACCTGTCAAGCGTGGCAACTATGCCCCCTATGAAGGAATATATGGTGAGGCCTATGTACATATAGGCCTATGGTACTATGTATAAAAAAACTGCGACTGCTAGTGCGCATACCAAAAGTAGCAACTATTGCAAACAAAGCATTTGTTCAGCAGTGGACTTTGGATGGGCATGAAACAAAAATAGAATTTTTCCGCTATTTCGCTTTTTTATTTCATTCCGTAGGTACTGTTAGAGGTAATCATAGAAAAACCAGAAACATGTTTATGCCATCCAATAAATTATCAGCCCATCGACGGGAAGCAGTGTCAAAAGCGCAAAAAGTCTGGTAATGAGAACTCTAAACTGTTTGCTAAGCGTGCCGATTATGAAAACCCTCCCCAAAATAATCATTTCCAACCCAGCTGTGAACTGTTATGAAGAATGATGAAGATTATTGAAACTAAAAATTAAATCAACAAAACAAAGTAGCTTTATTACCGGTCCCGTCCTGAATAGGTCCCCGCTTTAACTTTCTGACATCTCTTATTTTTCTTACTCTTCTTTCCGAAAAGTTTATTTGTCATGCGAGTGTAAGGCTGAACGTTGTTTAGTGTCATATTGATAGTTCAGCTTTACTCAGAAAAATCAATTGAAATGTTTCACTTAGAAGAATCAACTTATCGAAGAACAGAAATCATCGAAGTTTTATCCAAAACAAAATGACGAACACATTTTGTAAAACAAAAGGAGAGTCATTGTAATCACAAAGCACTAAAACAAACACAATTCTTTTATTTTTATAAATCGAATAAATTAATATCGAAATTTCGGGAAACAAATCGATTATACCTAACATCGAATGTTAATTCTGATCAGTCAAGCGCGCGCGACGCATGCCAACGTCTCACTGGCGGGCTTAAGGCTTCCAGCATTTCACATCAAGGCGAAAGTGCTCTCTTTGACTCTGTCTGCTCACTACATCAATTTCACATAGACAAGACAGTGTAATGACATAAGTGGCTTGCTGCCTATTCGTTTAAATGTTTATTGATCATTATTTTCATTAATAACTTTTAAATGGATACTCATTTTCTTTTTTAATTTTATTTTACATATAAATAAATCTCAACTTTATATGTAAATGTAGACCATTAGTTGAATATTTAAAAAAATAATTATGTTTGTAAAGAACATGCATAAATGATAATATTCATCATCATCATCGTTACAGCCATCATCACAGGTCCACTGCTTAACATAGGCATCCCCGAAGGAATGCCAAAAAGCACGATCCTAAGCAACCTGCATACATTGACTTCCTGCATGTCTTACCAGGTCTTCACTCAATCTAGTGAGGGACTACCGTACACTTTGCTTACCAATACGAGGCTATCACTCAAAAATATTTCTTCCCTGTCGGCTGTTGGTTCTTTGAGTTATACGGAAGGAATATTGCCACTTCCGTTTACTGGCCCGTTAATTGATATATTATTATATTTATTGCTTTATTGTTATTATAGCTTTTGACAATAGTAAAAACTAGATTGTTTTCACGTGTTTAATATAAAAAATATTTTTACATGGTACTTATAATGCAGTAATTTGCTGCTTTTTTATGTATAAAAGTATACATATATGCAGCTTGTTCTATTTATAAATAATAATTAAAAATTAAAAATTTTGTACAACAAAAACTATTAGTCAGACCTTGATCAAATTTATAGAGACCACATGAGAAGCACCAGCTTTTAAATAAAGAAAGAATCATCGAAATCGGTTCACCCAGAATGTTATGACGTAACACACATAAAAAAAGAAACAAAAAAATACAGTCGAATTGAGTACCTCCTCCTTTTTGAAATCGGTAGAAAAGGAAAAAGTGTAGTGTAACAAGAAGGTCCAAATTCGCTTACTTTTCTAATTCCTTATTAGGATTTCTGAATTCAGTATAGTTTGTAATACGCCGAAAACAATCATGTGATTTTGAGGGAGGTCGATGATTTGTCTGATTCATTTTTATGTAAATCTGTTATTATTAAGTGGCGAAGCTTGCGAAGTCACTTATTGATTTCACGATGTCTGTCCGTCTGTTCGTCCGTCTGTCTGTGTGTCCCACGATTATCTCGAGAACGGTTTCGAATTTTCAAATTCTGTTTTCTGCAATCCATTACTGATCACCCAGGCATCTGAACCTCCTATTTTGATTTTTTTTCCATTAGAAACCGCTACAAAGCTGATTGCTTCGCCACTTTGCTATGCTGTTAGCTTGGTAGGTTTATTATGAAATTTCGGAACCAATCTTTCTAAAATACATCACGTTTTATTCCAAGCTTCATTGATTTACGAAGTCATCAGACATAATTAAAGTGATACAGAATATATATATATATATATATATATATATATATATATATATATATATATATATATATATATATAGAAACAAAATTTATTAACCGTTTTAAACCCGCGGAAGAGAAATAAATTCAATAAACTGAACTATTCCATCTAGTGTTAATTACGTAAAAAATCGGGAACGCTTTTTGTGGTACAAGTAAAAATCGACGGGCGATTTTTTTAATATAAAAGTAAGTAAAATATAAAGATGAATAATATAACAGCGATAACTTTTTACTAAACTTTTTTTCGCACAATAATACATAATTTTAAAAGGTTTTAATGACTTTCAAACCAATTACATGGCTATACTGCTTCTTTTTAATCAAGCCGCATAATCCCGCGGCATGATATGAATATTTCCGGGTCTGCCTTTATCAATTAGATTAACAATCTAATCTAAGACCTTCGACGCTCCTTCCACAGTCTGAGAATTTAAGATCTGGCAGAAAGTAGTTGGTTAGACCTATGTAATATATCATCATCATTACAGCTCTTCACAAGTCCACTGCTGAACATAGGCCTCCCCTAAGGTATGCCACTAAACAAGGTCCTACATTAATTAATAGTTTTTTTTATAGGATAAGGTGACAAACGAGCACACAGTCCACCTGATAGTAAGTGATGGCTGTGGCCCATAGACATCTACATTTATCCTCGTTTGCGAATCAAAATGCAGATGCGTTGTCACCCGTGAGGAGTAAGATGGAATGCCTCTTTTCCAGTAAAAAGGGTCTCCGGGTATCTACACTCACCATACGAAACACAGCAGTGTAAATCTGCTATTTTACGCTGGTGTTCTGTGAGACCGTGGTTCTTACCCGGTCGAGCCGACCCATTCGTGCTACAACTATACTACTAATATAGCTGCAGCATGGCTCTACCACGTATAAAAAAATAGTAATATTTAACCAATATTTTTGTGTTAAATCATGATAAAACTATTTAATTATTTATACTTAAGACATTCTGCTAAAAGACAAAAGCCTTTCCGAGAGCATAGCTTCTAAAATGCATTTCCTCTAGTTTCCATACTTATCATGAAACACTTTTATTAGGCGGTAAGCCTACTTTTCTTCCTAGGAATCCGTATGGGAGAGAAATAACCTCTTCCCTATTTCTGCTACCAAATATCAATGGCAGCAAAGATGTGTTTTGGTCTGATAGATATAGGCAGCCAATATAGTTACAGGCTGTCAGGCATTCATATCTAAGCCCTCAGAACAATGTAAACAATTTCAAAAAATCTGTATTAAATATACTTTGTAAATAACGCACTGTTTAACTTAAGTCTATAAGTATATATGTACGTTTATAAGTAAGTGTTACATAATATCATGTTGTGTGCACATGTTTTGGAATACCATCCAGATTGTAAGTTTGCATTTATTATGTTCAATTGTTCATGTTTTGATCTATCTGTTTTGTGTACCTAAATAAATAAATAAGAAGTGACAACGCATCTGTAGCCCCCTTTGCTTTAAGTTGTCTACAGCAGGTGTCCATGGGCTGCAGTAACCTCTTACAATCAGGTGGACTGTTAGTTCGTTTATGACTTCAGTTTTATAAAAAAATGGCAATCGTGAAGCTATCCATGCACAAATTTGAATTTAGAGTTTTTAGAATGGATTTTTCTTTTCTTAGCTCTACTGTGACTTAGTAGAATGCAGCACCATGTGCAGGTTACGCTGATTATTGAACGAATTTAATTAATTTTAAGGGAATAACGTAATTACGTGCTTAATGACACATAAATTAAAAAATCAAGGTTACATCCTTTTTCGAAAACTATTGTCAACATGAAAATGAAAAATTATTAAAATATGCATTAAAGAAAAAAAATTTAAAACGTAATTGAAAATCGCTAGTTTCTCGTGCCACACGGTGGCTTCCCTCGCGTTTCTCTAAGTCATAACATGACGCCAGTATGCTTCATGACACAGCCGTTTTTCACTAGCAAAACACTTTCGCTGTTTTATCATCGACAAATGACAACTTTGAAATTACTTTAGATTAAATTTTAAATTACAAAACCGAATTTTGTTTGTTTGACTGGTTCCAACAATTATTTATGAATTACTCTGCAAGAAAAGAGTTTTTTTTTATACACGACAAGTTGCGCTGGGATATTATAGGATTATCTGAGGTTCGAAGAGAGGGGTAAGACACGGTAATTTTCAAATCCGGCAACTTGTTCTATCACCTGGAGGGCGACCATGTGTCCCAAGGAGGTGTCGGATTTATCGTCCACAAGTCTCTCGTTAGCAACGTAGTAAAGGTTGTGAGTGTGTCGACGAGTGTTGCGTACCTTTTACTCAGAATTACCAAATGGTATTCGTTGAAGATCATACAGGTTTACGCACTAAACTCGGCAAATCCCGATGAGGAGGTGGAGGGAATGTATGAGAATATTTCTAAAGCCATGCATTCCTCCAAAACCCACTATACGGTGTTAATGGGAAACTTTAACGCAAAACTAGGCCCAAGAGAGAACGGCAAGCTGAGGGTAGAGAAATTTGGAACAGGGCAACTGAACCCAAGACTCAGGACTCTTTGTGATGAACTCTTCTTCCAGAAGCGGCCTCTCAGGAAGTGCACATGGTTGAGCCCCGACGGTTCGACAAAAAATAAGATTGAATTCATTATGACGACTAGACTAGACAACTGTTCAGTGATGTCTCAGTGATTGCGAGGGTGAAAACTAGTAGCGATCATCGAATGGTCAGAGGCACACTAAATCTAAATGTTAAGTTGGAGAGGCGTCGCCTAATGCAGTTAACGCTCCGTTCCACCGTGGTCTAAACCAGGGTTCCGAAATCTCTCAGCTCGAGTTACAAACCGTTTTCAGTGCCTAAAAGATTGCAATGCAGTGGACGATATGAATGACAAGCTCGTGGAAATTGTCCATGCGGTGGCAGCTAAGTTTTGCAAGACCCGCCGCAGGAGAACACAAAAACTCTCCGATCACATTCTTAATTTCATGGTTGTTAGACGGAAAATGAAGCTGCAGCCTTCAATAGATTTGACAGCGCAAAGGTAACTGAATAGACAGATCTCCAAATGCATGCGGTGGAACTTGCGCAACTTTAATACTGCTCGTATTGAAGAAGCGATTGAGCGGAATCAGGGTTCCAAAGTCTTTGCCAGAAATCTGTCTGCCAGAAAGAGTCAACTGTCGAAGCTGAATACCGAATGTGGTAGCATCGTTTTTGGGACACCTGAAATTTTGAGTGAGATTGAGAGGTTCTATGGGCAGCTGTTCTATGACGACTTCCAGCCTCCCGAACATGCCGGTTTCAGAAAAGATTTTAGCTCCATAGACCACATACATATCCTTCAGAAAATTGTACAGAAGACCGAGGAGTACAATATGCCACTATGTCTTGCGTATGTCGTTATATCGAAGTGATGAATTGTTTGTATAGTAGGGCTACGATGGCTATCCGAGTACAGAACCAGAGTACGAAACCTATCCAACTGCAGAGAGGTGTAAGATAGGGTGACGTTAATCCCCGAAACTCTTCACCGCTACATTGAAAGATGTTTTCAAGCTACTGGACTGGAAAGGATACGGCATTAATATCAATAGCGAGTACATCACTCACCTTCGATTTGCAGACAATATAGTCCTTATGACAGAATCGCTGGAGGACCTACGCACTATGTTTAATGACCTTAATAGTCCCAACGGATAGCTCTTAAGATAAACATGGACAAAACAAAGATCATGTATAAAGTCCATGTCACACCTATGCCGGTAGTTGTTGGGAGCACTAAACTCGAAGTTGTTGACGAGTATGTTTACCTGGAACAAATAGTCCGACTAGGTAAGTCCAACTTCGACCGAGAGGTCAATCGACGGATTCAACTCGGCTGGGCAGCATTCGGGAAATTACGATACATCTTCTCGTCAGGTATACTACCTCAAAACTTGAAAACGAGACTGTACAACCAGTACATGTTGCCAGTGATGACTTATGGAACAGAGACGTGGTCCTTCACTGCTAGCCGTATGGGGAAGCTCAAGATCGCTTAGCGAGCTATGGAGAGGGCTATGCTCGGGGATTCCTTGAGTGATAAACTTAGAAATGGGGATATCCGCAGTAGAACCAAAGTGACCGACATGGCCCAACGGATTAGTAAGCTGAAGTGGTAATGGGCCGGCCATGTAGCTCGAAAAACCAACAACCGATTGGGTAAAAAGGTTTTCGAGTGGCAGCCTCGTACCAGGAGGCGAAGTGTAGGGCGACCCCCCACTAGATGGTGTGACGACATGGTAAGACTTGCAGGAAGTCGATAGATGCAGGTGGCTCAGGACCGTGCTTTGTGGCATTCCTTGTGGGAGGCCTATGCTCAGCAGTGGACTTGTGAAGGCCTGTAATCTTTATATATAAAAATTACGTGCCACATTGTTTGTCCGCGATGAACTCCTAAACTATTAAACTGATTTCAATGCAATTTTGCACACTCTGTGCAGTTTGGTCCAACTTAAGAGATAGGATAGTTTTTATCCTGATAAGTGACACTCAATATTATTTATTACGAATTTAAGGATTTTCTATATGAAGGGTCGTCGAAAAGGGCAGAACAACGCCTGCCTGGCCAGCTAGTAATAATAATAAAAACTTATAATCGTTGGTACGTCTGTTAGTGATCGTGTAACTTCTAAACGACGTAACCGCTTGAAGTCACAATTTTATTTTATCGAGACGATGTTTTAGCTCTGCTAGGATTCAATAGATGTCGCTGTAGTCAATTTATTTATTAATCATGACTTTTACTCTGAACATTGAATGTAATGTACACATGCATGTTGCAGTGTTATTGACCCATGGCATTATAACATTGACATTCTATTGTGTCATTTCACCACTGCGTCTACCGGAGAAAATCTTACAACAATTAGGTACGTGTTGTTTTTCTATACAGCTTTTCCCAAAGTTTCTATGCGACACTACAACAAAAAAACTATGCTATTTGAATTGTTATCGCATTTTCATCGATATGTTGGTTATAGAGTTATATTTTATCAAATATCTTAAATGTTGGTATTTATAATGGAAATCTTTAACTAACATTATTTCGTTATATACTGGAAACTTAATACGACGTAATTTAATTTTTTTTCTGCACTTTATAATCAATCGATAAAAGTTCCTCTCATTCCTGAGTGGATTTCAGGATCATGAAATGTACATTATCTACCAAAATTTTATATTTTTTACAAGGTAAAAATTAAGAAAGTTAAACTTACAGCCTATATACTTCCCACTGCTGGGTACAGGCCTCCTCTCATTTTCGAAAGGGTTTTAAGGGGAAGGAAATGTCTGCCGGGCTGCCCGTGTTGGCGACCTTCATATGTCTTGGAGAATTTTTTTTCTCTTTTCTCAGACATGCAGGTTTCCCTCACGATGTATTACGTGTTACACTACCACGTGGTAAATTAGCACTGAAGATTAACCAATTTCAATGGTGCCGGCGGGGATCGAACCTGGGTTGCTCGCGTACTCTGAAATTTACAGCGAGCGCTAACTATCTGAGCTACCACGGCCCCTGGGGCAAAAATTATCTAAGGCTTATTATGCTATTAAAAAACTATATGATTCTTAATAGCCTGTGGGAATGAGGTACCATGATATTTCTAAATAATTTTATATTTATTTGTATAAAACATTATAATATAAATTAATATTTAAATAAGTCCAGTTATTACCAGGACAGACAGGATAGGCTTTTTTCGAACCAGTAGTAAAAGCATAAATAACTTTCAATAAGTAGGTCTTCAATCCTGCATTAAATACACACATCACACACACGCATATACGCACACGGACGTGCACACGCAAATGTTTGCAAGGAAAGTGAATATGCGTCTGCGTCACACACACATTCAAATTCCTTAAATAAATTAATCTGTTTTTTTCGTTCATTTCTTTAGACTTAACTTAATTTTAACATGTTTTGTACTAAATCAGCGTCCTATGAACTTATCGGTCTACCTCAATGCAGCAACCACTTTAATGTTCAATAATGTAACGTCTTTCTAGTTAAATAAATATATAATCTAACAGTGGTAGAGCCAAGCGGCAGCTTTTGTTGTCGCATGGATGGGCCGGCTCTAACCGGGGTGGTACCACAACCTCACAGAATACCAGCGTGAAGTAGAGGTTTACCTCTGCGTTTCGCTTGGTGAGTGCAGGTGGCCGGAGGCCCTTTTTACTGGAAATGAGGCATTCCATCCTAGTCCTCACGGGTGAAAACGCATCTGCATTTTGATCTATAACAGAGGATAGATGTAGATATCTATGGGCCGCAGCAACCACTTACCATCAGGTGGACTGTGTGCTCGTTTTTCACCCTTATGCTATAAAAAAAATATCAATATAAAAATAATTTTATTCTTTTCTATTCTATTTTTTACAGCACGACCTCAGTGGGTATTATTTCACCACGTTCTCGAAACTTTAAGGACAAAATCTCGAAAATAGTCACACAAAATAAGACAACTTTATTGAATAAAACTAATTTTACAGATTTTATCGAGTTTTAATTAACTTATTAAACTTAAGTTTTTTTTAAATTCCTAACGAAAATTTCCAAGCTTTGTAAAGCACCCGAATCGTCGGAAATTAAAAATAAATAATAAATAAATAGGTATATTGTTTCAGGTGACATTTTTGTGTCCACTATCCCATTTCATGTCGCGGGAGTCCTAAGAGGCAGCTGAGGAGAATAAAATAGGAGCTGGGCAGAAGCATCTTCCTGATAAACATCTAAATAATTCTTTTTTTAAATAGGATAGGGTGACAAACGAGCACACAGTCCACCTGATGGTAAGTGGCTGCTGTGGTCCATAGACATCTACATTTATCCTCGTTTGCGAATTAAAATGCAGATGCGTTGTCACCCGTGAGGACTAAGATGGAATGCCTCTTTTCCAGTAAAAAGGGTCTCCGGTTCTCTACACTCACCATACGAAACACAGCAGTGTTAAGCTGCTATTTGACGCTGGTGTTCTGTGAGTGCGAGGTCCTTCCCCGGTCAAGCCGACCCATTCGTGCTACAAATATACTACTAACATAGCTGCAGCTTGGCTCTACCACATATAAATTTAAAATAAAAATTCGTCAAAATTCGATCTGCGGTTGCCAAACGTGGCAAATATCGCAAAGGCAAACTTTGATAGATGATCAAACAATGATGTTTCGACTGTTCCTGTTGTGTATTAAATATTAAATGGATTATATTTTCAAATATATATAAAAACTATAATTTAATTATAATATTTATTTTGGAATAATTATCATGCATAGCTAATTCACTAGTTGCGTCGTCTAATCTACAAATAACGAGCGAAACATTTATCCGGTAAACGTATGGAAACAGCGTCGTGGCTTTCAGATCGGAACGTACCGTTACACTCGCGTGAGCTACTACATATAAGTGCAACGACGTACTCAACAATTAGATAAATATTATTCTCTAATCACCCGCAGCCGTGGTTCTTAGGTGCCTAGTATCCATATTAATTGCATACTTCAGTGATCCGAATATACTTCCTGTGACGGCACCATTAAAATTATTAATTGCAACTTTAAGGTGCAAACTTATCACGTTTTTACCGACGAAGGGAATAAGTAACAGGGAGAATAACAGGGAGATCGAAAAGCCGTGGTAGTTCAGGGGCTAAAAGCTCGCTGTAAAGGGGAATGCCCACCGTTCATAGACACTTAGGCCATGGGTGCCCACATATAAAAGCATTTGGAAATGATAATATGCGATTAAAAGAATGAAACGGTTAAGGAATTGGTTTAAAAAAAAGTCCGGATTTTTAAGATATAAAGGTTTTTTTATTTTCACAAGAACAGTTTTTTAACAACAAATGACTTCGTATTTTTGTGACATTTAAACCACAATTGACACACCGTAAATGTCCTCTTGAATGAGTTACTGAGAGCTGATTAAGCTGGGGTCATCGTTAACAGTGGATATCGAGTCCAAGTTCGTGCAGAGGTTATCGTAAGGAGTAGGAGCGGGATCCATTTTCAGACTGTGGTCAATAGGGTGAGAAGAATTACCGGAGTCCATTTAGAAAGCTTATTCGTTACTTAGATAACAAATCCGCGAGAAAACTAACAAAATAACACAAATACAAGGAATTCGATTTGTGACTATTTAGTTTTGATCTCTTGGTAGAGAGTAATTGTGTTCTGTGGTTTTGATAATTATGACAGACATGGGTTTAGCTGTCAGATTCGATGTTGCCAATTAACAGACATAAACTCGATAAATAGATAGCGATTTTTTTATTCGATTTATAATTTCATAAAAAAGAATAATCTTTGATCCGCTTTAAATTCTGCACGCTTTTTAAAATATGTTTTGTTTTATTTATTTAAATGTATTTTTAAGAACAGATAAGAATAACAGTTAAATTGTGCAGTAGTGTTTTTGTTATGGTCTAAAGAGTTCATGGTATATCAACTAGCAATTCGCTTGTTTAATTATCATAACATCATAATAATTATCGACATATAATATTACCATTATAATAATGACACCATAAAAAATCGATTGAAAAAACAGAATCGACATTTTTAACGAGATTTCTGATTGGCAACACTTTATTTTATCCACAAACTATTGACTTCCGGATTTACCTAATATCATTTTTATCTTTTCGGTACTTTTTTTGTGAAAAAATATTGCAACCTTTTTTGGATACATAAATACCGCGATTAATTACCATAAAAAAATATGTATTTTTTTAACAAATGCAAATTGTTGGGCGTTTCATGACCAGAATTGGGCATTCCGCTTTCACAATACGCGAGTAACCCGTTAATTGCAATTTTAAATGCTGATTTACCACGTGCTCGGCGGTGAAGAGACACACCGTGAGGAAACCAGCATGTCTGTGAAATAAAAATATACTAATAATTTTGTACGTGGAAGAGCCATGCTGCAGCTATATTAGTAGTATAGTTGCAGCACGAATAGGTCGGCTCGACCGGGGAAGGACCACGCTCTCACAGAATACCAGCGTAAAATAGCAGCTTAACACTGTTGTGTTTCGTTTGGTGAGTGCAGAGAACTGGAAAAGGGGCATTCCATCTTAGTCCTCACGGGTGACAACGCATCAAGAGCTTACACCTTTCTAAAAGGTCGGCAACGCATCTGCAATTCCCCTGGTGTTGCGGTTGTTCATGGGCGGCGGTAGTCACTTACCATCAGGTGAGCCGCATGCTCGTTTGCCCCCTATTCTATAAAAAAAAATCTGCATTTTGATTCGCAAACGAGGATAAATGTAGATTTCTATGGGCCACAGCAGCCACTTACTATCAGGTGGACTGTGTGCTCGTTTGTCACCCTATACTATAAAAACATATATATAAAAATCGAATACATGTGAAATTCACAGAAGAAATAATTGTGGAAATATTTTTTATAGGATAGGGTGACAAAAAGTACACAGTCCACCTGATGGTAAATGGTTGCTGTGGCCCATAGACATCTACAACTATCCTCGTTTGTTAATCAAAATGCAGATGCGTTGTCACCCGTGAGGATTAAGATGCAATGCCTCTTTTCCTGTGAAAAGGGTCTCCGGTTCTCTACACTCACCATACGAAACACAGCAGTGTTAAGCTGCTATTTTACGCTAGTATTCTGTGAGAGCGTGTTCCTACCCCGGTCGAGTCGACCCATTCGTGCTACAACTATACTACTAATATAACTGCAGCATGGCTCTACCACGTAGTGAATCATTATCATTAGAGTATCATTTTAAATTTGAAGGAGTTATATTGTTTGATTAGGAAAGATAAATATGATTATATATTACTTTCAAATAGTCGGTACGTTACGCGCGCCACCTACTGTAAGTTAATTGTACTAAGCCCATAACCTACGCGCAAGTGCAAGCAATAAGTTGACAAACTTTTACCGCAATCTGATGAACGGTATGGAAGCGCATTAAATACCAAACAAATTAACATTAGTTTTATATATATTAGATGTAGAGTTACTGTCCATACTCGTTTCGATCTCGACGACAACTTCTAGAATCTTGATGTTATATTACATAATACGCAGTGTTCTAAGGATACTTGTAATAAATAAAAATAACAAAGAAAGTAAAAAACCAAAGATAAATTATTTATTTTTCAATAAAACTGAAGTGACTAACGTACTTATAATATATTTTATAGTAAGATTGGTAAATGCCTAGTACAGTCCACGGACACTTGTAATCAACATCAAACAAAGAAGGATACACATGCGTTGCCACCTCTGAACTATGATGGAATGCCTCGCGCACGTAATTATAATGACTCTATAAAATTCAAATTATAACACAGCAGTGCAAGCATTGCTTTTTGGCAACACAAATAAGTAATGGCGGTAAGACGGGTAGAGGCAGAAAAGGAGTGCTAACACATATGCTAGAACATATCAAAAAATAGTATTAAGGAACAGAATTAATTATTAGAAGGGAGATGTTAAATATTATATAAAGTATTTTATTTTAAGCTTGTTTCAAGAGAATATAAATTTTAAAAGAACGTAATAAAAATATGCAAAATGTTATAAAAAATTTAGAAAATATATATTTACTTTCAAGTATGTTTATCAGGAAATTTACGTAATTTAAATGACCACGACCCATATCAGATGGTTCAGTCGTTTCGTCAAAGATCCCTAGGAAATTTATTCGATATGATTTGCAAAGTACATTTCTAAAAAATGATCAGTTCGTGCGACGTTGCGTGACGGACCAATTCGTGGTTTTGCACAAATGTTGACTCCGGAATATGAACTCAGACACCGCAACTTAATATAAAACCATAAAATTAGGCAGTTGTATAATAAATATAACAAGGGAAATAAATTATAATATTGAACAACAAATTCCATTTGAGAGACAAACGGTTGAAAACCGGAACTTTATTAATATAAATGAGGTGACAGAAATAGCTTGGATGTTACGTGACTACGGAGGAAATATATTCTTAATGTATTTAAATAAATTAAATTTAACTGGTTTACTACATTTTATTTATTAAAATTAAATTTAAATAAATAAAATGTAGTAAACCATCTGAGTTGAAATATAGGGATGCAGTTCCTGCAGACTTCCCGGTACGTGAAGTCTACGCTCCGGGAAGTCTTCTGGAGGTAGTCGAGGTTAACTATGACATTGGAACGTCAAACATCTCAGTTTCCCTGTGACCATGGGTGTTGTAAAGTGCTCGAAACGTCGGGAATATAAAAAAAGTTAATGTACGCGATAAAATCCATAAAAAAATGTTTCATTTAACAACTACTAAAAGGGATAAAATAAGTTTCACATAATAGCTTCATTCTTCTATATGCTGTGTCATAGCCTTGACTTCGAAAGCTGTAGAAATTATTTTAATATTATTTGGTTTGTACCTTTTATTACATGTTCATTTTTAGTTAAAAAAACTTCTTCATCATCGGCCTGAAAAGTCTACTGCTTGGCATGGATCTCTCCAGTTGTAGGGAAGGTCAATTGGCAGGCGGATAAACAATAGCAGTACCATACGTCTCACATTTGATGCTGCAGACTGTCGTCGATCTCGGTATTATACTTCTCAGTTTTATACGTGGTAGAGCCATTCTGCAGCTATATTAGTAGTATAGTTGTAACACGAATGGGTCAGCTGGTCGGTCGACCGGGGAAGGACCACGCTCTCACAGAATACCAGCGTAAAATAGCAGCTTAACACTGCTGTGTTTCGTATGGTGAGTGTAGAGAACCGGAGACCCTTTTTACTGGAAAAGAGGCATTCCATCTTAGTCCTCAGGGGTGACAACGCATATGCATTTTGATTCGCAAACGAGGATAGATGTAGATGTGTATGGGTCACAGCAAGCGCTTACCATCAGGTGGACTGCGTGCTCGTTTGTTACCCTATCCTATAAAAAAACAAAACGACGTCTAACAAATAAGCTTCTATCTCTCGGAAGTTTTCTGTAACTTTTATCTGGCATTTCCCATAGCTATCTCCTACGACAACCACGGGACGCAATGGTGTGATGGACTCTTATGATAAACATAAGTAAACATCTTATTTATATATTTCAAAACACATATTTAATTAAAATGGAAAATTGATATAGTTTTAAGACATTACTGAAAGAAATTACAACGTCCAATCACATAATGGAGTTCTGTATTAATAAATGGAATGAGAAGTGGCCTGTGACTGAAATGCTAGTTTTAAATGGTGGTGTCAACTATCAAATTTGCTGTTGAAATAAAAGGTAACTGTAATTAAGACATTTACGTTATGAAAATCTATCAATCCATCCATTATATCCTATAAAAGTCCACTGCTAAACATAGGTCTCCCCTGTATATTGTTGACTTGGCATACGAGTTGGCAACCGCAGTTTTTATTATTATTTGGAGTAGTTATCATGAAGACGCTGCTGCCCATCTCCTGTTTATAAACTTTGCAAAGGAATTTTAAGTAAATTGTCGGTTTACTTTCATATAATTAATTACTAGCTATGGCCTGCGGTATGAATATTAAAAGAACTGCAGAAGCAATCGCGCCAGCTAAATTAAGACGCTCTAATAATCCGCCATGCATATTTAACGAGGCGAGTGCGCAATAATCGATTAAATATTCAAATGAAATGCGCATAATTAATAATTCAAGTTTTATTTGTAATTATTTATGTAATTTCTTTTAATACATTCTCATCACATCACCACAGTCCATTAAAAGTCAACTGCTCTGAACATAGGCCTCCCAAATAGATCGCTTCATAGGGGGGAAGGGGGTTCTTGCTGCAGTTGCCACGCTTAGCAGTGAGGTGGCAACGGCAGTTTTTGACGCTGCAGCCGATCCCGGTTTGTTTCCCTCTCTCGCCACTTACGACACTCACGGGACGATATGTGGTAATGAATATTCTTACACCGCCACTACACGGTTTACACATAATCCATTTGATTAACGAGATATTATGCCTTTAGCGTCAACTTGAGAATTAATATAAAGAGGCAGCCAGCTATCCCTATTTCACAGTTATCTTACAAATAGATTTCAGTGTGTGAAAATTGGCTCATACGTGATTACTTCCCAACCTATTACATATGGTGTACCTCAGGGTAGTGTCCTTGGTCCGACATTATTTTTGATGTATATTAACGACTTGTGTAATCTAAGCCTAGAAGGTGGTTGCTGATGACACAGCACTTGTTTTTTCGGACAGTACTTGGAGTGAAACATACCAACGAGCGCAAAAAGAATTTGATACTGCTAGAAAATGGCTCAATAACCACTTACTAACACTAAATTTAACCAAAACAATTAGCAAATTCACTTAATATAATAGTTAATACTTCATCACAAACTACGAACACTACAACCGACAATGTGTATTATTTAGAAAAAGTTACTTCTATTAAGTATCTTGGCATAATAATTGACAGTAATTTAACATTTAAAGACTATATTGAACACTTATCTGCTAGAGTACGAAAATTAATTTACATTTTTAAAGACCTTCGATATTCTGCCGACACATATGTTATGGAAATGATTTACTATGCCCTGTGCCAATTGATAATAGGTTATTGTATTTCTACCTGGGGTAGGGCTACTAAAACAGTCTTTATGCAAATTGAACGTGCCCAGAGAGCTTTACTAAAGATGTGTTGTTTTAAACTTATATTCTACAGAACTACTTTATGAGCATTGCCAAGTGTTTTCTTCACCGAACTTCACATGAACCTGTGCTGATTTCATTGGTGCCTACGGAAACTCAACTTGCTTTTTATATTTAACATGTTCGAAAACCTTTAATTAAGTCTACTTGACTAATGGTGGAACAAGAATGGTGAATGGAGGTTGTAGGTTTTGAATGAGTCAACTACTGCGAAAAGATTGTGCTCACTCGGCATACGTATACGTATTGACTGAGACGCAGATCAGATGTCCTTTAGATGCGGCGTACCTTGGCTACCCTGGGTATACATTGGAACATAATTTCCATCAGTGCGCCGGAGTCTGTGTTTACGTCCGCAACGACATCTGCTGTAAGCGTCTCCGTCACCTTGAAGACCTCACTTTCTCTACGATCTGGGTATTGATAGACACAGGAGGATAAAATTATTTATTCTTGTGTATACCGATCGCACAGCGGCGTGAAGCCTCTGATGTGGCTCTAAATCGGTACCCTAATGCACAGTTGGTTTTTCTGGGGTACTTTAATGCCTGTCATCAGGACTGGTTGTTCCCAAACCAGAAGAACGACCACGCTGGGAGAGAGGCGTGGAATTTTGCCTAGTCGCTGGGGCTCTCCCAGCTGGTACAACAAGCGACTAGGGTACCTGATGTGGATGGGCACACAGGCAACTGCCTCGACCTTCTGCTGACGACCGATCCAGACAGGTACGATGTTCAGGTTACCTCGCCCTTGGGAACTTCTGACCACTGTCTGGTGAAATCTGTGTCGTTATATTCCCCATCTAACTACGATTTCTACGGAGTGCGACGAATGTGGCGATACAAGTCAGCAAATTGGGATGACATGCGGCATTTCTTTGCTTTTTATCCTTGGCGGCAGGTCTGCTTCTCCTCTGGAGACCCATCGAGCTGCGCGGTTGCCATAACCAATGTGATACGTCAAGCAATGGAGTATTTCATCCCCTTTGCTGACGTGCCCATTGGTGGTAAAGCTCGCCCTTGGTTTAACGCCGAGTGCGCTCGTGCTGAAAAGCACAAGCATATGGCGTACTTATCCTGGGTCGATCCTCGAGACCGTAAAGCTCCGGATGTTAGCCTTAAGAAGAGAGCCTTTAACCAAGCCGCCAAGTCGTGCAAAAAGGCATTACGCCAAGCCAGTTTCGACCGCATTAAACGCTTCGGCACAAAGCTCTCTGTGAAACCATCTGGCAGTAGAGCTTTTTGGTCTCTCGCCAAAGCGGTCAAGACAAACTTCTGTAGGTCTAAACTGCCTTCGCTGGTAAAACCAGATGGCTCACTGGCGCATGCGCCTAAGGAGAAAGCGGACTTATTTGCTTCTCTTTTTGATTGCAATTCGCGTCTGGACAGTAGTAGCAACAGCGTACCATCTCAATTACCTCACTGCGGTACCTCTATGTCTGAGGTCCATATCACCAACAAGGAGGCTCTTAAAACCTTGCGAAGTCTAGACGTGAACAAAGCTAGTGGACCTGATGGTATACCAGCTATAGTTCTAAAGGTCTGTGCACCTGAGTTGTCTCCTGTGTTGACACGCTTGTTCCGCCTCTCATTCAGGACTGGAATAGTATCTAAATCTTGGAAGCTGGCCAATGTGCAGCCTGTGCCTAAAAAAGGTAGCCGTACCGACCCTGCCAACTATAGGCTAATTTCAATTACCTCCATACTCGGCAAGATAATGGAGCGTATATTGAACGCCCACCTCATGGCATACTTAGAGCAAAATGATCTATTCAGTGATCGCGTACGTACGGGTTTCGCCGAAATCGATCAACTGGGGACCTTTTAGCGTATGCCACTCACATATGGGGCGAAGCCCTCGAGAACAGTGGTGAAGCACTTGCTGTTTCCCTCGATGTTTCGAAGGCTTTTGACAGGGTTTGGCACGCTAGTTTATTGGGCAAGCTTTCAGCGTATGGCTTATCCCCTGGCCTAATTGTCTGGGTGAAGGACTTTCTGAGTGAACGGTCTCTCCGGGTCGTCGTTGATGGCTGCTCATCCAATACTGTGGCGACTAACGCCGGTGTTCCTCAGGGGTCCGTACTCTCCGCAACCCTCTTCCTGCTGCATATAAATGCCAGGTGTCTATAGGTATGCAAACGACAGCACAGTTGTAGAGAGATACCAACCAAACGCCTGGGCCAGTCGGGATCAAATCCAGTCAGAAAGAGAGGCTATGGTTGAGCGTGTGAGTCTCACACTACAGGCAGTCTCCTAATGGGGCGATGCCAATCTCGTGAGATTTAACGCCTCCAAAACACAAGCGTGTCTGTTTACCGCTAAAAGGAGCCCGCTCACCTTGGCTCCTACTTTCCGGAATGTATCCTTACAGTACACTGACCGCCTTCAGTTGTTAGGGATTGAATTTTCTCTGAATCTAAATTATGGGCGGTTCATCGAGTCCAGAGCCAAAGCAGCCGCAAGGAAACTTGGTGTCCTTGCAAGGGTGCGGCGGTACTTCACGCCGGGGCAGCTTCTTACCTTATATAAAGCGCAAGTCCGGTCGTGCATGGAGTACTGCTGTCACATATGGGCTGGTGCTGCAAAATGCCAGCATTGGACTCAGTGAAGAGACGTGCTAGGAGGTGACCTTGATTTGGTTGAAACCAATCTTGTCAGCCTCAAGCACAGGCGCAGAGTAGCCAGTCTTTCGGTATTCCATAGGATGCATTTCGGTGAGTGTGCGCAAGAATTAGACGCCTTAATTCCTCCCTCTCCTTTCCACCATCGGACAATCAGACGGTCGGCGGGTCTTCATCCCTTTGTTGTCGATATTCCACGCATTAGAACCAAATGGTTTGCTTCGTCTTTTGTAATGCGTACAGCAAAGGAGTGGAATAATTTGCCGGCGCCTATCTTTCCGTCCGAATACAATCTAGGCGTCTTCAAGGCAAGAGTGAATAGGCTTTTGTTACGGTAAGACAGCACTGTCTTATTACCATCTAAGGCTGCATCACCACTTACCACCAGGTGGGATTGTGGTCAAGCACTGGCTTATAATAAGTAAAAAAATATACGTATATTTATTTCTTGTATTTATTAACATAAATACTACACATTGAATAAAGCTAATTTTACGGATTTTTTCCATTTTTTCCTTTTTTTCCTTTTGTTTTTACTTATTTTATGTCTCAAAGTGTTTTGGGGCATGGTCACT
The DNA here is from genome assembly GCA_033319125.1 of Parnassius glacialis. Lineage (NCBI taxonomy): Eukaryota > Metazoa > Arthropoda > Insecta > Lepidoptera > Papilionidae > Parnassius > Parnassius glacialis. The sequence goes on along the minus strand of JAVANC010000011.1, from coordinate 35,447,234 downwards.
GGATTGGGACTGTGATTTTGGACGTCGTGATGTCATGGTAACCCGCGTAAACTTCACCTTTGAATTTTTTGTGGCGCCAAGCCATGTTCTCTATTGAAATTAGTACGTTTGTAAATTTCAATAGCCTCGCGAATTATCCTTGGTAAGAATTGATGTTATCTTACGAGGTTTGTGGTTTGTCACATTTGAGGTAAGGCAGGGACGATCTTCAAAATATTTACAGATTGCAGATATCCCAAAGGGTTGATGCTTCTCCTAAATATAGAGGTTACTGGCAAGCGATGTAATCGAATGTCGATGATGATGACATAAAGTTATCTTGGCCGTTTCAGCTCAGCGACTCAGAGAAGACTCACTTATTTCAACCAATCTGTACCTACTAAGGTCTTCATCATGACCGTGACCATCATATAACATGGTGACCACGGAATGCTATTGGAAGTTAACTCAGAAGTACTAAATCGTTTTAGTTGGCCCTCCAGACCGAATTCCGGTCACGGCGCGGCGGCCCGACTTAACGCAGACTAGCCATTTGCGCAGGACAGGATTAAAGTACCCGACTGTATGTGCAAGCACAGGTATTTTTTTATACAATGGGGGTGCCAAACGAGGGGAAACAATCCGCCGGATGGTAAGTGGCTGCTGTGACCCATAGACATCTATATTTATCTTCGATTAGAATCAAAATCAGATGTATTGTCACCCCAGTGGACTACGATGGAAGGCTTCGTTTCCAGTAAAAAGTCTCTGGTTCTCTATACTCACCATACGAAACACAGCAACATTAAGCTGCTATTTTACGCTGGTATTCTGTGAGAGCGTGGTCCTTCCGCGGTCGAGCCGACGCATTCGTACTACAACCATAATATGGCTGCAGCATGGCTCTACCACGTATAATGTGCACTTTTCTCTTCTATTTTACTGTGCTTCTTTTCTTTTCTCACAATCCTCTAACTTTCATAGGTGGATGGGATGGTAGATACGAGCGGAGAGAGATCTGGCACAGGACCTACGGGTTTACATGGATTCCGTTGATGGTTGGTTGGGTTAAACACCACCAACTTTCTGACTCCAGTCTACTACTAAGAATTTCTTTACAGAAAAACCCAATAACTGACTTTCTCCCGACCTGGTATACTATCCCGAGACCTCATGTTCAGCGTTTACGACCACTAGAAAGATGTAACGCTAATATAAAAAAGATAAGGTTGGATGCAGATACAGGGACCACTGAGAATAAAAGACACGACAAACAACAATTAGGCTTGAATTCTTCCTACGCTGACGACAGTCGCCTACGTCGGTCGCGCGTACTATAGTATGTGCCATATCGATTGAGAAAAACGGACAATGACCTCAGATATGAGCCGAGTGTCAAAAGGCGTAACTTACAAAATCTCAATTTAGATGTGATAACAATATTTAAATATTGATATTATTCCCACTTCTAGGTCAGCACATATGTTTTGTTTTTTTGTTTCTTAAATAATATTGTCTGTGGTTCCTATAAACATAGTAAAATCTTACGGTACATCGCGAAAAATGTGTTATATTTTATATTTCAATTTATGGTAAGTAACGCAGCAATTCATTTAATAACAGTTTCATATTAAAAAAATATTTGAAGCAATATAATCACCATATTGAGCTTTTGCAAATTCATCCCTTTAAAATAAACAAAACGCGCGTTACGTCAGTTCGTTCTAAAAGAAACGTGACAATGGCAGCCAGAGATGCGTCACCTTTTTTGGGCCGGTCCGCCATTTTGTTTTCATTCGTGTTCGGATAGCGCTTGCGTGTGTACGTCTCGGGTAATTCATAGCATTCATTGCATTGTTTTAGTTGAGTTTTTACTGTTAAATTTGTTATATCGTTAAGTTTTTGTTTTTTGAATCTGTTATATTAGTTTTACTGTGACGGTCGTTACTAAATCGACATGAGTTCAGGAGAATTTGGTGAAGGACCCGGTCCTTCAACATCAAGTGGAAAGAGACGTCGCCGACCCATAATAAACGTAGCAGGTACGTACAAATAGGTACAAATGCGACGACGTAGCCTTTCTATTTCTTAAAGCACTCTTTTTATGTGACCATGTGGTATTTATTTTCTAAAACAATATGTATTTATGTGATGTAGTACTATGGTAGTATATTTTTGTCATTTATTTAGAGGCCCATCTTCTGGAGCACCTTTAACGTCACCAGTAAAAAAGAGAAAACCTACCACTTTGTCGGTCGGGGAACAAGAGATTATCATTAATGTATACAAATATGTCAAAAACACCTGGCCCGAAGACGTGTATCCTTCAAACGTTAATATGGTAGAAAAGGTTTCGGAGATCTCAGGAGTCAGCAAGAGCGTCGCGTATTAAGCGTGTATAGAGATTCCCATAAAATACCAGAAAAGGGAATAATTAATAAAAGAAAAAAGTCTGTAATTGACAAGTTGGACGATTTTGATAAATCGGCTATAAGAGCGAAAGTGCATCAGTTCTTTCTTGCAGGAGAATTACCGACTTTAGACAAAATTTTGCTCAGTATAAATCAAGATGACCAGTTGCCAAACTTGAGCAAAACTTCCCTGCGACGTGTGTTGCGCCATTTAAAATTCAAATATATAAAGAGAAACAGAAAAAGTGGTCTAATAGATCGCCCAGAGATAGTTCTGTGGCGTACCAGATATTTGAGAGAAATACAAATATTAAGAAACGAGGGACGTAACATTTTTTACCTTGACGAAACATGGATTAACGCAGGTCATACTATGGGAAAGGTATGGGAAGACACCACAATTGAATCTTCTCGTCAATCACGGTTAGAAGGCTACTCTACTGGCGCGAAAGCCCCTTCGGGTAAAGGAAAGCGATTAATAGTTGTACACGTTGGCAATGAAAATGGCTTTTTGGAGGGATGTGATTGGGTATTTGAATCATCATCTACTGGTGACTACCATGAGAGTATGGACGCTCTCCATTTCGAGGACTGGTTTAGAAAAGTAATAGAAAAACTGCAAAGCGGCGATGTCATAGTTATGGATAACGCTAGTTACCACTCCAGACGTTTAGAAAAAACCCCAACAATGTCTTGGCGGAAACAAAATATGCAGGAATGGCTAGAATCTAAACAGATCGCATACGTGCCCTCGGACACAAAGACCCACTTAATGGAAAAAATAAAGGCAGTTAAAGATAACTATCGAAGTTACGTCACCGACGAGATGGCAAAAGAAAAAAGCATCACAGTGGTAAGGTTACCTCCTTATCACTGTGAGCTTAACCCCATTGAACTTGTGTGGGCAGATGTGAAAGGGTACGTTGCACGAAAAAATACAACTTTCAAGTTAAAAGATGTTAAAAATTTACTTAAAGATGGTTTAACTCAAATCACGCCAGATAAATGGAAAAACTGTGTTCAGCATGTCCTTAAGGTTGAACAAAAAATGCGTGGCATGGATGATAGAATTGACCAAACTGCAGATCGCTTTATAATTAATGTTACAGATAGTTCATCAAGTGAAGATACGAGTGATGATTGCACCGAATAAAAATAAAGTTCTTATATAATATTAAAAATAAAGTTTTATCTTTTGCATAAGTACGTACTTATTCGGTGTCGTTATCACTCGAATCTTTATATGTGTTATAAATTAATGTTTTTTGTTGTTAAATGAATAAAGTACTTTATAACAATAGATGATTTTTCTTCTACAGCGATCTTTCACATAACTTTTTAATAATAGTTAATAAATATATATTATATCAATCATTATAAAAAAATCATTATAAATAAAGAAAGTACTACATATAAAATGTGCCTATATATTGAAGGTTTGTAACCCCTGGTTAAACGACCGAAAGGTCATTGTCCGTTTTTCTCAATCGATTTGGCACATACTATAATGTACATTGTGTTCTATTTAGCCCCACACTGCGACGCTGACGACAGCGGCGCGTAGTTTGCTGCACGCTGTACGTGACCGACCGTACGCAACCGACGTCAGCGTAGGAGTATTCTTACACCAATTTTGGATTAATAAGTAATTACGTAACGTTAAGTTAAGGAAATCTTTGACTCTTCATAGCGGAAGAAACAGAAAGTTTATGCCAGTCTTCTACTGACTAAAACTGCACTGTCGTCACCATCAACGTAAACAAGACATCACGGCATATCCGTTTGGAACTCAGCTGGGCTCCTACGTCGATTTGCTTTGGTGAAGTACGTCAGCTGAGGGTAGTACTTTCTTCCCCCAGAATCCTAACTGTACTATTACGATATTTTGGACCATTTTCGAGTCATCGTCCTTTTCGAAGGCTACGATTACTAGGCATTTGAGGCTCTCAACCAGAGCGCCAAGAACTCCAGAGGCCTCGTTTCTGGTAAGGAAATACTATCATCAAGATGAGGGCCGTGCCGTGAAGTCTTGGTGATGTCACATGCGATTTGGATATGTACTACCCCGATACTGCTTAGCAGCTTTGGATCCGAAGGCATCTAAGGCCCTTCACTATACACATATAACCTCGTTTGTAACCTCTATCTAAAAAAAATACCATCTTATTATTATGACATTACTTTATAAGATACCTCTATTAAGAATAATAGAGTATAAATACTTAATAACTGTATGTTAACACGTGGAATGCGGCCACCCCAACGAGAATCTATGAAGATAATTTTGTAGAAAACTAATAGGCGACCATGTGCTTTTTCTAAAGGCGTAATGTGAAAATGATTATTGCAATTTCTCTTAAAGAGACAGCATCTACAGTTTGTATAATAGATGTGATCTTATTATGAACAACGTCAGTTTTTAACGATTATTGTAAAAAAAATAAGTGCAAAGTCAGGGACGTTTTACAAGTAGGATAACGTATCTGGAGCAGCACACTGACTGTCAGTTCGAATTAATTCACTGGAAGCCATATGCTTTTTTGCTATGACATGGAAAAAAAAACATTTAGCAAAGAAATTTAGCGCTCCAGTTATGCCGCGAAAATTATGAGGTTATGCGTCCACATGTTTTACATACATAACTATAGAACGAATGCTTCACTCTTGATATAAATTTAAATATCGCAAATAATTCTTATTTTCTCGGTTCTATACAGTGTTATTTTGCTATAACCGGCCAAATTTGCAGAAAAGGTTAGTAATATTATTTCTGTTAATAAGTAATACGAAACGTGGAAGAAAAAATAATTTTAAATAATCTCAAACATTATGCGCTTTTTATCTTTTAAATTCAGAATGCGTGATAATGCATTATTTTAACTGATTTTACTACGCACGCACACATTCGTAAGGGTCGATCGGTAGGCAAAAACGTTGTTGCCCATATATAACATTCAATTTAGGATAATTTTAAATAAAAGTAAGTCTTATTTACTCGTATTTTCAAAAACTCCAATATATCATTATTTATACATTTGAACTTAAGTTTGAAATTTGGCTATTCTTTGAAAAATAACCTAATTATTTGAATAAAATTGTTCTAATATTGAATCCGATTCTTTCTATGATTTTATAGCTTAAGCTATTATGACAATATACAATTAATATTACGTAACGTCAATTCAAGTATAATGAAGTCAACGATAACGTTACTTCACGTATAATGAAGTAAGCAAATACAAAGCCATGAAAAGTTTTAGCTCGAAATACGAAATCTTTTCTAACGGCTAGAAGATTACAATACAATACAAAATACAATGGGCGATATAAATAACAAGCTCGTGGAAACTGTCCATGCGACGGAGCTAAGTTTTGTAAGATTCGCCACAGGAGCACCCCAAATTCTCCGATCTATTAAAATAATGGCTGTTACGTGACGGGAAATACAAATACAATCTTCAATAGAAATGACAGCATAGTGGCAACTGAACAGACAGATCTCTAAATGAACGGGGCAGAACTTACAATACAGCTCCAAAGAAGCGATTGATCGGAAACAAGGCTCCAAAGTCTTAGCCAGAGATCTATTTACCGGAAAGAAACATGTCTAATGCCTGATTTAAATAAAAGTGCTCGAAACGTCGGAAATATAAAATAAGTTAATATACGCGACAAAATCCGTAAAATTAGTTTTATTTAAATGTGTAGTGTTCGCGTCAAATCAAATCAAAGTCAAATCATAATGCCTCATTTCTATATTCAATAAACGTTTCGTTCTTTGTGACGATCCGTTTTATTACACACGAAGTGTTTAGAATATTATACACGGAATATAATCTATATAAATAAATAAAATTGAGGTGTCTGTTTATAATATCAAAATAACAGCTTTTTACTAATTGCATATAAAAGTATATACGGCACCTATAACAGAAACACAAATTTTAAAATTTTTGTCTGTCTGTCTGTCTGTTTGTTCCGGCTAATCTCCGAAACGGCTGGACCGATTTTGACGGGACTTTCACTGATAGATAGCTCATGTTATAAGGAGTAACTTAGGCTACTTATATTTTTGAAAAGTAATTAGGGTTCCGCGCAACAAAATTAAACCCTAAATTACACGCGGACGAAGTCGCGAGGAACAGCTAGTATTACATATAAATAAAGTGCTTATATATTACTTAAAGTTACATATAAAAAATTTACTGGGGATGTGCCTTAAATCACTCAAAAGAGCGTTGACATTTACATTCCTTTGTACCTTAATTATTAATCAATTTATGTAGTAAAGTTTTTGCACTTGTTATAATCGTAGCTTCTTCAATCTGATAGAGAATGCAATGAAACATTAAGTTCGCCCTTAGTAACTCTTAATATACATATAATGGCGTTTATAATTAAGATCAAAATAAATAAATAACAAATGAAAGTATTTAATATTTAAACGTTATAGTGATCTTGTGAGAACGATGAAATGTAAAAGTGAACTTGGAACGCTCACCATGACACCTTTTTTATAAAATAAGGGTGACATACGTACGCGCAGTCCACCTGATGGTAGTGGATACTGTAGTCCATAGATCCCTCCTTAGTTAAGAACACGAAGCAAATACAAAGAGGAGATGGCATAAGCAACTGTGCACTGTGATTCTAACTAGGTCCTGACGTCATCACAGTGGGCGTGGCTATACTTAGTATACTGTCAGCTTTCCTCCTGTGCGCTTATGTGTCGAAAATCGCAAATCGGTATATTTTCGTAGTATTAAGAAGAAAAGGATGAAGTGTTGTGTTTTATCGTGTAAAAACTACTCAGATAGACGCTCTGATGCTATGGATGCTATCACATTTCATTTGTAAGTAATTTCATAACTAATTTATTAAAAAGGTTCTAGAAAAATCTACGTCGGCTTTCAAATGTAATTAAATATATTCGACACTAGATGGCAACACTCTGTGTCATGGGAACTAAAAATATAAAGTTACGTAGAGCTCAGTATTGGTAAAATAATCATACGAATGTGTTGAAATTTGTTTTGCATTCAGTCGTAAAGAATTTTTAATTGCCTAAGTATTATTTTTATAGTTTTTATAATCATTTTGTGAACAGGCCGCAATCTATTGTCAAGGTAGCTAAACTACATTGCAACATCGATACGGAACGATGCGAGTAGTTTTACTATTTATCGGTAGATGGAAAATAATAAAGTGGGCGGGGCTTAACATCCCCTAACCCCGCAAACTGTCACGCGTTGTTACATGGTGAAATCTAATTACAACACCTCATCTTTGTATTTGCTCCGTGGTTAAGAATCAAAATTCAGATGCGTTGTCTCTCCTGGGGACTAAGTAGGAATGCCTTGTTTCCAGTGAACTTGCCGGTTCTCTACTATATACTGTATTCTGTGAAAGTGTGGTCCTTTCCTGCTCGAGACGACGCTTTCGTGTTACAACCACAATATAGTTTTACCGTGGCACTACCACGTTAAAAACATTTTCACATTTTCCCTGAGTCTGATGGATCTGTCACAAGTATCTATATCTACAATAGAGAGGGTTTGCCGTAAGCGCTATGCAGGACAGGCGCATTGGCGATCTCGTACTGTTGGTGAAGCTGCCCGTTGCCAATTGCAACGGTTCGGTATTATACTAATGGCCAAATAATCAAACGCTGCTCAATTTTAAGATGTCGTTAAGTCTCGTGGTGATGATGTCACAGCCACTTTGACTTAAAGTGATGGAGACAGCGCGAGATTTAACGGCATTTTAAAATTAAGTATCGTTTAACTATTGGGTATTAAAATGAGATGATACGTACGGTATACATCGTTTATCGAGGCGGAAAATCTAAGTATTTCCTTCCATTACCCCTTAGTACACCGATGTGGGATAGGATGATGAATCCTTTATGCCGGTAGCAACATAAACGCTTAGATTTTCGCTCAGCAATAAATATGTTTATTGGTGACGATTCGAGGTAACACGCAAATTCGTGTAAACTCGTAGGAGCCGAGTTTATTGTTTTTTTATTGTTTTTTAAAAAATGTTACCCCCACACTAGGATTTTCTCCTGTGTCGTGGAGGCAGTTTACAAACATAAATTGCACAAGGACAAACATCCAGACCCGGAACAATTATTTCTAGGCCATACAAATACTTGTTCCGTGCGGGATTCGAACCCGCGGCCCCCAGCGCAACAACTGATTGCTAAGCCACTGCGTCAGGGAGCCGTAAAGAAAAAAACTCATAGCAAGTAAATACTTGGATTATGTGATCTTGAATTAATAACTTTATTGTTATATAATTAAAACCAACCTTATTGTACCACCAGGAATTGTTTTCGAATACTTTAGCCTCGCCGAAGCTGATCGAAGAGGGCGCTCGCGTCGTGGACAAGTAGCCATTTTGTTTTTCTTTGTCTTTATTTCAAATTATCACATTAACATTGTTGTATCGTCAAATTTCACTTCACTCACACTTTTGATTTTGGCAGTCACAACTTTTTCGAATTCTTTTAATTAAACTAAACTTTCGTTCACAAAAGTTTTGAAATTAAAGTAGAATTTGAATAAGATACTCTATAAAGGAAAGTAAATGTATTAATTAAATGAAATGTAGAAGGAGAAAGGGGCAATTATGACTTCGAGAGCAGTACTCTCCAAATTCTAAAAACATTTGCATATCTTTATTAGACGCCGTTACATACGAAGATTCGTGAGTTAATCAATTATTAGCTGTATAAAAGGAAATTGTAAAAAATATTCATAAGTATTATTTTTGGTAGTATCTTCATTTCAATATAGAATTCAGTGTCATGACCAGTAATTGTGCGAAAAATTAGAATTTCAAATCTAATTGGTGCTAAATAACAGTACGTCTTTATCAATGTCTAATTAAGAAGTGAATGAAATTTATTTTTCCTTGAGCAATAATATTTCTCAGCAAATACTTTCATAGAAATGAAGCGACACATTCTTACCGCGTTCTACGACATGACAGTTTGACACTTATTCAAGACCTTTATTTACGGCCGACTAATTATTTTGTTTGAAAGAAATAATAGGTGCTTTAATATGTTTATGCTCACGAACTAGTATCTTCATCACTGTTACAAATACATGCAGTACATGATTAGAATGAGTACAAAATGTAATTAAACACATTCCGGTATTTGTCACATAATTATTATCTTAATTATATACCCAAATGATGAGATATGGGCTATTTAAGTAATTTTTTTAAGCTTTGACAATTTTTCACCATTCAAACTTTACTTCACCAATAGTCAGTAGACATGTTATCAGCAGAGAAGCAGCTTAAACATGATAGTGGAAGACAATAGTCGCTCCTGTTAGATTGAACAGATAAATCATTTCCTAGTCACCCAAAAATTTATCACTTACAAATTCTACCGTTCTTAAACTTTAAATAAATGTACAACTTTATAAGAAAACCAAAACTCCTCGAAAGGACTGGTTACTATAATATTTTTCTTAAGTTGGGAAAAAAATAATGTATCAATTTGACACCTTATAAAAACACCTTATGGTAAAGGTGTGAAAATGCATAGTTGGAAGCTCGGCAGTGAAATAAGATATAAATATAGTTTTATTCAAAACTTTACTTTGGTTGTTTATTATAATTTTGTCTCGTATGAAATCGTTTATAATTCAATTCATTTTTATTTTTATTGATTAGACAGAAATTAATAACAGAGTGTATATTATCTTAGTGCCAGTTCATATTCTTATTTACACATACAAAATACAAATAGGAACAGCAATATATTATGTCAAGAATAAAAATGATCGAACAAAACAATGACTCCTAAGTCAGAGATAAGAAGACTTTGTTGAGTATTTCAGCCAACTATCTAAGTTTTCTTTTAAACAATGCTATGATTGTTTTAAGATAAAAACCTTTAAGATGAAGCTATTAAAATACAAAAAAAAAACAAAAGCGATCAAGTCCGCAACACGCATCATATACAGAGCACAGATAAATATTACAAACGCAAATGGAACTAGTAGTGTCAAAGATTATATAAACTCAACTCAAAATTCAACGAATATCCAGTTCACTTAAGTGATTCGACTCAAGCGCACAGTGCACTCAAAACGAGCACTCGCAGAGTAACATCTCACTATACTAAGTGCATTACCGGTAGCGGGTAAATGACTGGCCATTTATGATTAAGGCCGCGGGCGTATTGATACGAGGAGCGGATAGGAAAAAGTATAAATTGATCGGCAACGAATGCTTTTATATTAACTAGGTGCTAGAACTCATTTCGGATTAGATACGATCCTCTTACCTATTTCTGCAACTATATACTAATATAGCTGTACCTCCACTATTCTGCAGGGTATAAAGAACCAGTATAACTACAGATGAGAGTCATCCATCTACATTTTTTTATAGGATAGGGTAATAAACGAGCACACAGTCCACCTGATAGTGAGTGGTTGCTGTGACCCATAGACATCCACATCTATCCTCAATAAAGAATCAAAATGCAGATGCGTTGTCATCCGTGAGGACTAAGATGGAATATCTTTTTTCCAGTAAAAACGGTCTCCGGTTCTCTACACTCACCATACGAAACACAGCAGCATTTAGCTGCTATTTTACGCTGGTATTCTGTGAGAGCGTGGTCCTTCCCCGGTCGAGCCGACCCATTCATGCTACAACTATATTACTAATATAGCTGCAGCATGGCTCTAGCGCGTATGAGTATCATCATCTGTAGCCATACTTTTTTAAGTTAGCTGCTCGTTGTTTATCGACTGCAGTAGCGACTTACCGTCAGGTGGACTGCAAGTTCGTTTGTCACTTCAGTTTTTTCTTAAACTTCTTTCCTTTTCTTTATCAGCCCGTTACTGGACATTAGCCAATCCCATGGTGGGAAATATTTGGCATATGCGCCACGATATAATACTGCGCATTAAATGAAACTAATTTTGTCGCGTTTCTTTTCACTTTTTAGTTCCCGACGTTTCAGATGCTGTAATGCACCCGAAATGTCGAGTAAAATTAATTTCTATACGACTATGGAATTCTCTCCCCTTACATATTAAAGAATCTAAATCTCTTCCTATATTTAAAAATAAATTAAAACTTTATTACCTTTCCTCTTAAGTTACTACCTGTCGTCATTCACTTTTTTCTTTTTTCCTTTAATCACTTATGTTTTTCTATTTATCTTTCTATATTATATTCTGTACACCCCTTCCGTTATCTTTTAAAAATAGTATCCTCTGCCCTAAGGTTGCCTGGAAGAGATCGCTGTTTTAGCGATAAGGCCGCCTGTTGTACCAATGTCCCTTTAAATATATAAATACTGTAATATGTTCCTTGGTGTACAATAAAGTATATTTTACTTTACTTTTACTTTCTTATAATATTCGTCACGCTTCACTGGCGGATTACCAATCGCGAAATAATCGCAAACATCAAACGCTCGCTGTCGCTCACCGCTTAATGGAGGCTACTATAACCCATACTTAAAGAAGAATGGCTTACTGTACTCGTAGTAGTCATTTGTATAATCTTGACGGTTTATTTTCTCTAACGTTAATGCCCCGTAAATATTCAGAAGAAAATCCATTATAAAAATAAAATATATTTTATTCAGTAAAATGATAATGTGATGATAATGAAATGATAACTTTTAAAGTATAAAAGCTTGTGTTGGGTGACTACTCTTCTATACCGCTTACATTACTATTTGCGTGACCTTTGATTTTTTATATAGAATAGGGGTAACAAACGAGCACACATTCCACCTGATGGTAAGTGTTTGCTGTGGCCCATAGAAATCTACATTTATCCTCAATAAAGAATCAAAATGCAGATGCGTTGTTACCCGTGAATACTAAGATGGGTCTCCGGTTCTCTACACTCACCATACGAACCACAGCAGTGTCAAGCTGCCATTTTACGCTGATACTCTGTGAGAGCGTGGTCCTTCCCCGGTCGAACCGACCCATTCGTGCTACAACTATACTACTAATATAGCTGCAGCATGGCTCTGCCACCCACAAAAATAATTTTCTACTTAATAATTAACTACAAAAATTGAAACAATAAAACTAATAACATTAGCGCCAAAGGTAAGGTTGAAAATCATCTAATATTAAAATTATAAATTCTTGTTTTAATATTTCCAATATTAATTTTACAGCTTTTATTACTGGTACTGGTTTTACGACAGTAGCAAACTCAAACCAATAAATTCGATTCCATCAGCCCAGTTCTAGCAGTGTATCTGTTTCTAGAACTCCACACGTAACTTACTTATCACGTAAAGTGTGTGATACACTGTGCAGCTCACGGATCTACAAAGAAGTCAAGGCCATTGGTAAAATTTGGTAGGATTCTAATTTTCTTTCTATGTTCAGGATTCCAATTGAGTAAACACCACTCACCTTTTTTTTATTTTTAAAAAACGTTACCTCCACACTAGCATTTTCTCTTATGTCGTGAAGGCAGTTCACAAACATAACTTGCACAAGGACAAACATCCAGACCCAAAACAATTATTTGTAGGCCATACAAATAGTTGTTGAATTTGAACCCGCAGCTCTTAGCTATGCATCTCATTGCTATGCCATTGCGCCACGGAGCCGTCACTCACTCTCTTATTTCGGTAACTAAGCAAAGAGTGGAATCTTTGATGTTCCAGTTACAGGTATCCGATTAAGATGGTATGCCTATCAATCTATAATTATACTGGCTCTCTATACGGTTTAAACCGGAACTTAACAGTGCACGCACAGCTGCTTGTGTAAGAGGGTGGTATCTACTTAGTACTTTATCTAGTCTCGCTTGTTTTGACGCTTCTGCTTGTTGCCGGTCAGAGTATTTAACTTATTTATATTTTACTGACATATCAGCGTATTTTATAACATCCACGTAACGAAATAGAGTTATGTATTCTCATAACTTCTTTTACTTCTTTAACATAGTTTTACTAACATTACAAAAATCTCAATGTCATATCGAAAGAGTGAATTTATTTTTAATGTTGCTACATTTTAAATAATAATCGAATTGTAACTAATCGTCCAATGATATTACAACAAAGTAACATAACTAATGGCGGCAGGTTTTCATAGGCTTAGCAATTTTATTATTTTAATCTGATAATTAGTAATAAATAAAATACGTATTATGGGTACTTATTATTCATTTCTTTATTTAGCCTTTATTAGCTAACCAAGTACAAAAAGGCGGATTTAACACAACAAGGAATTCTCTACAAAGCTACCTCCAGGCAAAGCAGAGAAGATTTTACGGGTGCAAAGTGCAAGTGCAAACAACTACTTAAAATATCTATACTTTTACTAACTTGATTTTTTTGATGTAGTCTCAGTCTAATTGCATAATTTCTCCTTTTTAATTTAAAAAATAATCAAAGAATTTATATGGTTTCATACATTCATATTACCCGCGTGAAGATAGCGTAAGGTGATCCATCAGCCAATTTAGTCCAGTGGGTGTCATATGATGTGACTATAGGATATTCAAAAAATATTCTATATATAACCATCTCGTTCACACCGAGCATAAGTCTGGGTACTTACGACGGGAAGCAGCGACAATGGCGCGAAACTTTTTTTTTTATAGAATAAGGGTGACAAACAAGCACACAGTCCACCTGATGGTAAATGGATGCTGTGGCCCATAGACGTCCACATTTATCCTAAATTTAGAATCAAAATGCAGATGCGTTGTCACCACTGAGAACTAAAGATAGATAGCCTCGTTTCTAGTAAAAAGGGTCTCCGGTTCTCTACACTCACCATACGCAACCTTGAGCTGCTATTTTACGCTGATATTCCGTGAGAGCGTGGTCCAACCCCGGTCGAGCCGACCCATCCGAGCTACAACTCATATAGTTGATGCAGGGCTCTACCACGTATAAACGTCGGTTATTGCCATCGTCAGTCCTCCTCTTTCTACAATGGGAGAGGCTCATGTCCAGCAGTGGCACATGATGATGACGATGATGTTGATAAACCATTCATATGCTTGCACTATGACGGCAGCAAATTACAAATGAATATGCCTTGAATTAACAAACGATGTGTGAAGATGCGCAGATTGTCGGCGCGATCTCGGTTAGGCGCAATTAATTCTGTAACGCTTTCTCCGCGCTGCGCATGCGCATGTCGGCTGCCGTGCGTCTCATTAATATTTTTGCAGTTAGTAAAGCACAAACAACGAATTTTTAACAATTTTATGGTCTTTTCCCTTCCGATTAGGCTCTGTATTTTAACAAATTATGCAACATGGCCCAAATCTCTACTCCACCTATTTTTTAAAAAAATTATTAAAAATTCCCACATTCATTTAGTAACAGAATTAACAATATAATGTTTTATATTAATTTTCATATACATTTAAATAATATTTGTTTTAAATTTCTATTTATCAGAGAAATGTAAATAAATAGATTATTTGCACTTATACGACAAGCTTAAGCTACCGCAATAGCAATATAACAAATCCTTATTCTACTATTATTCTCAGTTGTCAGTTCTTCGTGCTATATAGACGGCCCATTGCCACTTCAGGTTACTTATTCGTTAATTGTCCTATGTCGGTTATTCTGGTTCTACTGCGGATATCCTCATTTCTTAGTCTATCTCGCAAAGAAACGCCCAGCATAATTAGCCTTCCCTATGGATTGCTGAACAACCTAGAAATCCAAATGTCATCACCGGCAACACACACTCGATAGTTTATTGAAAATAAGTCAATATCGTTTCATTTACAAAAATTAGGTTTCGGGTCAGGGCTATAATTTGTTTTTGATTGTCAAAAATTTCATATCAACGTTTTTTACACACAGTTTTCCTTGGACGGATGAGAACCCGTGACTTTATCACTACGCAGCTAGGAGGAGCTTACATGGAGATCTCACGCGCAGGGTCGTCCCGATTTGGTTGCTAGGAGTATCACAGGCTCACTCTGGATCATAGTTAGCTCACTCTGGATACGAGTTGGACTATAATGAGTAATATTTTCACCTTCTGCTTTCTGCAGATAAGGTCGTGAGTTGCGGAGAAATATTTTTGTAACCTTTGCAGCCGAAGAGTGGTGGATGGAAAATCTGGAAATTGGATCCACTGTAGCCGATAATCTAATGCTTTCGAGTACCCATCTGCCTGGCTCCTATGGTCTTTGAGTGGCAGACTAGGGGTGACAACTTCGAGGGACGTAGGGGGAGGTGGTTCATCTTACTAAGAACGGAGGGAGAGATAGGGCTGCCGGTGACCGGCACTGGTGTGTTTTGTGGAATGCTTTGTGTATAGATACGATGAAAGCCCGCAACTGCAAGACAAATAATTTTATCGCTGGAAAGGATCAAATGATGTATTAAATAGAAAAGTGTTTTCTTCCTTATGTGTACACTTGGAGTATTAATAGTTTAGGCACAGTTGATAACTCAGAAAAGTGCCGTGGTCAATATCGACTAGGGCAACATACATTTTCAATGTTCCACCAATAACCTATTCCAGCAACAGTTACATTAACTCGGTATTGGTACGCCGTTATATATCGTGACTGGTCAACAAACAAGAACAAAGTTATTTCGCATTTAATATAAACACTTGCTCGATTACACGAACTAATAGTGTGTAACGAATGCTAACAGAGCTAGCTACGAGTATATAGAAGAAAACAGTGTGTTGACCCATTCTCGGGAATATGTATGACAGCTTCAATAATGTTCTTGCTAACCAGGAATATTTCCTGATATACATTAAAATAGATTGAGAACTACGTGCGTGACAGTTTCAAAATTCAATTTTCACCTTGGTAGGATCTATTAGTGTGGCATTAATTAGATTTGATGTAATCAAAGACCAATGGTTTATCACTTTGTTTTTCAAAAAAAAGTTTTTTTTTATAGGATAGGGTGACAAACAAGCACACAGTATACCTGATGGTAAGTGGTTGCTGTGACCCATAGACATCTACATCTATCCTCAATAAAGAATCACAATGCAGATGCGTTGTCACCCGTGAGACTGCTTCTTTTCCAGCAAAAGGGTCTCCGGTTCTCTACACTCACCATACGAAACACAGCAGTGTTAAGCTGCTATTTTACGCTGGTATTCTGTGAGAGCATGGTCCTTCCCCGGTCGAGCCGACCCATGCGTGCTACAACTATACAATTAATATAGCTGCAGCATGGCTCTACCACGTATAAAAAAATTAATACTAACTACTGCATTATGTGTATAGAACTGAGTAAATTATATACATATAATAATAATGTTCTCCTAAAATTATTTCGGTCACTACGGCGAGTCTCTTCGAAGATTAGCTATCTGCGTAGGACAAGATTATAATGCCCGAGTGCATTCACAAGCACACTTGCACTCTTTATTCCTGCACTCTATTCGATGGGACAGTAATTTGACATGACTAGAGAGAAATCAGGCGCAGGACCAACGGTACTTTACATGTTTTCCGAGGCACGGAGGTGAAACACCGCTATCTTCCTAAATCTGGACTCTAACTGAGAATATCTTGATAGAAAAACACAATAACTGATTTTAATCCGAACCGCGATTTGAATTCTAGACCTCCTGATCAGTTATCGCGTGAACGAACACGAGGCAGTGAATATAGATAATAATTTAGATGTAATAATAATAATAATGTCCTCCAGGCCGAATTTCGGTCACGTCGGCCAGTATCAACGGAGACTAGCCATCGGCGCAGGACAGGATTATAGTGCCCAAGTGTATGCGCAAGCACAGGTGCACTCTCTATTTCCTCACTCTCAAAGTACGATGGGACGGTAAACTGACACGACCGGAGAGAGATCAGGCGCAGAACCAATGGCTTTACGTGCTTTCCGAGGCACGGGGATGAGACACCGCCAACTTCCTGACTCCGGGCAGCTACCGATAATTTCTTGATGGAAAAACTCAATAACTGATTTTTTTGGCCCGATCCGGGATTCGAACCCAGGACCTCATGATCAGCAGTCGCTCTACTACAACCACTAGACCAACAAGGCAGTCAAAAATTATTTAGATGTAATTAGAGTATAACTTAAAATCACTTACGAGACATCAGGTGTTGTGTTCGCGAGCAATCTCACGCAGTCCAGGCAGCCCCTTGCGGCTGCGTAGTGCAGCGCCAGGGCGCCATTGTTGGCCCGTCCGCCCGGCGGCATCGTTCGACCGCACCACCAGCCCTCCACCGCTAGGCGACCGCTCCTGGTGGAAAAAATAAATTTGTTATTAATGTAATGTACTATTATTTTATTAATACAAAAGTAGGAAAGTGCTTTTTGTTTTTGTTTTTTTAATTTATTAAATAGAGTAATTATCACATTTTTTTCTCATAATACAATACCAACCATATTTTTATAGTTATAAAAAAAGAGCATTATTTATTGTTATTATATTTAAAAACATTAATAAGAAAACAATCTTATGTTGGCGCGAATACTACACATTGAATGAAACTAATTTTACAGATTTATTACATTTCGTTATAATAAAATGCGATACAATCCGTAAAACTAGTTTCATTAGAATTTTATCAGTATTTTATCATTACAAAGTAGGTAATGAATTAATTATTATTCAAACAACACACTGTCACATACTTAACAAACATTTAGAAAAATTAAACTTGTCTTCATAATATAAACAGTATTGTTTTCTAATGGCATTAAGCCATTAGAAAACTATAAAAATGAATGCGAGTGATATATTATCTCAATGTTATGTCACACGATGTAATTACGTAACATACTGGTAATATATTAGCGTTCACGACTGTAATAATTTGACTTGGCTAATCCATTTAAGAAATTTACTTTCATCGCGTTCCTGCATGAATTATATGTAAATTTATTTTATTTTATTTATCCAGATTATTTTATCTATTAGCTACTTAACTATTATATATTATCCCAGCGGGCCGTTCTTTAATCCGAGTTTGTCGTTTAGGAACATTTAAGGCCCTGATCCTGTTTCTAAGAGCCGTTTCCTCGGTAAATCGCTCTTTTCTACTCAATTGTTGGTATTATAACTATAAAACTGATCCTGGAAATGGGTAGCTGTATTTTCATTCGTCTAATAAAAAATCACGATTAACAACCAATCAAGCATAGCAATCATAGCATAAAACACAGTGTTTTTACAGTGGTAGAGCCACGCGGCAGCTCTTGCTGTCACACGGATGGGCCGGCTCGAACCGGGGTGGTACCACGACCTCACAGAAAACCAGCGTGAAGTAGAGGTTTACCTCTGCGTTTCGCTTGGTGAGTGCAGGTGGCCGGAGGCCCTTTTTACTGGAAATGAGGCATTCCATCTTAGTCCTCACGGGTGACAACGCATCTACATTTTGACTTGTAATTGAGGATAGATGTAGATGTCTATGGGCCGCAGCAGCCACTTACCATCAGGTGGACTGTGTGCTCGTTTGTCACCCTTATCCTATAAAAAAAAAAATTAAATAGTAACTCTTTGTTTTGATAAAGCTTAAACCATAATATTTGTTTCATAGAATATACAAAACCATTACCACTATGTATGAACAAAAGACTTCAACGTGATCGTTACATTAACACGCCATCTATGTAAATAAATGTGTAACTATTTGTTGAGATTCATGCGTGTGGAACAAAGTTGCATTCACATGTTTCTGCTATCAGTCACCAGGTGGCGGTGATAAGTATGATCGACAATTAAAATCTAAATTTATAGATGCAACGACAAAATTTAAGTCATGTATTACTTAATTAAATTTATTGCTAAACAAAGTAACTTTCTCATTTTTATATTTGTAGACATAACTTATTATCGCAGCTAAGTTCAATAAATATAAAAGCGAAACAGTTAATTAAAATATTTTAGTTCCTAACGTTCTACTTTATAGGATTTTAGTTGTTGTTATATTTATTAATTTAACCGTAAGAATATCTACTGTCCCATATCGTACCGTGAGTGTGGTAAGTGGTGATAGAATAAAACTGAAACAGAAGATAGACGGCAGCATCTTCCTGATATCAACTCAAAATATTAAAAAAAACTGCGGTTGCCAAGCGTGACAACTGTGACCAAACCCCTATATCTATGAGGAAGGACTATGTCAGCAGTGGGCTTTTATAGGGTGTTAGGAATGAATTGATGAATGGATATTTATTAATTAATAACATTGTTCTAGGCGCGAGACGATTCGTAATGACTCTCGAAAACAGCACGTAGACGCGGCTCAGAAGGGAAATCGGTCTGTAGTTCTTCAAGAGAGCGTTGTCACCTTTCTTGAAGAATAAGACCACCGCACTTCTGCTCCACGCCTCCGGTGTAATGCCACCATGGAGGACGGAATTAAAGAGCTTCTGAAGGACTTCAAGTACCGGTCTTCCACCCGCTTTCAGAAGCTCCGCTGTAATTCCATCCTCGCCTGGGGCCATTTTTAAGGTGCTGGAGAGCCATTCTAATCTCGCTCAGACATTGTTCAATAATTTTAAAGTTTTTGTTTCAATTTAATATCAAGTTATAAACTTTTTTCTTAACTCAAGAGTAATACAATAGTTTACAGTTTAGTTTACTGTATACGCAGAAGGGGCTCTGATGCAAAGAGCGAATAATCCCTCAATTTACATCACAGCATCCGTTACCCGATTAACCCATTTGTACTCAAGCAAGTCTTACACATACGGGACTGTCAGATACAACCTCCTTTAAGCCTTCATGTTATTAATGTTGTTAGTGTAATGCGAAGCATATTTTATGAGCTTGGGAATACTCCAATAGTAGGTATCAATAATATTGCTCATTTAAATTATGCGTGAATTGTAAATACGGTTGCCACGTAGTAACAGTGCACTTATATTTCAATTTCAGTTTTAGCTTTAAGGTATTGTACTACTATTCAAGAACAACAGCACATCTATGGTATATGCTGCAGTTGGTTCAAAATCTTTTGTCACTTAATTCTCATAAAAAAATAATTGTCTTTATTAAACTGAACACCTATGTATTGCCGCGGTACTTGTACCAAAACTCGAAAAGAGATTGAAAATTAAGTAATTATTTTACCCTTTTGAAGGTTTGGCTATTTTTACCGAAACAACTATTGAAATAGACAATAGGTTTGGCTATTAGATCTTAATTTGGTCTTTAAATTAACTAAATATTAAAATAAGTCGGAGGCAGTTTATTAAATATTCAATCCGTATTCTTATGTATTTGATTTCTAATTCGGAATGTACAAAATGCACTGGGAAAAGGTTGGAAGAATAATAATACATGGTGTTCATTATCATATAAACAAAATTATTATAATTTAAAAAATATGAGTTATCATCACCGTGGATATAGACCTGACATGTTAATTTTATTTTTAATAATGCAATTAATTAATTGACAAGGTGTTGTTGACCAATTTTGATTTTCCTTCACAAACCCTACAGCGAGAGCAAATTTTCCAGCAGTATTAACTTTGAATGATTATATAGGTATGTAAAAATTTGTCAGGATTGATGGTTTGATTGCATAATAAGCATCTATCCTCATAATCATTATAAGCATTTCATACTTATGAAATAAAATCCTATTATTACCTAATATACGTAGCTAACCAATTTCATTTGTTTTAATACTCGTCATATTTTAATAGTAATAAACAAACAACATTTGGTTCTCTCTAAAATAAGATATTGTGTAAAATAATATTACTAAACTATTGTAGTTGGGAATCATTTTCCATAAAATAAATATCTACAACTACGTACCTAAGTTTATGAAAGTTACTATAAAGGAAATAAGAACCTACGCGTTATTGAAACTAAAGAAAAGTGCATAGCAAGCTGCGTAAAATATGAACACTGTATTTTGCGTCTGTGTATGCCGCGGAATAAGGTGTTCATAGAACCTAATCGCGACCTACTATACATCAGAATAGCATTTGATACCAAAAACTTCGTTTCCTTCTTCCGACTATTAAAAGATTTTTGCATTATTTTTACGTGGTAGAGCCATGCTGCAGCTATATTAGTAGTATAGTTGTAGCACGGATGGATCGGCTCGACCGGGAAAGGACCACGCTCTCACAGAATACCAGCGCTAAATATCAGCTTGACACTGCTGTGTTTCGTATGGTGAGTGTAGAGAACCGGAGACCCATTTTACTGGAAAAGAGGCATTCCATCTTAGTCCTCACGGGTGACGACGCATCTGCATTTTGATTCTTTATTGAGGATAAATATTGTCCATGGGCCGCCGCAACCACTTACCATCAGGTGGACTGTGTGCTCGTTTGTTACCCTATCCTATAAAAAAGTATATTCCTGCTTTGGTACTCCTCAAATACATCAAGGATGCTCGTGAAAAGGAATCACAGTTATTATATCACATGTTTTCTTCTTTATTGTCGATTGACGCAAAAAAAAAAACTTGTTAATTGCTTCAGTACACTGATATTTATTTAGGTAATGGGAAAAAGTGAGTTTCTGATACAAGATATTATGCGTTTTATATATAAGTTCTTGATCACCGCACTTACATCTATAAAGCTTGAACATCAAAATAGGTCAAGCTGAGTTGGATGAAATTCACAGCACATATGCTCTTTTACTTATAACTTTTAAACGTCCACAAACTACACACAAGATGATGATTCCTCAAAAGATCACATCCAACTTCTTTCGGGATGTCCAATGGAAGCTACTACCAATGAATAGTTGAGGTCACAGGCACAGGCACTGGTTTTCAATTTTCCACGGGAAATTGGGTATGGAAAAAATCTGCAAGATGGGTGTCGCGTTTGCTCTAAATAGAGAATAAATATAATGGTGTGGTCGACTCTGAGGATGTTTCGGCGCATTCCATTGCAAATCCGCCGAGTTACTGCGTCGGTAATAACCAAGTCATCATCATTACAGCCCTTCACAAGTTCACTGTTGAACATAGGCCTCCCCCAAGGAATGTCACAAAGCACGGTCCTAAGCCACCTGCATCCATCGACTTCCTGCATATCTTACCAGGTCGTCACTCCATCTAGTGGGGGGACGCCCAACACTTCGCCTGTCGGTACGAGGCTGCCACTCGAGAACCCTTTTTCCCCATCGATTGTCGGTTCTTCGAGCTATATGGCCGGCCCATTGCCACTTCAGCTTACTAATCCGTTGGACTATGTCGGTCACTCTGGTTCTACTGCGGATATCCTCATTTCTGAGTTTATCACGCAGAGAAACTCCGAGCATAGCTCTCTCCATAGCTCGCTGAGCGACCTTGAGCTTCCTCATCCGGCCAGCAGTGAAGGACCACGTCTCAGTTCCGTATGTCATCACTGGCAACACGCACTGGTTGTACAGTCTCGTTTTCAAGTTTTGAGGTAGTACACCTGACGAGAAGATGCTGTTACCCGAATGCTGCCCAGCCGAGTTGAGTCCGTCGATTAACCTCTCGGTCGAAGTTGGACTTACCTAGTCGGACTATTTGTCCCAGGTAAACATACTCGTCTACAACTTCGAGCTTAGTGCTCCCAACAACCACCGGCATAGGTGTGACATGGACATTAAACATGATCTTTGTTTTGTCTATGTTCATCTTAAGACCTATCCGTTGGGAAGCACTATTTAGGTCATTGAGCATAGTGCTTAGGTCCTCCAGCGATTCTGCCATAAGGACTACATTGTCGGCAAATCGAAGGTGAGTGATGTACTCGCCATTGATATTTGATTTGATAACCAAGTACGAACAGTCAAAACAGTATATTACTGAAGGTGAATGTGCTCAGAGGAAGGCGAAGACGATGAAATCTGCCGGCTGTATGGCCACGGTTTTTTAGAAATAGTCGCGCAGTCATCCACACCAATCGCTTGAAAAAAGTACAAACAATAACTGAAGAGTAATTTGCGTCATTAATGCACTGGTTAAGCAGAGAAATCAAAATAAATCCTCATGATATTTAAAAAAAGAAAATTATATTCTTTCATTGAAACAATGCACTAGTGCACATCTGCGCAGTTCTGATGGCCGAAATATGGGATCAAAGTTCGAATTATTGCAACATCCACCATATTCACCGAATTCAGATGTTTCATATCGAAGAAAAGGTCATCTTTCCAACACATGCTTATATTGAGGACTTTCCGAAATCCTATTTTAACATGATTACTAAATTTGAAGCAAGCTCTTCTCGTTGTCTTGTTTACGACCTTATTACAGTATATGAATTAGATTTCAACAATCAACGAAACGAAAAGAGCTTACACTTTTCTAAAAGGCCGGCAACGCATCTGCAATTCGCCTGGTGTTGCGGTTGTTCATGGGCGGCGGTAGTCACTTACCATCAGGTGAGCCGCATGCTCGTTTGCCCCCTATTCTATAAAAAAAACCGAAAGTGCTCAAGAAGCACAAGGCAGATTTTGGTCGCTATTTTTTTTTTCATTTTGTTGAGATACCTGGTAACAATTCCTTTAAGAAATAGAAGTAGCCTCAATTCCAAATGATATACTAGCAAATACTTGCCAGAAGTATTCCCTGCTATGAGCAACAAGCAATTGTGTAAGGGACTCCGCGAACTACTGGTTCATCATGACTACGCGCCTGCGCCATGCAGCACTAGACACTAAGAACTTCCTGGATAGTACACCGGTTAAGTTTTTGACTCACCGTCTTTACAACACTGATTATTATCCTTATAGCACCGTGACTGCTTTTTATTACTCTAATTAAAAAATCGGCTGGAAGGGATACAGTTTTTACCGCTGGAAATGCGCCAACAGCGTCCATCTTTTATATAAATAGGTTATATACCTTTTAGTATTTAAATTATTTCCTAAATTATTATTTTTTTTAAAAACGTTACCCCCACCCTAGGATTTTCTCCTATATCGTGGAGGCAGTTTACAAACACAAATTGCACAAGGACAAACATCAAGACCCGGAAAAATTATTTGTAGGCCATACAAATACTTGTTTCGTGCGCGATTCGAAACCGCGCCCCCCCGCGCCAGAGCCGTCAAAATTAATAAAATAAATATACGGTTACCTAAAGATTTGATTACCTTAGGTTTTTCTTTTCTATCACTGTATTATAACACAAGGCCGTTTAATGACCCAGACAGCTATAGTATCGCAAAAAGTATGTACGAGTATTATATGTATGCTTATTAACTAATGTATATTATGTATGTATGTGTATAGTTATGTATGTTATATGCCTTAAGGTATTTTAAATATTTGCTCATTTAAAAATTAACAAATAAATATATTTTTTACCTAAAGGCAATAAAGGCTTTTTCTGTCCTATCAATGCGTTCTCTCAAGGCCGTTTGATAAGCCATAGTGTCGCAAAAAGTTCTTATTATGTTTCCAAATGAATTAGTCACGTTGTGATAATCAGCAAATGTTAATCTATTATTGAAATCCTGATACTTTTTTAATATTAAACTAAGCTCAGTCTTGACCTCCGTCTGGTCCGAGGGCAAATATGAGAACTACAATGGAGCGAGTTTGTCCAGGAGAAGCCTGTTAACACGCATCTTGAAGAGGTTAAGATTATATGCTCTCGGAAGACGCCAGCAGGGCATTCCACTCCTTGGTTGTGCGCATTATGAAAGATGACTTATAGCGCTTAGTGCGAATTTTCAGAATATCAACCAAGTGTGGATGGTAATCTGCAGTATGTCTGGTATTCTGATAGAAGAATGGAGACGGCGGTATGAGCTTATGAAGTTCGTGGTCACACTCTCCGAAGTAAAAGTAAATGAGCCGTGATAGCTCAAAGGCTAAGTAATCGCTGTAAATTTCGCAGAACCCAAATACGGGTTATTTGGTTCGATCCCCACCGGCACCTATGGAATTTAAGTTAATGCAATTTCAAATGCCGATTTACTACGTGCTCGCAGGTGAAGAAAAACATCGTGAGGAAATTTCATGTTTTCTTTATATAGGAGACGGGGCTAACGAGCATGATGCACCTGATGGTAAGCGACTAACTGACTGCCCATGAACAACTGCAACACCAGGGGAATTGTGACGTCCGTTAACGTGTAATGGAACAGCGCGTGGAACAAATTTCTCTATAGTCCTTTTAAAAAACGTGAAGAGGCCTGTACTCAACTATGAAACGTATATTGATTGTAACGTTACTCTACTTTTACTGACATGAGATCATTTTTTTCGGAGAAGAACCAAATTTATTTCGTTAGCGCACAGTGCTTTAAAGCGATTGTTGTACTACATACTGAGTACGACAGAGACTGAGCAGCGATGAAAACTTAAAATGTTGCCACTTTTTTAATGAAAAGTTGACATTTGTCAATTATATTTTTACGAAGATTATTTTATTTTCATTTTATTTTATTTCTTGCTCGCACAATATAAATCAGTTAAAAAAAAAAACACATTGTTTAAAAAAAAAAGAAAGGATATATAAAACTGTTCACTGAGTTTATTTAATAGTAATTTTAAACCAACTTACCGAACCAGCGAAAGAATCATTTTCAAATGATTTATTTACTTTATTTAATATTATATTAATTGTTTCTTGACATGATTGTAAAATTTTGACGTTCATATGTGCTCTTTATGTGCCTAAACTGAATAAATGAAATTGATTGATTGATTGATTGATTGATTTCATTTTCTTCAGGACAACAAAAAATGTGTAATAAAACATAATACAGATACAGGTCTTATAAAAAGGGAAACCAAGTAATTACACAACCAGCACCGTTCTCCACAAAATAATATCACAATAAGTGTAATATTATGTGCACAACAAACATGTTGTATGTTACCATAAGTAGATGAATAATTCGAGATTTCCCTGAGCAAATCCCAGCCTACACAACCTCTAAAACCTCTTTTTTTATATAGGAGAGGGGGCAAACGAGCATGCGGCTCACCTGATGGTAAGTGACTACCGCCGCCCATGAACAACTGCAACACCAGGGGAACCAGGGGAATTGCAGATGCGTTGCCGGCCTTTTAAAAACGAGTAGGCTCTTTTCTTGAAGGTCCCTAAGTCGTATCGGTCCGGGAAAATCGCTGGTGGTAATCGATTCGACAACGAAGTTGTGCGAGGAAGAAACCATCTTCTAAATCACACAGTGGTGGACTGCCAATCATCCAGATGGTGTGGATGGTATTGGGAGTTCTCCCACGATGTGCGTTTGTGAAATTTGGCGGCTGGGATTAATCCGGACAATTCCTCAGAGCACTCCCCGTGGTAAATGTGAAAGAAAGTGCAAAGGGATGCAACATATCTTCGCAGTGCCAATGACTCGAGTCGATCGGAAAGGACTCGGTCATCGACGATTCGAGCCGCTCTGCGTTGGATGCGGTCAAGTGGAAGGAGCTGGCACTGGGGAGCCCCTGCCCAGAAATGGGAACAATATTCCATGTGAGGCCGAACCTGCGCCTAAAGTTGCAGGTGGTGTGCCGACATAAAATACTGTCCCGCTCTGCTGAGCACGCCAAGCTTTTTCGAGGCCAATTTGGCCTTCTCGTCCAAGTGACCACGACACTGCACGTCACTCGATATGTCGACTCCGAGGATTCCGATACTGGCTGAGGCAAGAAGGGGAGTGCCTTGAAACTGAGGAGATACGACAAAGGGGTTCTTTTTAGCGGTAAACGCGCAAACTTGTGTCTTCTGAGGATTAAACTGGACTAGATGTAGTCGCCCTCAATCCGAAACTATGTTCAGCAAAGACTCGACTTCAGACACAAGTTTGTTCAGGTACTCGGCGACGTTTTCCCGAGAAATATTGGCACGGCCGGTGTATAGAGCATTACCAGTGCTATCATCCGCATAACAATGAATGTTACCAGTTAGCAACATATCATTGATATGCAGAAGAAACAGCGTTGGTGATAGTACACAGCCTAGTGGAACATAGGCTTGCCTCGAGCAGCAAAAGTTACACCTATACTGTTTAAACCATAAGGCAATACTTTACTTAATATTACATTTTTTTTAAATACACTTTTTGAACATTACTAATAATAAAGTAAATATGTCAAGATAAGTAAAATTATCATTATATGATAACTTTCATGATACGCCTGCCGTAGTGGAGCTCGCTCTCCCACGTTTAAATTAATGACGTGACTTTGTACGTGCTAGAGCCATGCTGCAGCTATATTAATTGTATAATTGTAGCACGAATGGGTCAGCTCGACCGGGGAAGGACCACGCTCTCACAGAATACCAGCGTAAAATAGCAGATTAATGCTGTTGTGTTTCGTATGGTGAGTGTAGAGTACTGGAGACCCCTTTTACTGGAATAGGGGCATTCCAACTTACTCCTCACGGCTGACAACGCATCTACATTTTAATTCGCAAACGAGGATAGATGTAGATGTCTATGGGCCACAGCAACCACTTACCATCAGGTGCTCGCTTATCATCCATATCTTATAAAAGAAATTATTATAACATCAGCTCAGTGAAATAGAAATAATAAATGAATATAACTGTAGTGGTGGTAGGTAGTAGTATTACTTTTTTGCCTAGAAGTCCATCTGGGTGGGCACCGTCATCTTATCTAGTTATGCTGCTATATATCATTGCTTGTAATGTTGTGTTCCCGTCTGAATAAGTAACACTCGGTTTGAACGAAGTTCCTTGCGTAGTATATTATTTTTACACAGGCCTATAAGTTCCGGGTCTGGATGTTTGTCCTAGTGCAATTTATGTATGTATACTAGGCTCCACCATACAGGAGAAAATCCTAGTGGTAATGTTGTGTTTAAAAAAAAAGAAAGGCAGTAATCTGAAATCATGTTATATCTTCTAAATGGTTTTGACCGGGGCTTATCGCTCTTCAAATATTATTAATTATTATATAAATGATATTAACCAACAATATGATATTTAAACGCTAAAATAAAAGTTTCCTAAGTGACTACGCAAACACAGAAGCACTCTCTCTTTTCATTTTAAACTTAAGCAGTGTCAAATACATAAACACAATAACAACCAAAAGAGAAAACTAACAATTTATTTATACAAAATGGAAATTCGCACCAGCAAACTACGATTCCGTATCATTTGGTTACATGATTTAAGGTATTTAATTTATATTTTACATACCATAAAGCCCATATGGCCATATATAGCACAAAGAACCGAAAATCGATGGGATTCACATACCGGTAAGCGAAGCACTAGATACAGCGATGAACTGGTAAGATATGCAGGAAGTCGATGGATGCCGGTAGCTCAGGAGTGTGCTTTGTGGCATTCCTTGGGGGAGGACTGTGTTCAGCAGTGGACTTGTGACGAGATGTAATGATGATGACGATGACGATGAAACCGTACACAGATTCAGTATAATCTAATTAAAAAAGGATTTGATATCGATTAATTCCCTAGGTGGTAGGACTCCTTATCTACTTAAGGGCTCCTGTCCACGAGACGGTTTTGACACGGCCGGGTTTTTTGCCGGCACCGGGTAAAAACCGTCCGAGCCTGCACACAAGACGGTTTGTATACGACCCGTTTCATGGAGGCGAGTACAGTGCCCGGCTGCGCGGTGAGCCGGCGCTAGCGTCGGTGTGTCCCATAAAACACTGACGATCGAGCGTAAACCCGGTTTGACGCCGGGCTTAGCTCTGGCGAAAAACCGTCTCGTGGGCATGAGGCCTAAGGGTCGGTCTGGATAGGTACCACTCTCTTATCTATATCTATCACCAAACAGCATTGCCTGCATCGTTGTCTTCCTGTATGAAGTGTAAAGAGGGCCAGTAAAATTACAGGTTGTGAGGCCTTTTATCTTAGTTCTTAAAAGTGGCAACGCATCTGTAGCCTCCATAGTTCGAAATTAGCTGCAGGTGTCCTTGGATTGCATTAGCCACTTACCATCAGGCTTTATGAGCAGTGTGTCATTTATTGTGGTACGCTTTAAAAGACGATGGCTCCAAGTTGGAGTCCTCACTCAGGCTAACTAAAGTTATTTATTGAGTTTTTCTGTCAAAAAATTTTCAGCAGCAGCCCGGAGTTATTTATTTATTTATTTGGACTTCATTGAACCTTACATATTACGTACAGGAACAATAGGCGGACTTAATGCTAAAAGCATTCTCTGCCAGTCAACCTTAGGGAAGTCATAGAACTACGAAGGCAGTTACAAAGAAATATATATATAAATTACATGTCACATTGTTTGTCCGCAACGACTCCTAAACTACTGAACTGATTTCAATTAAATTTTTGGTCAATGTGCAGTTTGGTCCAACTTAAAAGATAGATATAAGATAGCTTACATCTCAATTTATAGTCGCAACACAATATTATTTTATTGAAAATTATTTGTCTATTATTTAACAGTCACAATTATCTGAACGATTCTGTCAGATGACAATATCTGTTGACTGGATTGAGTAAATATTTAATAGATGGCGCTATGTTAAAAATACAAACGTTTAATATAAGCTACAATTTAGTAGTATAACCACCACGTATTGCTGTAAGTATTCAACACATAGAACCGATTTGAAAAAAAATTTGCAGACTGTGTGCCGTTTGATCCAACTTGAGAGATAGGATAGTTTTTATCCCGATAAATGACCGTCAATTTTTTTATTGCTAATTTCAGGAGTTTTTTTGGGAAAGCAAAAGGTCGTTCGGAAAGGGCAGAACAATGTCTGCCTGGTCAGCTAGTATATCTATATACATATATACATATATAAATACATCAATATAAACAAATATATAAATTCATATATTGTAAGAAAATATAATATAATACCAGACACATAAAGATACGTAATATACTGATGAAACTAATATATATAACTACATATAATAATATAACTACAGGCGCGAGTGTTTATGTATTATGTTATATGTAATATACAGAGATTACAACTATAATGATGACGGAACTTAGCAGTTGTAAAGCAATTTTAGAAAATGATCTCGAACATTCTTCTTAAATGTTTGTTTGCAAGTATTTTTCAGGCAGGTCATTCCATAGGCACGCGGCTTGGACAGCAAACGATGAAAATATGAAACTCGTACGGTGAAGGGTTATAAAGAGAGCAAGAATATCCGATGAACGAAGCTGTCTGTCATTAGCGTCGCGCAGGAACTGAAACTTATGTTTCAGATAATTTGGATAGTGGTTATCGAATACAATAGAAAAAACTGTGTTAAGAATCCTAATGTATCTTCGCTGACGAATCGGAAGCCATTTAACAGTGTAGAGCCACGCGGCAGCTTTTGCTGTCGCACGGATAGGCCGGCTCGAACCGGGGTGGTACCACGATCTCACAGAATACCAGCATGAAATAGAGGTTTACCTCTGCGTTTCGTTTGGTGAGTGCAGGTGGCCGGAGGCCCTTTTTACTGGAAATGAGGCATTCCATCTTAATCCTCACGGGTGACAACGCATCTGCATTTTGATTCGCAAACGAGGATAGATGTAGATGTTTATGGGCCGCAGCAACTGTGTACTGTGTACTCGTTTGTCACGACTATACTATAAAAGAAAATTAAGCTAAGTGCGGAACGAAGATACATGATCAAACTTGCGAAGACGAAAAATATCTCAGAGTTATCTTTACCATGACCGGAAGATAGTCCCTGAGACGGTTCAAAGCACTGAGCTTAGCAAATACAGAACCACTGATATTCTGAATTTGGGTGGACCAACGTAATGTTCTGTCAAAGTCATGTAATGGTCAGAATATGGTATGATAAAATTATCAAACGTGACAGGTGGGACGCAATGGACGTCAAACTTACACAACTATTGAGCATTTATTGGGGTTATTGAGTCAGTAAGTTAAGAGTGTTTCACGCTGCACCTTGTTGCCGTACAGAATATTTTACGTCCGGCATAAACGATATGATTATACCGCTATATATCGGAGGTCATAAAATCTTTCTAACATATCTAATGGCCTCCACTAACAATACCCACAGAACGAAATGGAGCGATGTATTTCGTCGACACTACAAGAGGTCACTAACGTGACCTTCTTAATTTTTTAAACAGTGATACTAAACCAGTCCATTGATTATAGACATAACGATTAAGAGACAATGTGACATTAATTTAGTGTCATCTGCCTGGTAGGTTATGGGGCGCACAACAATGGTGATGCTTCACGGTCGACGGCCAAGCATCCGGCTGGTGTCAGAATGCTTAAATAATGTAACATATGGAAACCTACAATGTTTACGCATTTGATATTGTTTAACGTCGCTCTATGATACAGTTAGATTTGTAGTAGTTTCATTTTGGATGAAGCATTTTTTATAAAATAAGAGTGATAAATGAACACACAGTCCACCTTTTTTTTATAGGATAAGGGTAACAAACGAGCACACAGTCCAACTGATGGTAAGTGGTTGCTGCAGCACATAGACATCTACATCTATCCTTTATTACAAATCAAAATGCAGATGCGTTGTCACCCGTGAGGACTAAGATAGAATGCCTCATTTCCAGTAAAAAGGGCCTCCGGCCACCTGCACTCACCAAGCGAAACGCAAAGGTAAGCCTCTACTTCACGCAAAAGCAACGGTAGGTTGGTAGAGCAACGCACAGCAAAAGCTGCCGCGTGGCTCTACCACTGTTAGACATCAACATTTTTCCATGATTAAGGATCAAAACGCAGATGTGTTGTCAAGGGCTAAGATGAAATGCCTCTTTTCCGGTAAAAAGCGTCTCCAGTTCTTCACACTCGTCACACGCAACATCAGCATTAAGCTGCTAATTTACGCTGGTATTCTGTGAGAGCGTGTTCTTACACCGGTCGAGCGGACCCATTCGTGTTGTAACCATACTTATAACCATAGCTGCAGCATGGCTTGTATGAACGAGATTCCAGATTCTGAAACCATGATATCTTTCTGACAAGACTTCTGAGAAATTGTGTGTCAGAAAGATGTCAAGAAACTTCTTGACATCTTTCATCTTAATGTTGCTGGTGGAAGATACGGATGACAAAGCATCTACATTTTGGTTCTTGATTTAGGTTAGACGTAAATGTCTATGGACCTGAACGTCCACTTACCATCAGGTGGACCATGTGTTTGTTTGTCACACTTATTCTATAAAAATAAACACACACACACACACACACACACACACACACACACACACACACACACACACACACACACACACACACACACACACACACACACACACACACACACACACACACACACACACACACACACACACACACACACACACACACACACACACACACACACACACACACACACACACACACACACACACACACACACACACACACACACACACACACACACACACACACACACACACACACACACACACACACACACACACACACACACACACACACACACACACACACACACACACACACACACACACACACACACACACACACACACACACACACACACACACACACACACACACACACACACACACACACACACACACACACACACACACACACACACACACACACACACACACACACACACACACACACACACACACACACACACACACACACACACACACACACACACACACACACACACACACACACACACACACACACACACACACACCACACACACACACACACACACACACACACACACACACACACACACACACACACACACACACACACACACACACACACACACACACACACACACACACACACACACACACCACACACACACACACACACACACACACACACACACACACACACACACACACACACACACACACACACACACACACACACACACACACACACACACACACACACACACACACACACACACACACACACACACACACACACACACACACACACACACACACACACACACACACACACACACACACACACACACACACACACACACACACACACACACACACACACACACACACACACACACACACACACACACACACACACACACACACACACACACACACACACACACACACACACACACACACACACACACACACACACACACACACACACACACACACACACACACACACACACACACACACACACACACACACACACACACACACACACACACACACACACACACACACACACACACACACACACACACACACACACACACACACACACACACACACACACACACACACACACACACACACACACACACACACACACACACACACACACACACACACACACACACACACACACACACACACACACACACACACACACACACACACACACACACACACACACACACACACACACACACACACACACACACACACACACACACACACACACACACACACACACACACACACACACACACACACACACACACACACACACACACACACACACACACACACACACACACACACACACACACACACACACACCACACACACACACACACACACACACACACACACACACACACACACCACACACACACACACACACACACACACACACACACACACACACACACACACACACACACACACACACACACACACACACACACACACACACACACACACACACACACACACACACACACACACACACACACACACACACACACACACACACACACACACACACACACACACACACACACACACACACACACACACACACACACACACACACACACACACACACACACACACACACACACACACACACACACACACACACACACACACACACACACACACACACACACACACACACACACACACACACACACACACACACACACACACCACACACACACACACACACACACACACACACACACACACACACACACACACACACACACACACACACACACACACACACACACACACACACACACACACACACACACACACACACACACACACACACACACACACACACACACACACACACACACACACACACACACACACACACACACACACACACACACACACACACACACACACACACACACACACACACACACACACACACACACACACACACACACACACACACACACACACACACACACACACACACACACACACACACACACACACACACACACACACACACACACACACACACACACACACACACACACACACACACACACACACACACACACACACACACACACACACACACACACACACACACACACACACACACACACACACACACACACACACACACACACACACACACACACACACACACACACACACACACACACACACACACACACACACACACACACACACACACACACACACACACACACACACACACACACACACACACACACACACACACACACACACACACACACACACACACACACACACACACACACACACACACACACACACACACACACACACACACACACACACACACACACACACACACACACACACACACACACACACACACACACACACACACACACACACACACACACACACACACACACACACACACACACACACACACACACACACACACACACACACACACACACACACACACACACACACACACACACACACACACACACACACACACACACACACACACACACACACACACACACACACACACACACACACACACACACACACACACACACACACACACACACACACACACACACACACACACACACACACACACACACACACACACACACACACCACACACACACACACACACACACACACACACACACACACACACACACACACACACACACACACACACACACACACACACACACACACACACACACACACACACACACACACACACACACACACACACACACACACACACACACACACACACACACACACACACACACACACACACACACACACACACACACACACACACACACACACACACACACACACACACACACACACACACACACACACACACACACACACACATCTTTGTGACATTTCTCACAGTCGCCTTTTACGATATCCACGAGACGAGAGATATATTCAGAATCATCAGAATTTAAACTCAAACTTTTACAGTCCAAGGCCAACTTAAATATTGACATTGTTGAGATTGGGTTTAAACTCGCAATTGTTACACCACTACATGGCACATTCATCATATTATTAAAATTCTTTATACTTAATACAATCTATCTGTATTTGTTTGAATTTATTGATTTTCCTAATGATTTCTAGTATTTACGCGAACACTACACATTAAATAAGATTTATTTTACGTTTTTTTTTAATTTTGACATGCACCAATGAAATATACTTTATTGTACACCAAAAAATACATATGAGAGAAAAAAACAACATAAATTATTTAAAGGTACAATTGGCGGCCTTACGCTTAGGAGCGATCTCTACCAGGCAACCATTGCAGAGGATAAAATGACCTGTGAGAAAGGGTCAAGAGACATTTTGGGTGTTTTACAACAACCATGTTCAGGAGGGTACTGAGTGGTTTGTAGTCGTAATGTCAATATTAACCTGGAGTACCTTCATCAATAGTGGAAGCATTTTACGTAAATTTTACGTGGGTAGGTCTCCAGAAGCAGAACAATTATTTGTAGGCCATACAAGCTCATTGATCAGTGCAGGATTTGAACACGCGGCCCCGCAGCGCCTCAGACAAATGCTTAGCAACTTCCCTAACGAGCCGTCAAAAATGTTTAATAAAAAATGTTTAGATTATTAGACATATTACGCCGATCACCCTTGCCTATGAGTACTATTGGAATTTTGAATGCTACCACACGAGTAAAAAATCGGTTTCTTTACTCGTGTGATGCTACTATGTGCATTATAATGTAATATTCTTGTATACTTAATATTTACTGGAACTATTTTTTAAATGTAGTCTTTCTTCTTTAATCTTTCAGTCTTTTTTCAATCAAATTCTTTTTAATCAAATTCTGCCTTTAATCTTGATATACAAATTAATATTTGTAATATCTTCTTATTTTTAAATTTTTTTTATACCTACTATGTCAAAACTACACACTTCAACATTTTCGACTTCTTTAGTCGAAAACTGAAAATAAGATTATTTGATAGACAGAACTAAGCAGCATTACCAGTACTATTTTAATATTATGAGGAATGCTAAAATATTTTTTTTGTTATTCGATATTTTCGAGATAGAGAGATATATACTTGTTTCAGACAAGTTTGCTTTATTGCAATCTTAAAACTGCATATTGTACTAAAAACATAAATGTAATTGCATTGTGTATTGCCTAAATATATTTTTGTAATAAATACATTTGTGTATCAACTAACAATTGTGTAATTATATGGAGTTTAATTAAAAACATATAATGTAAGAGTTGAATTAAGAATGGCTTAGTTATAAAGATTATTTTGACCCTCTTATACATAAAACAAAAAAAAAGAAAGTATATTTAGTAGCACATAAT
The DNA here is from genome assembly GCA_033319125.1 of Parnassius glacialis. Classification (NCBI taxonomy): domain Eukaryota; kingdom Metazoa; phylum Arthropoda; class Insecta; order Lepidoptera; family Papilionidae; genus Parnassius; species Parnassius glacialis. The sequence continues at coordinate 35,410,380 of JAVANC010000011.1, read as the reverse complement.
TTCAATTTGCTTACAACAACAGCCCGCATTTTAAATTTAGTTACTAAAAAGCACAGTCTTAGTACTTCCAGAGCACTTCAACACTGATCTTCCGTGGGTTTCATATGGTTCAAATTGAGTAATTTTAAATTATAATTTAAAAGTACCTACCTGAAATTTCCGGCGCGTAATGCTATATCTAGCGTGTCGAGGTCTTCTTCATAATCGTGACATAGTTCCATCGTCGAGTTTCTCGCTTCGTGTATATCGAAGAGCACAGCTCCGTCCCCAGTTTTATCTGTCATTACACTCCTGTACGACCTGGTCCCGAAACTCGATGTTACTGAGGCACCTCTCGGGAACCTCCGTGGAGGGACGCCTACGTTATAAGTGGGCGGGACCTTCTGTTTCCTCAGCCGTTTCTTAACATAACGTCTCATTCTCAATGACAGCATCACACGGATCCTAAGATGACGCTTGATATTTCTGTCGTACCGTATCTCCTCTTTAATTTTTTTGTTTCGCTTCTTCCTTGCCGGTATCTCGTCTATCCGCTCCAAGTAGACGTCTCGGTCAATTAATCTATTAGAATCGAGGGAAGGGGATCGATTGAAGAAATCTATATTGTTATTCTTCCAAGCTTTGCTTAGTGACCAATTTTCTCCGCATGAGGAATTCTTTATCGAGTGCTGAATCGGTTTTTCGTAGATGTCTTCCTCGAATGCAATCATGCGTCGTGATATAAGGAAATTATCGATATTCCTTTTTAGGGTGCTATCCTCTGAGCTGGAATGTGTGTTTATTAGGTTTGAGGTTAGATTATCTATCGATTTTCCAGATTTATAGCTTAATTTTGGTGGCTCAGGATTTTTGTTTCTACGTTTCGCAATCGTCATTATTCTTCTTCGCATGGCTGACATGTTAGTTAGTTCACTTTTTAGAAAGGGCCCTTTTCTGTCAGAAGTCATATCAGGCGACCAGGCAGCGTTTTCTGTACAGCTGCATAAATCTTTTAATAAACGTCCAATTGCGTTGCAATCATCCTTTGAATGTTCTTTAGACATCTTTCCATATTTCAAATAACTTTTTTTAGAAAACCGATTGTCTAAATATTGTCACTAACTTTGCACATTTTGAATTTGGATTTTAATCATTATCCTAATAACTAGTGATAATAATATATTTATTATAGGACAGGTTAACTTGCATTGTCATTCAAGACTTTTATTTTTCGTATTGTGTTTATATTACGATGCGTTGAAGCACAGAGAATAATCCCACCCATTAAAAATTTTATAGCACGTAAACAAACAAGCCGAGTTCCAACCCAAACAACCGTTAACTGTAATTTTAATAGTAATTTATTTCGTACCCAGCGGTGAAGAAAACATCGCGGGTAAACCTGCATGTCTGAGAAAAAAGTTATTTCTGAGGGCATTTAATATTAGTCAACAGGCATTGAGGCAGCGCGGCGGACTTTTCTTTTGCCCAAAATTCTCTCAGGAAAAAGGAGGCCAGGGCCTGCCAGTTACTTTACTTTCCTTTACGTTATACTAAAATGATATGAGTATGACATTCATTTCTAACTTTCTTTATTACCCTGAGACTTATTTATTACCATCTTCATAATGGTTGTTTGATTTTCCGTTTCAAGAGTTCGATTTGAATCTTAGATGCTAATATGATTGCCCCTCGTTTTTCTCAGTATTTTATCTTATTATTTTTCTGCGTGCAAATTATTTTTCATTGAATACTGGCACATAGAAAAAAACATTATAATTTATAATTTAACAATAATAATTTAAAAAAGAATATTTGACGTTTAAAAGTAACACATTTTGTATTTCATTTCCGCGCTCTCGTCTAGTTACGATTATGACGTTATGTAATCGCTCGTGTAAGACAACAGCTATCTCGAAAGCTGAGAATTACTTTTATAATTTGTCTGAATCATGAGAATAGTAACACATTAACTAAGTTACTAGCTGTTTTATTTACTTTTATTCTTTGTTTAGTAAAAGAAATAAAATAAAAATAACGTTGATAGTAAATGTACTTCTTCAAATGTTAGGTTGTCAACCAATATTAAATGACATCTACGTACACATCCACTTACATACCATTTTAAAAGGTTAGAAAAGTTAGTTTGCTCAGGGACGACACCTGTCTATTTAAATTGGAAAGCAAAACATTATCTAAATACAAAGTTGCATGTATATCGTTGGAATCGTTTTTGAGAAACCAGTTCCTTATATTTATAGGATTTGTTAACGATAAATTTAAAAATACTGTATAAATTTTCTCTCTACTAATTTGACTGTGGCAGGAGCAGGCTTCCTCTCATTATTGAGGGGATAAACGATCAGGGATAGTACGACTCCGCTGCGCGTATTGACAGTCATCAAACAGCAAAAAATATTCCAAAAAGGTCTTATGGCTTTCAATAGATGGTATGAACATCTCGTTTACCCAGATTAGACGAGAATACGCTTCAAAGGTACAAAATGTGTGGTATTACGATTGTCAAAACAACTGTTAAGCGTCTTGACAAGTCGGAGATGACTCTGCAGTGGGAACTTTATGGTCTGACGAAGAAACACCGTGTCTATTCTCCGTCAGTATATGTTAATACAAGTTAATACTCACAGTGTTTTCACCATCTAACATATGATAAACCAACACTTAAAATTACAATTAAAAAGTCTGCGTAAAGTAACAAACCTGCATGTTCGTTTAGGTAACCCGTCCCTGAGCTAACAAACTGAATATAAACTGACGAATTAAATTTTGCACTAATTACATTATAATATCGAAAATATTACATTCCTAAAAAGTATCAAGATTTTTTTCATGTTATTGTCACGCTATAATTGTGCTCTGGTTGTAGCACGAATAGGTCAAACATGTAGCCACCAAATACCAGCTCGCAATAGAGTTTCTGGATTACTTATAGTGAATAACGATATCCAGAGAATGTTTTAACCCGTAACGAGAAATTTCATCTTAGTTCTCGAAGGTGACAAAAGATCAGCGTTTTAGTTTTTTCTTTCATTGAATAACAACAGTGAGTGACAAACGACCATACAGTCTAACTAATGGTACGTGGATGCAGTCATCTATCCTCGATTAAGAACCAAAATACATTGTGTTGTCACCTCTGAGTACTAAGATAAAATCATAGAGATAATATAGATAGAGTAGGGAAGCCAGCCGCAAATGTGACTTCTCGTTAGAAAGAGAGAGAAGATCAAGATTGCTATCTGTCTCTCTCTAACGACGCATGTTGTCAAGCTAACATAACATGACAAAATAATACCGCGCATGCGCTCTGTTGTTGTTAGAGAAGGACAGACAGCAACTCTCATCTTCTTTCTCTTTCTAACAGCGCGTCAGTTCCACTTGCAGAAAAGCATATGGCTTCTCCACTCTATCTATATTATCTCTATGGATAAAATACCTTGTTTTCAGTAAAAAGGAGTTTTAGTTTCTCTATGCTCATCATACGAAACATAACAGCATTAAGCTGCTATTTCACGTTAGTACGAGGGTGGATTGAAAAGTACTCGGCCTAACCAAGAAAATAAACACATACTAAATCAGTTATATTTTTATTTTTCTACATAATCACCATCAAGTTCAATATACTTTTGCCACCTCCCCTTCCAAGCATTTAGACCGTTGAAAAAAAATGATTCTTCCTTAGAGTCGAAATATGCGTCTACAGCTGCTTTGACCTCGTCGTTTGTCGAAAATCTTTGACCTCCCAAGTGTTTTTTTAGCTTAGGGAACAGAAAGAAGTCTGATGGTGCCAGATCAGGTGAATACGGCGGATGCGGTAACAGTTCAAAGCCACAGTTGTGAATTTCAGCCATTGACTGTACTGACGTGTGAACACGGGCGTTATCTTGATGAAACAGGATTTTTCTTCTGAGCATTCCTCGACGTTTTTCTTTTATTTCCTCTCGTAAACGACGTAGTAAGGTGCAGTAGTAATCAGAGTTTATAGTCTGACCCCTTTCAAGATAATCAATCATAATCACACCTTTCGAGTCCCAGAATACTGAAGCCATCACCTTATTTGCCGACAAAATCGACTTAGCCTTTTTAGGGGGTGGTGAACCAGGTCTTCCCCACTGTTTTGATTGTTGTTTTGTTTCCGGTGTACAGTAATGAACCCATGTTTTGTCTATAGTAACAAAACGATTCAAAAAATCATCTGCATCGGCTTCAAATAACTCCAAACAGTCGCGTGAAATAGTCAATCGCGTCCTTTTTTGTTCAACTGATAGCAGTCGCGGAACCCACCTCGCAGACACCTTGTGGAAACGCAACTCATTGATAATGATGTTTTGAGTTCGTTCATAAGAGATGCCTATAATCTCGGCTATCTCTCTAATTTTTAATCTGCGGTCTCCCATTATTAAATCAAGTACTTTTTTAATATTTTCGTCAGTAGTTGACGTCGAAGGCCTTCCAGAGCGGGGTTCATCTTTCACACTTTCTCTACCACGCTTAAATTCTGCTATCCATTTTTTGATGGATGAATATGACAGAGCACAATCGCCTAATGTACTGCCCATGTCATCATGGATGGCTTTTGATGATAGCCCCTTCTTATGGAGGTACTTAATGACGGCACGCTGCTCGATTTGCTCCATTCGCGGAAATTATGTCCGATTACTTTGTTAATAAATTTATAAAATCACAACTAATTATCGCACACGTTTCGAACTTCACACAATGAACTAGTCTGAACTGAACTAAATAATGTGGGTAGATTTGATTTTTAGAATTGAATGGATCTGTGTTAGGCCGAGTACTTTTCAATCCACCCTCGTATTTTGTGAGAACATGGTCCTTCCCCTATCGAGTCGATCCATTCGTGCTGCAACCACAATAGAGCTACACCATTGATTTTCCACGTAAAATTCTAACTTTAACCATCAGATGGGAGAGCAGCTAAGTAGCAGCAGTAAAAAATAAAAAAAATAAACTATTACCGTAATTATAATCGCAAATAGAAATGAATCACGCAATATCTCTTTAATCTATGACTGCAAATTAAAAAAAATTAACTAATTTGCAATCCATCACGATATTGTAATTACCTATCGAAGAAGTTTTCCTTAATAAACTACAGTAAAAACGCTAGCCGGTGCATGTCATGTAATTACTTCTAACGTATGTCACATTGTCATACGTACACCGTACCGCATTTCATTGAAAATTTCGAAAAAGAAATTCAACCACTCCGAATGAAACAACTTTGATTTTATAGGTATTAATGAGTGATTATGATATATAATTCATTTATACTTAATTTTCTGATTTCAAAATGATTTTAATTTTTTCTCTAAAACAAATAGATTTGTATGGACAAAGGTTTTAAATACCTTAGATTAAACTACCATTGCTCTTTATTAGAAAAACTTGTAAAACAACTGAATTTCATTTAAAAACTAAATAATTATTATGATTTGAAATTTACAATCAACATTTCTCTGCTCACTAAAAAAATAAATAAAAACTTTCTATTTCATTATGCATGATAATACCATAAAACAACTTACACTTGCTTTACGTTATATTGTAAATTTAGAGATGGTATACTATACGATGTATCTAGATAGGATTTACATCGTAATTATGTGTACTCGGAGAGAAATAAATGAATATCTATAATTATGTGCACCACTTGCATTTAATTATGCACTCATACACATTTTTTCACTATCTATTTGTAGTAATAAATGGCAGCTAATATTTTCAAGTTTATTGTAAATTTAAAATCTAATAATTTTTACGTTAAAATATTTTTTTTAAGTATGTAAAATATATTATTATTTCTCATTACTGAATTGTTATTACAAAACTCAATACATGTGGGGATAATTACAGTTGAGAAGAGTTATGATTTTGCATCTAAAATAATTCTTTCATGCATTAGACATAAACAATATGTTATTGCGTTCGAGAAAAACATCATAGGCAATAAATATGCAAATGCTGAGTAATTGTCTTTATTGAACAGGCATTAGCAAGTAATATAGCTCGATGTAGTAAGTAATCTAGTAATTAATAGCGCTGAAATCAATAATGATAGCTTTCTGCCTTGAATTTTTATGTAGAAGTTTATATTTGAAGTTGACATAATTAAAAAGTTTTAAGTAGTCGTTGAACTTGAGAAATAAATCATATACATTACTCATTCCAATTTTTTTTTTCATTCTTTACTTGTCTGTTATGCATTTACTTTCAAAATTATACGTAGATTATATCTAAAGAGATAAAGAACATCATAGGGGAAAACTAACAATTAATAATCGCGATTATTCAACTTTTCCGAGTATTTTCTACTCTATCATCATATAAGTCAATATTTTCCCAAGAACAATCAACCATTGTGATGAAATCAATTCCTGTTTAAAAATACGCCATTCCTATGTAAAGTGCGATTTGTTTTTCTCTGAGAAAGAGGCCATAACTCATAATTTATTCTGTGTAAATGTTTCGTAAGTGTGCGTTTGTTTTAATATGCAATATTTAGAAAATATTTAATAACATCGAATAAATCTTGTCATAATTATAAAATCAGCCAAGGAATTTTAAAAATCCGTTTGCATCTTTTTAAACATATTTGTTCTTACGCAATACATCACGTTCACTCTCACACACGTTAATAAAATGTTAATTCACTTTCATACACGAAATTTCTTTGAATAAACCATTTTGTCTGCAATTAAAATAAAAAACACACGTATACAAAGTTCGCGCCAAAACCGAATAAGTTTTTTTAGAATATTAGTCACGATACTTGCACGAGTATTTAGATGTTAATGTTCAGTACTACGCAATTATGTACAGTTGACCATGTCGAATTGCGCGTGATGAACGACTGCCGCCGCGGGCACCGGCCTCGCTCTTTCTCCCATTCCTACATAAGTGATGTAGATGACTCTGTTGATGGAAATTAACAATCGCACCTGTACCCACTATTGTTGCTTGTTTGACAGCCATTATTTTTAACGCATAGGGTTTCCATTTCGTTTGAAAAGAAAAAATACTTTTTGAGGATACTTTTCAGTTACTTATATTTTCGGCAACCTACTTAAGTAGATAAGCCTGAACCATGATCTGAAGTAAGAGGAAAACCTTCTTTACCTTACCTTCTTCTTCTTCAACATCAACCGGTAAAAGTCGAAATCTGAGCATAAGCCTTGCCCGGTAGAAAGAATTTATCTTAATCGACACGCTTGGCAGGCAGAGTGGTAATTGAGATATAGGCTCTTCGCATTTTATTCGTGTTAGAGCCATGCTGCAGCTATATTAGTAGTATGGCTGTAGCACGAATGGGTCGGCTCGACTGGGGAAGGACCACGCTCTCACAGAATACCAGCATAAAATAGCAGCTTAACACTGCTGTGTTTCGTATGGTGAGTGTAGAGAACCGGAGACCCTTTTTACTGGAAACGAGGCATTCCATCTTAGTCCTCACGGGTGAGAACGCATCGGCATTTTGATTCCTAATCGAGGATAGATGTAAATGTCTATGGGTCGCAACAATCACTTACGCTGAGGCTGCTCCACGTCGCCAGTCTGGTATTTTACGTCTGACGTAAACGAGATGCTTATACCGCCATCTATCGAAAACTATGAGATTTTTTTGGTATTTCCCGTAGTCGCCTCTTACGACATCCATGGGGCGAAATGAGGTAGTGTATTCTCACCCCGCTACTACAATATATACATATTACATAATAACGCTGTACATGTACAGCTTATGTTATATAGTGTATGAATACAAAGATAATAATTATTTACTAGTTTAGTCGTTAATCATTTAGGTAATTAGAATTGTGTAGTTGTGGAGTACTTATCCGATAGTACGTATCTTCAAGAAAATTCTGAGATTTTTTTTTTGAAAATTGTATGCTGTTGGCCTTGTGGCCTCTACTATTGAGTGCAACGATCCTGAGGGCGAGGCCGACTGCAGTCTCGAGGCGCCCCTGCCTCTTCTTTCGGATTGAGGCTCCTTGAGCTAGGGGAGGTGGGAGCTCGATATGGTTCACTCAAAAGGTGTTACGAACCTCGGCTTGAACCATCATCGGATTGAGGGAGACGGGTCGAAAAGCCAAAAACGATCCGTATTTACAGGTATTGTACCTCGTGTTCGGAATGGGCCCTAGTATTCTGTTCTAGTATTGCTCCTGAATGTGTGTATGTGTTGGACCGAATTCCCTCTCCCGTGGAAGGGGGAGGGGGGAGAAGAAATCAACCTATTCGAGGAAGTGTTCTTATCATCGGGATCAAGAACAACGTTCTTAGGACGTCTTCTGGATGGGGGTTATGGGATTTAGTTGAAAGCTGCATGTACGAATACATACTGAAAGACAAAACACTGTCTTCCTGATTGGTGTTTTTACGAAACACCAAAAACAAAATAATAATCATATGTTTTCATCTGTTTTTTTTGTTATAAAAGATAGAAATGTATAAATTAAAACATGCATATATAAATAATGTAACTATTTTTAATATATAAATACTAGACTATCCGGAATAATTAACGCGTTCATAGTCACCTCGACAGCAAAAATCATTCACACGTGTTTTTCAACCGGTTGTCCGATTCATGCGCTAGACTTTTTGACTAATGCAAACAAATGAAGTGAGAACCTTAGAAAACTGTTACGTAAATTATATCATTTTACACCTATGTTTTAGAAAAGCATCAACTGTTAAACGAAAACGATACTTAGGAACAGAAAAATAATTTTGCTAATCCGTCAATATATGACGAAGCTATGCCTCCTTTTTTAAGTCGGTTAAATAAAACTTACTTTTGTAAATATTTACTTGTGCATAGGCAGATTAGACTACATAATAAAAATCTGGATGTATCTTTCATACTAAATATATAATTAAGACAATTTTATTACGTTATAAGCAATGCTATTGCATTTCGCAATCGGCTTGATATAAGGTAGGTATTAAGAAACAAAAATTACATTATGCAAATATGTATGTTTTAGAGCGTAAATCATAGCGCTAGTTGTAACCATAATCGTAATTAAAATTAAGAACTGTTTTGAATAACGGTCATATTAACCGACTTCAAAAAAAGAAGGAGGTACTCTATACGACTATATGTTTTTATGTGTGTTACCATCATAACGTTTTTCTAGGTGAACCGATTTTGATGATTCTTTTATTTGAAAACTGGTGCTTCTCTTATGGTCCCATATAAATTTGATCAAGATCTGACCCGTAGTTTTTGAAATTTTTGAAATATCTGTAAACGGCAGTGCCCCCGCCAAGTCAAGCAAAAAAGCGGCACGGCCGTACCATCCTTTTCTCGAAGCAGTTCAGGCCATTTTTGACCCCCTATAACTTCGTTGTCGATAAAACTAGAAGCCTGAATTTTCAGTAACCAAGCATGCATTGTATAAACAGGGTATATTTCAAATTTCATTCAATTTGAATGAGTAGTTTAAGAATTATAACTAGTCAAAGTTGCTTAATTTTGTCACTCACTGACTGACCGATCATCAAAACTCTAAGGCGCGGCGCCCACCTACGTAACGTGACACGTGATCTGACGCGTGATTTGACGCGTAACTTGTCACTCGCCTCAACATTCAAAGGGAATGTATGTAGTAACGCCCATTTGCGTGGCGTGACCCCGCATGATCTGACGTGCCATTCAGCTTGCTACTAGTGACGCATTGAAGTGGCACGTAACACGAAACTTGTAGTTTTAATATTAAATTCATTGATTTAGTTCATGAAAAACCATGGTTATATGATTATCCTAGACACGATTACAATAACAGGAACTCGCAAGATGCTTCTTACAACTTGTAGGGCAAATCTATGCGAAATGTAATTCTAATTCCTTCATAAAATTGAAAGTACCACCACTTTTCAAATTTTTTCCCTTAGGGATGTACTCAAAATCTTCAGCTGGCACTTTGAATGTTTGAAATCTGTAGCAAAGCAAGGGCATGTTTATCCTCTTCAGGCGAGATTTTGGCCCAAAATGAACTCTGCGACATGCTATTGTTGCACAGGTTGGTGCAAGCAGTGTCACTCGTGGTCACGTCAGAGCATCGTCAGAATCATGCTACAAGCCATGTCGAAATCATGTAGCTTAGGTGGGCGCCGCGGCTAAGGCACTTCTAGAAGACGTAGAAGCTTCAAATTTAGAGTACAAGAAGTATTTAGTGTACAAATCAAGGAAAAATTAAAATATTTTGTAACATCGGTCCAGTTTTCTAGATGGTGTATCTAGAAAACTGGACCGATATTACAAAATACTGCATAAATAACTTTGTAATCCTATATAAATATATAGGATAACAAAGTTATATTTGCAGTGAATAAATCAGTGTACCTGTATATGTATAATATAATGGAATAATAGATGTAGATAAGTACCTAGATATAATTATGTTCAAAGGTACCATGTAAAATGGTCAACGGAATGAAAAAGCAAGAATGGGATATGTCTTATGAAGTTGTACCAAAATCCCGCAAAGTATTAAGTAGACAAAATTGCCTGAAAATCCCTAGTTGGTATTCAAGACCGTAGATGGTGCCGGAAAGGAAAAAAAAGCAGGACTATCTACAAAAAGAAATGAGATGTCATCAAAAACATAACTTGTAAAAAAAAACCAAGTCTCGCAACTCAGTTCTTCTATCGTAAAAAGTTGTGAGATCCATGTAACACCAAGTCAGTTAATTTATTCAGTCCCTACTTAAGGGTCTTCTGTCTCAAGTTATTACGTACTTATCTAACCTAACAACATCTTTTAGTGACCATATCAATATTAAAAATCTTTTATGTTTTAAATACATAGATTGACTTGGCAATCGCACTAAACAATCTAATTTAATATAATATGTATTACTTGTGAGATACATTGTGTTTTCATGATCATAAGATTGCTTAATGCGATTGCTAAGTCAATCTATTTATTTAAAACATAAAAGATTTTTAATATTGATATGGTCACTAAAAGATGTTGTTAGGTTAGATAAGTACGTAATAACTTGAGACAGAAGGACCCTTAAGTAGGGACTGCATAAATTAACCGACTTGGTATTACATGGATCTCACAACTTTTTACGGTAGAAGAACTGATTTGCGAGACTTGTTTTTTTTACAAGTTATGTTTTTGATGACATTTAATTGACTTCGACTACATTGATGATGTTCTCATTTTATTTATATTGTGTTTTTACAAAATTTTTAATTTTACCACTGTTCTCTAAAGTGTACGTATTATGTTTGTAGCACGAATGGATTGGCACGACGGGGAAGGACGACGATCTCACAGATTACCAGCCTAAACTAGCAGTTCAATGCTGCTGTGTTTCGTATGGTGAATGCAGAGAACCGCAGACCATTTTTACTGGATACGAGGTATTCCAATTTAGTCCTCAGAGGTGACAACGCATCAGCATTTTGATTCTTATTCGAGGATATTATGTAGATGTCTATAGGCTACAGCATCCACTTATCTAGATGATGATTGACGATGAAGGTGGGCTTGCTTGTCACCATTATTCTATAAAAAAGGGTTTTTCACTTTATTACAAAAGGGAAAAATCGGATAAATCAACTAATATATGATAATATTAAAGATGGACTGTATCTTCGTGGCAATGGTGTTCTGATGACGTCTTTCTTTGAAACTTGCATATATTCATTTTTGTTTAATGAACCTTTTAGGGGCGGTGTAAGACTATCGACTACCGCTTATCATCCCATGAGTGTCGTAAGAGGCGACGGAGGGAAACAAATCAAGAGATAGGCAGCAGCGTTATTATACGTGGTAGAGCCATGCTGCAGCTATATTAGTAGTATAGTTGTAACACGAATGGGTTGGCTGGACCGAGGAAGGACCACGCTCTCACTGTAAAATAGCAGCTTAACACTGCTGTGTTTCGTATGGTGAGTGTAGAGAACAAAAGACCTTTTTGGTCTTTTTTTTTTTTTTTTTGCGGATGGAAAATCATCTAATGACGCCTTTCGCTGTGGGTTGAGCGGAAGGGAGTGTCAGACTTTTACTGACTAAAAACCATCCGTGTTCCTTCAGTGCCCTTACGTTCCGGAGCCGCGGTATCTCTTTCGAACAGCCCGCAGCCCCGGCAGGCGTCGGCCCTTGCGGGCCCCTTCACGCTGCTGACAGCTCTTTGAGGCGCGCGTGGAACAAAACGCGCCGTCGACACGGCCTGTCGTCGTTAGACGGACGGACGGCGAGCTACCCATTGCTCGCCGTCCACAGGCCCGCGCCTACGGTGGCCGGGGGCCACGACGTAGCCCCCGACGCCCGGGGCGTCTCCCGCGGCGGCCGGGAAGGAAAGCTGTTGCTCTTTCCTTCTCCCGCTCCGCCACCTCCTTCGCTAGCATCACTGCTTCGCAGAAGGTGGTGACGGCATCCCATTCCGTCTCGCTTCGGACCATGGCTTCGACCAGGGCCGGACGCGAGAGGTCGCCGCCGCCTATCGCCGCTACGAGGACACGGCGGTGCTCCGCCCAAGCAGGGCACACCTCCACGGTGTGCTCCACCGTGTCCTCCGGTCGATCCTCGCAGTGGGAGCACCCGGGCGTTTCCTCCCGCCCGATTCGGTGCAGGAACCTCCCGAACACACCGTGTCCGGTGAGGACCTGCGTCAGGCGGAAGGTGAGGACGCCGTGGCGTCTCTCAAGCCACTCCTCAAAGAGGGGTCTTATCGCCGCTATAGTGGCGTGCCCAGCACGGGGTTGCGACAGTCGCTCTCTCCATGTCGCCATGAGATCATGCCGAAAGTCTGTCCGCTGCGCGACAACTTGCCGCGGCAGCGGGGTTTCCCCCCGGCATAGTGCCTCCGCGCGCCATTCGTGCAGGCGCGCGAGGACTATCGCCTCCAGATCCCATGGCGGCAATCCGGCAAGGAGGCTCGCCGCCTCGCGGGAGATCGTGCGGTAGCCGCGAACCATCTTTACGGCAACCACCCTTTGGGGCGCGTTTAGGTGGTGGACGGCAAGCCGCGCCAAACCACGCGCCCACACCGGGGCCCCGTAAAGGGCCATGGACCTCACGATCCCCGCGTAGAGCCTCCGGCAGGAGGCGTTTGGCCCCCCCAGGTTCGGCAGGAGCCGCCTGAAGGCAGCCCCGGTCCGTTCCAGTTTGGGAGCCAAACGTCGGAAGTGCTCAACGAAGTTCCATCGGCCGTCGAGAACGAGTCCTAGGTACTTCAACGTCGACTCGACGCCGATGGATACCCCTCCTACCATCACTGAGGATCCCGGTGGTGGCCTGTTCCGAGGACCATGGAAGTGCATGGCCTCGGACTTGTGCAGAGCCACCTCGAGACCCAGTTGCCGGATCCTCTCAACGACTATCGCAACCCCGCGTGTCATATATTCCGCCGCCGCCTCGTACGACCCCCCTTGTGCCAGTACCAGCGTGTGGTCAGCGTAGCAAACTACGCTGACGCCGGTAGGGAGGTCGGCGCGCAGCACCCAGTCGTAACCGATGTTCCACAGGAGTGGCCCCAGAACCGAACCCTGTGGGACACCGCACGACATCTCTCGCCGGTTCCACTCACCGTTGCGACCGGGGTAGATGACGGCCCTGTCCGTCAGATAGTCCCCGACTATACGACGGAGATAGGTCGGCACCCGGTGATACCGGAGTGCCTCCCTAATGCAGCTCCAGGGCATGGAGTTGAAGGCGTTGGCGATGTCGAGAGACACCGCCAAGACAACCCCCCCCCCCCCCTGGCCACTGCATCCCCCGTCGTGAGGGCTCTCACGCGCATGATGGCGTCCACCGTAGAGCGCCTCTTGCGGAAACCAAACTGGTGTTCCGCAAGATCCGGCCCCGTCCCCGCAAGGTGCTCGGCGAGGCGGTTTGCAATTACTCTTTCAAAGAGCTTGCCCACCTCGTCGAGCAGCACCACGGGCCGGTATGCGGACGGAGAGTCCGCAGGGCGCCCCGGCTTCCAAATGAGGACCAGCTTCCCCGTCTTCCAACGAAGCGGGAATTGGCCTCTCTCCAAGCATGCGCTTAGGAGCCCCTCCAGTCGGGGCCCGAGAGCCTCCGAGGCCAGGACCCAGGCTTTGCCAGGCAAGCCATCGGGTCCTGGGGCGGTATTCCTGGCCTTGAGCCTACGTACCGCCACTCTCAGGTCTACCCCGGTCCCTTCCGGGATGTCGTCGTCGTCGTCCTGGTGGTCCGCACCTTTTTGGTCTGGAAAAGAAGTATTCCAGCTCAGTCCTCACGACTGACAACGCATCTGCATTTTGATTTTTTATTGAGGATAGATATAGATGTATATGGGCCACAGCAACCACTTACCACCAGGTGAACTGTGTGCTCCTTTATCACCCTACCCAACACCAAAAAACGTCTTCCTAGTAACTTTTAAAATAAAACACTGCGATTGCCAACCCGCTTGCCAGCGCCACGCTGCAACTATGGCAAATATCCCTCTATGTGGGATGCTATTCAGCAGAGGACTTTAATTGGCTGTGACGGTAATTATATCTACAAATTGTTACCTAAGTTGGTTCGTGTGAATTCGCTTAAAAACAACACAAATGGTAAATAGGCCGTAAATTAAATTTAAATTTATTTTTTAAATAAAATTGAAAATTATTTATAATCCAAGAATTTTTGTAATGTATTTGCCAAGAAACTACCATTTTAATTTATATTGAAATTTTTACTAGGTAATTCACGAATATATTTTGGCATTTTGTTATATATACGAGATCATAATGTTGTAATTAATGTAAAGCGCATTTATGTAATGAGTTGCAATAATTGCAGTTAGACACATAAAAATGTTAAAGTTGTCTTGTAATCATAACAATCCTGTGAATTATATACAACGATTGCTAGCAGTGTACGCGATATTTTATTAGCTTCCACTGATTGCCACCTTTAGCGTTCAAATGCTTTATTTTTGGTTTGTAAAAGGAAATTTGTTATTACCCGACCGCCAAGGAAGGGTTATGTTTTTCGCGAGCATCTTGTTTGTTTGTAAATTTCTTTATTACCTGGTATCTTCCAAACAGCTGGATGGATTTTGACAGTTAAGGTATCGTTTTATTCGTCTTCGAAACCCAAGTGTTCTTAGATAGCTTTTTGAAAAAATTAAACAAAACGGCGGATTTTTGGCGCAAAATAGTAATACGTTAATTTAAAAAAAATAACCAAATCTATCGAATAGGATATTAAAATAAAGGAAATTAAAAGGCGATTGCAAATATGTATGTAAGTTATATGTTTAAATTACTTAGGAATAATCAATTGGTTTAAAGTTTTTGAAAATGGTAAAAACGTAAAATGGGTCATGTTTGTGTCGGACATCGTGCTATCATATGAAATATAGTTCATAAGAGTGAGTCGGGACACTAAAAAGTTTGAAATAAAATAAATAATTAAAAAAAATCACAAACCCGACTGTAAAAAAGATAATTTAAAAGTAATAGACTAAAGTAATAAATGTATTTAACTTAGGCTTTCAGCTCATATTATAGTCTGTTAAACGGAAGTAGAGTTTACTTTGTTAATACTTTATTTCAATTATTAATTCTATTCTCAATCTTGCTTCAGTCGTTTCAATGCATTACTTTTAAATTGTCTTTTTTTGCAGTCGGCTTTTTGATTATTTTTTATTATTTATTTTATTGGCTTTGTTATTACCCAAACTGACACGCTGTAAATAAAAAGCAATATCGATCAAATTTTTAAATCGCTTTATAGTAAAGCAATTTGCAACTTTATCATTATCATCATCATTACGTTCAACACAGGATGTGCTGAACATAGGCATATTCTTCAAGGGAATGCCGCAAAGCAAGGTCTCGATTTATCTGCATCCATCGACATTCCAAATCGTTTACCCAAATGTTACTCCCATCTAATTGGGGGCGCCCTACAATTCACTTATCGAATGGGGCTGCCACCTTTCCTCAGCACCGGTTGTCTGTTTTTCGAACTATATGTCCCGCCCATTGCCATTCAAGCGTACTAATCGGTTGCGATATGTCTGTCTCCATAGCTTACTGAGTAACCTCGAACTTCCTCATAGTGCCAGCATTGAAGGACCATCCATAATTTGCAATTTAGACATAAAAAAATCAGTGCTTATTAATTAAATAAAGTCAGGCGTTACTTTGCGGAAATCCATTATATTAATTTTTACCAGGCCAGATTAGGATTACCTTTAACCGACGAGCGTGTATGCGTAGATATATGGATGTAAAGGAAGCGAGAGAGGTGTGTCAGGATCGCGCCAATTGGAAGTCCGTAGTCTCTGCCTACCCCTCTGGGTGACAGGCGTGAGTGTTTATGTATATGTATGTATGTAATTTTTACCAAATTTAATAAGTGTATACTGTTAATGGAACCTATCTAAATATAATTAATTTAACTATAATCAGTCAAATTACGTTCATCGCACAAAGGCAAATGATACTTACAAACGATCCTACACTGTAACATATAAAAATTTTGGCATTAAATACGAACACGTCTTTGTTTAATATAACTAAAAAAATAAAACATGGAACTATTTAATAGAAAGTCAGAAATGCTGTATTACGTGTCGAACAAAACAGTTACTTCCTGTAGTCTAAGATCTTCATCATTTCCTTCATCATTAAGCGATGTCCATCAAACCGTGTGAGTAAAATAAACAATCTGATTTTGCATGTACTTGCATTTTACCACGTTTTTATTAAGTCAGTTTCTTATTTGTCTGTCTCTCTTGCAACTCAAATTTCGAGCAATTACCGACGAGCTAGAGACATGAAATTCGAACATAGCTCAGAATTGGATAACAATGTAGAATATGAAAAAAGAAGCGGTGAGTATATTAAATTTTTTAGTACAAAATTAAAAAAAATCACTTGTTCTCTTTTAAATCTTTATATATAAAAATTACGTGTCACATTGTTTGTCCGCGATGAACTCCTAAACTACTGAACTGATTTCAATGAAATTTTGCACACTGTGCAGTTTGGTCCAACTTGAGAGATATTTTTTATCCCGATAAATGACCCTTCACATTTTTTATTTTTTTTATTGGAGATAGGGTCATCTCAGGAAAGGGCAGAACAACGTCTGCCTGGGCAGCTAGTACAAATATGTATTCATAATGTTTATTCGGAATTGAAGTGTCTATCTTACATTTTTGTTGTTTTTAAAAAAATATGATTCGTCATCATTGTCAGTTTATAAGCAGACAACTTTTGAACATGAACATATCATGTGTATTTGACGTAACCGTTCTTGGCACTAATTGACGCAGCTTGCACTTTAGACTTTCGATTTCATTTTTTAAATCACATTTAAATGTAATTTATAATTTCAAGATAGAATAGAATAATTTTTATTCAATATTGACTATAACATAATTCTTATTGAAAGTCATTTTTTATTTACCACTGGTTCGTAAAATACCTCTGTCCTGGGAAGAACCAGCAAGAAACCCAGCGGGACTTTTTTTATCAAACATATTTCACTTAACAATAATTTCGTTTATACAATTTTTAAATGATTTTTCATAGAACTAGCATGGTGGGGATCACCTTATTTCCAGGGGTTATTTTCATTCATGTATTCCTTGATATTATAATAACCCTTTTTGTACAGTTTTTCTTTAATAAAACTTTTAAACTTGTTTATTGACAAACTTTGAATATGTTCTGGGATTTTGTTGTAAAAGCTTATACATTTCCCCATAAATGAATTACTGATTCTGTGGAGCTAGTAACTGGTATTACAAGCTTATGTTTGTTTCTAGTGTTTAAATTATGCACATCCTTATTCTTAAACGCTGTTTAAGGTTTTATGTACATACAATACATTTTCATAAATATATTACGAAGCCAAAGTTAATATGTTTTTTTCTTTAAATTTTTGTCTGAGGGACTCTTTATAATTTAGGTTATAGATCGCACGAACAGCTCTCTTTTGCAAAACAAATATAACTTCAATATCAGTCGCATTACCCCATAGCAAAATTCCATAAAACATGACGCTATGAAGGTAACTAAAATACACTAATCTAGCTGTCTCAACATCTGTGAGACTTCTAATCTTTCTTACAGCATATGCTGCAGAACTAAGTCTGCTTGCTAATTTAGATATATGGGGGCCCCATTGAAGTTTCCCGTCAATAGTAACACCGAGAAAAACAGTGGTATCCACAAGACTCAACTCCTCCCCATTTAACAGCACATTGTTATTCGAATGTTTTACATTAGGTATTGTAAATTTAATACACTTTGTCTGTCGACTTCCAAAAAGGAGACGGTAATCAATTCGACTGTATGTTTTTTTATGTGTTTTACCTCATAACTTTGTACTGGGTGAACCGATTTCGATGATTCTTTTTTATATGAAAGCTGATAGTTCTCGTGTGGTCCCATATGAATTTGATCAAGGTCAGACCAAGGGTTATTGAGTTATTCTTAAATAACTTATATTCAAGTCACTTATATTGCAGTCGGCTGTACAAAATTTTTAATTTTAAATTATCTTATTGCCGTTTAAGAGCATATTGGTAGCGTTAAACCAATGTACTAATTTCGATAGAGTATTATTTACATCGTCATAATTAATTAATTGCCGTTTGAGTTTGAAAATTAAAGAGGTATAGTCAGCAAATAATACTATATCGTGATTGTCCCCTACAAGATAAGGTAAGTCATTAATATTTATTAAAAACAGGAATGGGCCAAGAATCGAGCCCTGAGGAACGCTCAATTATACTATCGATCCGGAGGAACCTTTACCATTGATCACGACTTTTTGAGTTCTGTTACTTAAATATGAAGTAAAAAGTCTAAGCGCCAAATTTTTTACACCGTAATTTTGTAGTTTCCTGATTAATGTCTCATGATGAACACAATCGAAAGCCTTGGAAAGATCACAGAAAATACCCAAGGCATCTTGTGAATTCTCCCAGGCATTAAAAATAAATTTCATAAGCTCAACACCGGCGTCAGACATCGAGCGACTCCTTGTAAAACCAAATTGGTTTTAATGAAGTAATTTATTTGTATTGAAAAAAATTAACAATTGATCCAAAATTATTTTTTCAAAATATTACTGAGAATTGGTAGTACAGAAATAGGTCTAAACTTAGCGGGGTCTAATGTACTACCAGATTTAAATAAAGGTATTACTTTACTATACTTCATTAAATCAGGAAACACACCAGAATCGATACAAGTATTAAAAATAATGGCAAGATGAGGTGCAATTAAATCTATTATGGACGCAATAACTGTAACGGAAATCCCCCACAAATCTGCGATTTTCTTTACATCAAAGGTTTTGAAGTATTTTACAATATCTTGCGGTAATACTTTTACAAATCTAAATTATTTTAAACAGGTCTTAACATTCTGTTTGAGTAATGATATTCTCGTTTTAAAATTAAATTGAAAATGTATTACTAATAAGTATTTCAGAACATTGTTCTTGTTCTGGCTATAAATTTTAACGCAACGTTAGCTATGATAAAGATGTGTTATAAAAATCTGCGAAAGCGACATGATTTATTATTCCTAGATAATAGTCTCGTACGGTTGTGCTTTTGCTAGTGTTAGTATTATGAAATTAGTGTTTTATTAATTTCTTTACAATATATTGATGTGTCACAGTACGAAGATTTTGGAAGATTTTCACGGCAGCTTGAGCCAGCAGATAGTTCATGACGATCAAGTCGCCCTGGGGTGCATATCGCCACCGCAGCATTTGTTTCATCGTTTCCACTAATTGCACCACATTTACTTACGAGGGCGACACTGAAAGCTTTTAGAACTGACCACTTGTAAACGATATAATAAACAAATAAGTTCAAATTTTGAAAATGGAACTCTTCGGCCAATATTATTGTGTATGTATTTTATTAATTTGTCATTTGTTTACGATTTGGTGGCAAATTGAAAATTGTCTGTGTCACGTCAGCATGAATTTAACAAGAGAAAAATTTCGTACAATGATTTTTTATGACTTTCGATGTCATTTAAGTCGACAAGAATGTTATGACAGACTTTGATTGGCCTTTCACGATGAAGCCCCATCCCGTGCCACTGTTTACAACTGGTTTAATGAGCTTAAACGTGGTCGTATTAATCTCACCGACGATCTACGTGAGGGACGGCCTGCTACGGCGACTACCGAAGATAACATCATTGTTGTGCGGCGTATGATAAAGACTTACTAAAGAGTGACTTATCAGCAGATTTGGACAAGCTTAGGCATCGGTATGAGTCAAGTGCATAAACTCCTCCATGAACATTTAGCGGTCAGGAACCTTTGTGCCCGGTGGATACCTCATAATTTGAGAGAGACCCAAAAACTCCGATTGGTGTCCTGAAATGGTTCAAAGATTTAACGGAGGTGACTCATATGTTGTATTTGACATACTTACGGGTGACGAAAGTTTGATTTATTGTTATGATCCTGAAACTAAGAGACAGTCTACTATCTGGGTATTTCCTTCCGAGGAGTTGCCAACTAAAGTGAAGAGAGGTCGAAGCGTGGGAAAGAGATGATGGCCTCGTTCTTCAGAAGGACAGGTCATTACGCAACAATTGTTTTAGAGGATCGAAAAACTGTTACTGCAGAGTGGTACACTAACAATTGTTTGCCACTTATCTTGGAAAAAGTTCGGGAGAAACGACGTCGCAGTAGGATCTTCCTTCACCAAAACAACGCCACGTTGCACACTGCCAAGCAAACAATCGACTAGTTGGCGACGTCAGACGTAGAAATACTGGGTCACCCGCCCTATAGCCCTGACGATATTTATTTATTTCAGAAAATAAAAGAAAAACTTCGAGGAAAACATTTTATGGACGCCGATGAAGCAGTGGCTGCGTTTCACAATGCCGTCGAAGAGACGCTTAAGGACGACTGGGCAAAGTGCTTTTTTCAGTAGTTCCATCGGATACAGCGATGTATTGATGTAAATGGACACTATTTTGAAAGATATACCTAATAAAACTAATAACTTGCTAGTTTATTCAGTTTTCGATATTTTAAGACCCTTCATTGTCACCCTTTTATCAAAATCTATTTTAACCTATTATTTAAACAATTCTATAGGCAACAATACGCCGGCAGTCAAGTTCACGCTGAAACTCCCTACATGATTTATTTACGACAAGATAAAAAAACCTATCTTTCTTTTGTAGAATTAGGGTGACAAGCAATCA
Organism: Parnassius glacialis; assembly: GCA_033319125.1. Classification (NCBI taxonomy): domain Eukaryota; kingdom Metazoa; phylum Arthropoda; class Insecta; order Lepidoptera; family Papilionidae; genus Parnassius; species Parnassius glacialis. The sequence continues at coordinate 35,389,169 of JAVANC010000011.1, read as the reverse complement.
CACAGACCACCTGTTCATAAGTGGATGCTGTAGTCCATCGACATCTACATCTATCTTCGATTAATAATCAAAATGCAGATGCATTTTCACCCCTGAGAACAAAGACGAAATGCCTCGTGTCCAGTAAAATTAGTCTCCGATTATCTACACTCACTATACGAAACACAGCAGCATTAAGCTGCTATTTTATGCTGGTATTCTGTGAGAGCGTGGTCCTTCCCCGGTCGAGCCGACCCATTCGTGCTACAACCATAAGATAGCTGCAGCATGGCTCTACCGCGATAGTTCATTTATCGCGATTATTAAAGAATAATAGAATAACTGCAATTTAAAATTCAATTTGGCCTTTCGATAGAATTAAAAAGCAACTCGTCCAATTTTGAAACTCGAATTTTATAAAAATATCTAATCACTAGACAAGATATTTTTATAAAATTTAATTGACAATCACACTTTCAGTATACCTGGTGGTAAGTAACTACTGCTGCCCATGAACACACTGTTAATTGGTAGCAGAAATAGGTTACAGGGTGGCACCCGGACTCCTAGGCCGATAAAAAGTCCTACCATCTAGTTTCCCCTCTTTTTAAGAATAATAATATTTAACTTATCTCGTTACAATCAGTTTCACTCCTGAAATGAGTGTAGGTACTTTAAAAATTTATAGTGAGGATGGACGAGATTAATAACCAATATGAGATTTGATAGTAATTGTATGCTTAAGTAATTACAAAATAGTCTTAACAGCTTATATACATAGCAGAGATAGGTTATTCAAGCTGTATAACCACGATGCAGCTATATTATATTTTGGCGCGCCACGCGCTTTTAGAATACTCGCGTAAAATAACAGCTTAATGCTGCTGTATTACATATATTCAGGGCAGAGAACGGAATAACTACTTTATAACTCTTTTAGTAAAGAGAAGAGGCATAAGGCCGCACTGGGAGAAACACAGCCAGTACAGAACTCAGAATCGCAGTTTTCTTCGAGGCACTGCACTGCAGTGTCAGTGTACATAACGTTAGGCACTGACATAATGTAAACAAAAGAGCGCTAAATCTGACTCTAGAAGTGTGATGGTTACGTTACAGCATCTACGTCACTTCACATCATGCGTCATAACCATAAGTAATTTCACATGTAAGAAGCCTCAACGGTACCGATCAGGCGCCGCGTCACTGTTGCCAAATGCCAATCACTTTTGTCAATATTTTAATTGTTATGTATACATATGGCATTGAGTTTGCTGACTATTCTAGTCCCAACGTAATTTGCATCATCAGAATATTCTTAAAAGAATGCCAATGATTTCAACATCAGCCTGTATAAGATGTCACTTTAAATTAAAAAAAAATTATTACATTTGCGAAATTATTTCCCATAACTAAGAGCATAGGTACGAGTACATGGACGTGAGAGATGTATCAGGAACGTGCCAAATAGACTTCAGTATTCTCTACCTACATCTTTAGGTGACAGCCGTTTATGATAATATGCTAAATGTTTTAATCAATTCAATTTTATTTATTGCCAGAATGTAGTACATAATAAAATAATGTTATTTATTAATAAGATCCTACATTTTATCATGATAATGGCGATAATATTTTCAGTTAAGATTTTAATAAATAATATATTTATATTACAAATATATTATTTATTAAAATCTATATCTTATACATATGTGTATACATTATAAATTTTATAGCGTATACACATGAAGTTAACTAAATAAGCTGGTATCCGCATAAGACTTCCTGCGATTGGTTTTGTACTTAAAATTGCAATTAATGATTTCAGTGGCAGTTCCGTGGTACGCCGTGTAGTGGCGGGTAAAAACACCCACTACCCCATATCTTCCCGTGGGTGTCGTAAGAGGTGACAGAGGGAAACTAAGGCAGAACATCAAAACAATAAAAAAGCTGCAGTTGCCAACCCGCTCGCCAAGCGTAGCAACTATGGCAATATACCCCCCATGATTAAAGTTACGAAGAGACGGCACCCAGTTCCCTGCGGCCCCGCTATTCCTGGCTGCCACCGTAGGCAACCATGGTAACGGCGGGGCAGGGGGTGCTAAGAATCTCCGGTGGAGGTTCGGTTGCCACCAAGATGACTCGAACTGGCAACATATAACGCACGCACTCTGAGGACTGACGAGAAGATCAGGGGTTGGAAGAAGAGATAGACAAGTTGCGCTGGAATATTATAGGATTACCTGAGGTCCGAAGAGAGGGGGAAGACATGGTAATTCTCGAAACCGGCAACCTGTTCTATCACTTGGGACGACTATCTGTCCCAAGAAGGTGTCGGATTTATCATCCACAAGTCTCTCATTAACAACGTTGTAAAGTTTGAGTGTGTCGACGAGGGTTGCGTACCTTATACTCAAAATCACCAAACGGTATTCGCTGAAGTTCATACAGATTTATGTACCAATCTCGGCACATCCCGATGAGGAGGTAGAGGAAATGTATGACGATATATCTAGAGCCGTGCATTCCTCCAAAACCCATACGGTGTTAATGGCAGAATTTAACGCAAAACTAGGCACAAGAGAGAACGGTGAGCTAAAAGTAGGGACATTTGGAATAGGGCAACGGAACCCAAGGTGCCAGCAGCTGGCCGACTTCATGAAGAAATAAGGATATGATGTAGTCTTTTTTCCAGAAGCAGCCCCACAGGTAGTGGACCTGGTTGAACCCAACGTTTTGACAAAAAATGAAATTGACTTCATTATGACGACAGGATGATTCGTGTAGGATTTAAATCAGCGCCCGGAGCGCCGTAGCCTTCTTAATCAATTAGAAGAGCAGAGAGACGAGAATAGATTTTATAGCGTTTTACGACCGTGGCATTATTCCCGAATGACTCAACTGCTGCAAAACATAGGAACGTGGCTGTCGTGAATATAGATTGTATCGTAGAAAAATGCTCTAATGTTGTTATTCAGAAAACACCGCCCAGATATTTCCCTAACCGAGCTATTGATTAGAGGTCTTAAGGAAATGGGTTCGAATCCCGCACATAACCAGTATTTTATATGGCCTATAATTGTCACGGGTCTGGATGTTTGTCTTTATTAAATTTATCTACGATACAGGAGAAAATTCTACTGTGGAGGTAACGTTTAAAAAAAACCTAACTAAATACATTTTATAAATATGTATTTAATAATACAATGCAAATATTTATTTCCATTCATGCAGAGCCAGCAATACGTCACGCATAAGTTGCCTCCTAAGAACGTTGTCTGACACAATCAATTATCAGCGTGCGCAGACACACGACAAAAAAATCAGATTAATACATATGAAAAAACACACAGATGACATCAAAGAGCTATCGAACACAGGATGAAACTTTATACAGTGAATTTATTTTATTACAAGGTAATACCTGTGACAAATACTCCATAAATATCTTACACAACATGCTGGGCATGCGCAATAACATTCATCGTTACATTACATTACACACGCTATCTTTAATCATTAAATATTAATAATTGATTACTGTCTAATTTTGAAACATAAACACAATAATATAAATCGGACAAATTTGGAGTTGCTTTTGTGTTTTTTTAGCAGAATAAGGATAACAAACGAACACAGAGTCCACGTGATGGTAAGTGGATGCTATGGTCCATAGACATCTACATTAATCTCCTATTACAATTTATAACGCAGATGCGTTGTCACCCTTGAGGACAAAGATGGAATGCCTCGTAACCAGTAAAAAGGGTCTCCAGTTCTCTACGCTAACCATACGAAACACAATAGCATTTAACTTTTGGGCTGGTATTCTTTGAGAGCGTGTTTTACCGTACACCGGTCGAGCCGTTCCATTCGTGATACAGCCATTACAAAGCTACGGCCTGGCTTGACCACCGTTGAAAATTGAATAAGCCACATAGCGCCATAATCATTTCCAAGAAGAGCACCTATCTTGATCATTAATTACTGTGCAAGTCCTTAAGAGGCGCTCCAACGATTATAACATAAAGATATATAATATAAAGATATATAAGTAAATGTTATAAATGGCACACATTTCACCATATAATAATCTATATTCATTTTCGATTAAGAACCAAAATACTGCATCGTCATCCCTAAGGTCTATGAGTGTCTCGTTACCAGTTAAAAGAGTCTCCGGTTACTTTAACTCCCCCCCTCCCCCCTCCCCCTACCCCCTCCCCTATATGATAAACAGCGGCATTATGCAGCTTTAAACATTTTTGGATGCGATCCTTTTTTCAGTCAAGTTCACTCACTCTATTGTTGTACTGCAACTATACTACAACCATATAGTAGCTCTATCGCGTAGAACATGCTACTTGGCACCAAGTATAGGCGAGGAAGAAGTAACTACCTAAACAATCTGCTAGCCAATAAAGAGCCTTACCACCTACTATATATACTAGTTTTAATATTATTAGGCATTAATTAAACTAGGTACACTAATACTTTTTGTAAAACGCGAGATATTACAACAATAATTTGAAGGATGTTAAACCACACATTCTGTATAATTAACGTGTTAACATGTGAAAGTAGACATGATTGAACACAGATAACTAACATGATCGTACATCGTTGCAGTTGTCGTGGGTAATTAAGAAATGTATTGAAGTTTTTACTGATATGTGTATATAAACTGGGACGACAATCCAAACTAAAGCGATAAGGGACCTCAATATATATAAATTTAGCTGCCACGCATGTTCTTCAATATTCATCTTTAGGTTCAAAAATTATTTCAAGTGTCGTCAAATTTTACAGATGATTAGATTTTTAGTCGACTTATCAAATTTTAATGGAATTAGGTTACAATCAATATTAAAAATGTTGAAATTTGAACTGACGATCTAGTAAGACATACACATGTATGTATTCAGCAACTTACACTCATACAGTTTTGATACTGAAAATAAAATGATACATGAAAACATCAAATATGTAAATTAGTAAGAGAAAACAGACATAAAATGATCCGATTGCATTAGTGATGTGATACTGAAAAGAGCACTGACTCAACATAATGCTATCACACGATTGCGGTAGCGTTGGTTTGAGCGATGTCCATTGAGGTTGGACTCGCCCGCGAGGATAGTGTGTACGCTTTATTTATATGTTCGAGAAAGATTTTATCAAAATAATTAAATTAAATAATGGAAATGTTTTGCATATGGATGGGAACTTTAGTTATGCAGTATATGCATAAGTGTATATAATAAATAATATAATCAATATTTACAATAAAACAATAAAGATATTTATATTATGCTATGAATATAAATAGGTTGGGGAAGAAGATTCTTCGTATTTTGTTTGTAGAATAATAGCAGAAAAATCTCTTTGGTTATACTGTTTGTATCTGGCTGTTTTTTAATATCAATGCATATAGGATATTAAAAAAACGAAAAATAAAAAAAACACTTTCCCGCCATTTTTCAATTGTTTTTTTGTCCGCCAAATTGAGTGTATGTATAAAAAATGAGAGTGTGTGAGTAAAAAAAGGAAAAATGTGACTCAAATCGCGAAAAAATTGTGACGTTTATGGACCTAATGCAGAGTCAATAAGAGTAGCACAAAGTTGCTTCAAGCGTTTTCAGTCAGGCAATTTTGATGTCAGATGGAGCTCGCTCTGGTCGCCTTCTTACGGATAAAGTCGATGCCATGGAGCAAAATCGGCATATTAGTAGTTACGATATAGCTGAGGAATTGAGGATTGACCACAAAAAAGTTTTAATCCATTTTTCTGGCAATACTAAAAGTTTGATATTTGGGTACCACACGAGCTCACTGAAAGAAACCTATTGAATCGTGTACTCATTTTTTTATAGGATAGGGTGACAAATGAGCACACAGTCCACCTGATGGTAAGTGGTTGCTGTGACCCATAGACATCCACATCTATCCTCAGTAAAGAATCAAAATGCAGATGTGTTGTCACCTGTGAGGACTAAGATGGAATGCCTTTTTTCCAGTAAAAAGGGTCTCCGATTCGCTACACTCACCATAAGAAAGACAGCAGTGTTAAGCTGCTATTTTACGCTGGTATTCTGAAAATTCGCGATTCACTATTGAAACGTAATCAAAACGAACCATTTTTGAAAAGATTGATCACTGGTGATAAAAAGTGGATGTACTACGACAAAAACGTGCGAAAAAGATCATGGTCAAAGAGTAGTCAAGCTCCACAGACTGTAGCAAAACCCCGATAAACACGCAATAAGGTGACGATAAGTGTGTGGTGGGATTGGAAGGGCGCCGTGTATTATGAACTTTTACTGCCGGGCAAATTCTTCGATTCGGATATCTACTGCCAACAAGTAATGAGACTCAAGCAAGAAATTAAGAAAAAACGTTCGGAATTGATCAACACAAAAGTAGTGATCTTTCATCATAATAACGCCTGACCACACACATCATTTGCTACTCAGCAAACATTGAGAGTGCTTGGTTGGGTAGTGTTAATGCATCCACCATATAGTTCTGACCTGGCTACCTCAGATTTTCACCTGTTTCAATCTCTTCAGAGTTTTTTTGGTAGTTTTAGGTTAACATCAAGATAGGTCTGTCAAAACTACATGTCGTAATTTATTGATCAAAATTCCCAAGATTTCTACAGCAACGAGATTATGTCACTACCTAAATGATTGCAACAAGTTATCGAACAAAATGGCACATTTAAACTATGAAAAAAAAAGTCTTGAATTTATATATAAAATACGAAGAAACTTTTTCCCCGACCTTATATAATGCAGCTTTTAGGAGGCGATTGATAGACATGATTCAGAACCATGTTTTGCGCTTTTATGACATTCCTTGGGAGACGAATTCGGTCAAGAGTAGACTTATGAAGGTCTTTAATGATGATAATGATAACGAGGCAAAAACTAAATGTTGTCCTGTGGGATAAATTAAAAGTAAAAAAAGTATGACAGTTTTAATCGACTTATTTGTGACCAAACTGTCCGAGAATGAGGGTAAAGTTTTAGAGAGTATGTAAATATGTATGTCTCTATTTCTTTGGGAGGCTCAGTAGCCTAAACGGCTAGATTCGTCTTAATTGTGGGAGTAGCATAGGCTATATAATATTTATATATTGAATCTACAAATACAAAAAAGGTATGCGGTCTGCGGTAGACGTCATCACCTTATTGCGTGTTAATCCGGGTTTCGGTCTGTGGAGCTTGACTACCCTTTGACCATGATCATTTTCGCACGTTTTTGTAGTAAATGCTCCACTTTTCATCACCAGTGATCAATCTTTTTAAAAATGGTTCAATTTCATTACCTTTTAAATAGAGCATCGCAAATGAATACATGATTAATTAGGTTTCTTTCAGTGAGCTCGTGTGGTACCCAAATATCGAGATTTTTTTGTTTAGCCACACTTTTTCAAATAGGTCAAAAGTGTTTTGTAGTCAATCCTCAGGTCCTCGGCTATGTTTTAACTACTAATATGCCGATCTAGCTCCATTTTTCAAAAATGGAATCGACTTTACCCGTATGAGGGCGACCAGAGCGAACTGAACATCAAATTTCTCGGACTGAAAACGCTTGAACCAAATTTGTGCTACTCTTAACTTTACTTTATTAGGTCTATAAACGTCACAAATTTTTTTCACGGCTTGAGACGCATATTTACCTTTTTTTCTAATAAAACTTCAGAATGTATCGAATTTCTTCTTTAGTTTCACTCATTTTGCCGGACAGAAAAACAATTGAAAAATGGCGGGAATATGTTTTTTTTTTTTACTTTTTCTTAATGTCCTATATGTATTGCTATTAAAGCCAGCCAGATACAAACAGTACAACCAAAGAGATTTTTCTTCAATTTTATACTCAAACAAAATACAAAGAATCTTTTTCCCCGACCTATTATACATATATGATTGAAAGTAGTGTGTGTGATCAACCAGTGCCTGAACAAAAGAAAAAGAAAGGTCGTAGTGTACAATCTGATATTCCTTTTTTTAATTTATTAAGCCAACTTAAAAGTTTTATCTTTGAAAGTAATGAGCCTTTGAAGAGTAGAATCGAGAATGTAGTGCACTTATGTTTTGAATGGGCCATCACATGGATTTTTAAAATATCTCGAACCTGTCTTTTTTACAAAATTTATTCAGTAATTATAGGTAAAGTCAGTCTTAACATTTTGCAATGGAATGCTCAAAGTATTAAGTCAAAGTTAGTGGAATTTGAACAACTTATGTGTCAGGAGAAAATTCATATCGTCGCGCTCTCGGAAACATGGTTGAACCCTGATATAACACTTAACTTGAAAGAATACAGTGTATTTAGACTTGATAGGGCAGACTCTTATGGCGGAGTGGCTTTAATAATACACAGATCTCTTTCGGCTCAGATGCTTCCACTGCAGAGTGCCAATGCGGCTATTGAAGTGATATCCGTTAAAATCTCTAATTGTGAAATTGTTGAGAATATAATATCTTTATATTGTTCTCCTAGTGCTCGAACTTCATGTAGTGATTGGGATTCAATATTTTCGTTTTCTGATAAAAAGACCCTAATACTTGGAGATTTTAACGGACATCACCCCAATTGGTCGAATAAAACTGACTCTAGAGGCACGCAAATTCTGGACTCGTTAGAGGACTATAATTTTGTTATTATGAACGATGGCAGCCCTACGCGATTAAAATTGGTTGGTGGTACTTTACAACAGTCAGCTCCTGACATAACATTATTATCATCTGATATCGCTTTTAAGTTCAGTTGGAATGTTACCAACGAGTGTTTAGGTAGTGACCACCTGATGATTAAGATTTCAACGTCTTTGAATCACTCTCCAATTACTCATAAAAGACGCAACTTTAAAAAAGCTGATTGGGTGAAGTATCGTCGCGTAATAGAAGAGGAGTGCGCTCAGTTTGATATTTCGAGTAACCCACAAGAAGCCTATGATGATTTTATCAATTTGTTGTTTAAAGCTGCAGACGCAAGTATTCCATTTGTTAAAATATGCCTAAACCCTAAGGCCAATTTTATTCCTAAACCATATTGGACTCCTCATCTATCTCAGGCTGTTGCTGAGAGACGATTAGCACTTAAAATTTTTAGACAGAATCCCACACCCGCTAATTTAAATAAACTGCAGGAAAAAACTCGCAAGTCGCAAAAACTAATTAGAAATGCTAAAAGTAAAGGATGGTGGGAATTTTGTTCGTCTTTGAATGAAATATCTTCAGCTTCTGAAATGTGGAGACGAATGCAATGGTTAAAAGGCTATAGATCAGCTAAACGACAAATTGATAAAAGTATCGCTGAGTCATTATTGTGCAGCTTAACCCCTGACTATGTAAGTCAATCCTACCCGGGGTACACATCTCATAATCCCAAATTGGAAACTGAAATATCTAGGTCAGAGCTTTTTAAATGTTTAAAATCTAAAGACACGTGCCCGGGCGTAGATGACATTTCTTACTCAATGTTATTTAATCTACCTGTAACAGGCAGAAAAGTTTTGCTCAAACTTTATAATATGTGTTTTACACTAAGCTTTGTTCCCTATCAATGGCGTCAGATTCGCATTATACCTATACCTAAGTCGGGCAGGAACACTAATTGTATTTCATCTCTTAGGCCTATCTCTCTTATTTAGTGCTTATGTAAAGTATTTCATGCCATTATCAATAACCGTATAGAGTGGTACGTTGAAAACAAAAAACTATTTTCTGAAGAAACTAAAGGATTCAGAAAATCACATTCCTGTCTCGACAATTTAACCGATTTAGTCACAAACATTCAAATAGGATTTACTAAAAAATTTTTTACAATAGGATGCTTTCTAGATCTAGAAAATGCATATAATAATGTAGACATAAGTTATCTTTTATCAACCCTCGATCGTCTTAATGTTGGCGCAAAATTTTGTAACTATCTTTTGGCTTTCTTAAGTCAAAGATATTTAATGATTGAAGGGATAGATTATAAAATAATTAGAAGCACAGGTCGCGGTCTAGCACAAGGTGATCCACTTTCTCCGCTATTGTTTAACATAGCAACAATAGATATATGTAAGTCTATAACTTCCAAATCACATCTTAATATCTCTCAGTATGCTGATGATTACGTCATATTTATAACTTCTAATAACTGGAAAGAGGCGCAAAATCAACTTCAATTAGGATTAGACATTTTAAATGATTTACTTCTTAAAATAAATTTAGAAATTTCACCATTAAAAAGTAAAATATGCGCATTTTCAAGACGGCGTCGACGACACAACATTAGTCTAAAAATTAAAGATGTTGCTTTGGAAGTGGTAGATAACGTAAAATACCTTGGAATGTGGTTGGATCGAACGCTACGGTGGAGTAAACATATAAACGAAACATCTGAAAAGGTATTAAAGTTTTTAAATGTATTTAAAGTTTTATCAGGTTCGGGCTGGGGTGTCCACCCCAAACATTTACGGAAACTCTATATTAGTATTATAAGAAGTCGATTAGATTATGCGAGCTTTTTATATGATAACAGTAGTAAAACCAATTTATTTAAGTTAGATAAAATTCAAAACCAGTCAATGAGAACTATAGGAGGTTACATAAAAAGCACCCCTATTCACGTTATGGAAAGCGATCTCAGTTTATGCCCCTTACATTTAAGAAGATATTATCTTGGAGGCAAATTCTGGTTAAAAAATAAATCCGTATTAAATAACTCTTCCATTAATCTTATCTCTAGCCTATCCGATGTCATTCAAAACAGGTATTGGAATAATAAGAAAAAACCACTGTTAACAATAATCCATAATAAGTTCAAATCACTTGTTATATATTCAAATTCAGAGTTAGGTATGTTTTCGCTGAATCAGTGGATCACTAGTTTAAACCTTTCAGATTTTTTAAGACCAAATTTTTTTAAGATGGAGTCCTAAACCCTAAACATCAATACCATGAATTGACCTTGAAAAACATGTGTATTAATTACCTAAACGAACAGTACCCGACTTACTTGAAGATATTTACAGATGGTTCGAAAGATAATTTCGGAATCGGGGCTTCATTTTACGATATATTGCACGGTATGGCAATAAAGTTAAAAATCAATGGGAGTATTTCAATAATGGAAGCTGAGCTTGTGGCAATCTATGAAGCTTTATCCTACACACAGTCGAATAATTATAACAATGTCGTTATTTTAACCGATTCAAGGAGTGCGCTTCAACACCTTACTCGGTGTACTTCGGTTTTCCGAGGCTTACCAGTAGCATATGCGATTTTACAGCTTCTAGTTAAGTTACAGGCTGATTCCAGAATAGTATATTTACAGTGGATACCTTCGCATATTGGCTTAGAGGGTAATGAGAAAGCCGATATCTTAGCCAAGCAAGCTATCTCTGATGGCATTGACATTGATATTACCCCTTCATTTCAAAATTACATACCTTTATTGAAAAGATATTGTTATGATCTCTGGAAAGAATATTTTGACGAAAGATCAAAAGAAAAGGGTATATGGTACCGTACGATCGAGCCACACCCAATGCAATCAACCTGGATAGATAACAGACTATTGTGTAGACGCGACACTGTAACAGCATTAAGACTCAGATCTGGACACATTCCATGCAATAAATTTTTATACTTGATGCGAAAAATTACCTCACCAAATTGTTCAATTTGTAATATTATCGATGATGTTTATCACATTTTGATAGAATGTACCCAGAACTCAAGAGAAAGAGCAAATTGTAATTTACATTTCTCCTTAATTGGTATTAGTAATAGTATTTTATCGGACCCGTTATCAGATGATGCCAAAAAACTGTATTTGTTAGTTAATAAGAGATTAAGTAACTAGTAAACATAAGTTTATTTGTTAGTAATTATATTTAAGATTTTTTTGTAACTACCAGGGCGGCATAATCGCATCAGCGACAAAGCCCTTTATATATGAATAAAAAAAAATATTATACATATATACAAGTTAGAGTATCATTTTTGAGTATGTAATTATTATATTCTTAATACACCCTCAATATAATATGATTTGTTTTGACTTAATAATATTACTAGACTAGACTAGATTTGACAAAAGACATGACGATATGATGTATAGGCTATGAACAATCAGTGCAGATAGGGAATAATATTGGAGGCGAATATTGCATAGATAATTACATATCATTATTGGAGTCTATGCGTGTCTAAGAGATCTATACATGAAATATGAACAGTCAGAATAGAAAGCGAATGACACCATTCGCTAAGTTATTAAAATTGCGTAGTTTACCGTAGATCACAATAAAGTATGCAACTTATTAAAGTAGAGCACGTGGGCTTTGAGCGTTCAGAGCAGATGGCATCAAGTGAAATATACTAAACTACTGCAGAAGTCGGTTATGTAGTCGCTGCCGTGTCAACCAGGAAGTCATCGACACGACAAAAAAAAATATTTTAAAATTAAAATTACAATAAACAATTCAATTGGTGCCAACGGGGATCAAACCCGGGTTGCTCGCGTACTGTGAAACTTAAACAAGCGCTCACCATCTGAGCCACCACGGTTCAAGGATATATAGAGGCAATATAATTACAGGCAGTGAAGCATTTCATCTTCCTCCTCAGGGATGACAACGCTTCTGTAGCCTTTTTTTGGATGAAGTTAGATGCAGCTGTCTATGGACTGCAGTATGCCACTTACCATCAGGTCGATTGTAAGTTCGTTTGTAACTTCAGTTTTATAAAACAAAATATTAATGAATCATCATTGTGAATACGCTTTTTATTACTTTCTGTGAGCGCCGATACTTAACAAGGCACTCTGCATGCAGATGAGGTATGCACATGAACAAGAAATAGGTATGTCCTCCTTATGCTCCTAGTATTACATGTACACTCCAATATAAGTGGTGGAGAGTTGTGCGTGTTGGCAATGTTCCTATACAACTCGATACGTCGCCATTCAGGGCACTGAATAATATCATGAATTTGATAGACACGAGTTTCTTACGTGGTAGAGCCATGCTGCAGATATCTTACGATTATAGCACGAATGGGTTGGGATGACCGGGAAAGGAGTACGCTCTCACAGAATACCAGCGTAAAATAGCAACTCAATGCTGCTGTGTTTCGTATGGTGAGTGTAAAGAACTGGAGACTTGAGGCGTGGTTACGAGGCATTCTATCTTAGTCATCAGGGGTGACAATGCATCTGCATTTCAATTATATAATGCGGGATAGATTTAGATGTCTTTGGGTCACAGCATCCACTTACCGTCAGGTGGGCTGTGTGCTCACTTGTCACCCTAATTCTATAAAAAAAAAACATCGAACTTTTTGAAATTAAATAATTTCCACAACATACTTTAGGCCTTCCATTTCAACCTGTAGATGTATCAAGTGACTTCTTCTTCATTACCTTATAAAAGTCCACTATTGGAGATGGGCCTCTCCCATTATGAAAGTTTTGCGTTAGTCGACACGCTTGGCATACTGTATAACGTTCGCAGTACCAAACGTGTGACGCTGTTCTCCGTCACCAATCTGGGTATTTTACGTCTGGTGTTAACGAGATGGTTGAACCGTCATCTATCGGTAGGCATAGGACTTTCCTGACATATCCTGCTATCGTTAAACGTCACCAGCGTACGTAATAGAGTAGTGAATATTCTTATGCCACCACTACATGGAAATCAATTGACTGTTTAATCTTTTTTTTATAGAATAGGGGAAAAACTGATGGTAAATGACTACCGCCGCCCATGAACAACCGCAACACCAGAGGAATTGCAGATGCGTTGCCGACCTTTTAGAAAAGTGTAAGCTCTTTTCTTGAAGGTTCCTAAGTCGTATAGGTCCGGAAAATTCGCTGGTGGTAATTGATTCCACAAGGAAGTTGTGCGAGGGAGAAAATTCTAATAATAACAATCTATAGAAAAAATTACACTTATAAAATTTAGACCCACAATAGAGGAAACTTTCGCCTTTACTAGACATTAAAAAAACTGAACGAAATGATGTGGCTATTTTATGGCGAAACAATAAGAAATTGTGACACGTGAAGCATAGATTATACACTTATAAAAACGTGAAGTACGACGCGACGCAGTGCATTTATCATCAGATCGTACATTCCATTTTCTTTTTAATGCATGACAAGTGTTATAATCTTCTTTGATCTTTAATACTGTGACAGAAAGTTTATAATTAAAATTATTTTAAAACTTACATTTGAAATGATAATTGTAATATAGCCAAACTATATCTTTTTTTGCTAACCCTTCTTTGTAAGAATAATAGGTGAAGTACCTACACTGAAAGTTTTGCGTAACTCATAAATGAAACAATTTATATATAATCAAATATATTTTTATAGGATAGGGTGACAAACGAGCACACAGCCCACCTGATGGTAAATGGTTGCTGTGGCCTATAGACATCTACATCTATCCTCGTTTGCGAATCAAAATGCAGATGGGTTGTCACCCTGTGAGGACTAAGATGGAATGCCTCTTTTCCAATAAAAAGGGTCTCCGGTTCTCTACACTCACCATACGAAACACAGCAGCGTTAAGCTGCTATTTTACGCTGGTATTCTGTGAGAGCGTGGTTCTTCCCCGGTCGAGCCAACCCATTCGTGCTACAACCATAATATTGCTGCAGCATAGCTCTACCACGTATTAAATGTTGAATAAAAAAGTTTCTGTTTCTATAATCTTGTCCACGCAGATGGCTAATCTCCGTTGAAACTGACCTCCATGACCGAAATTCGATCATTATTATTTGCAATAAGAATTATTTAACTGTAATACATAATAATATTAATAATAATAATAACAATATGTGTTTTATGCACGCTTGACCAAAGTGCTTAACAGCCTTTTGTCCGGTGTGAATAAGACGCACGCATATAACGGTTGGGTCATGCTTGTTCTCATGTATACCTTTGGCATACTCAGGTGGACTCAGACCGAACTGAACGCTCTGGACAGAAAAGTCCGCACTATAATGACGTCCCACAGGATGCATCATCCGAGATCGTCAGTAATGAGGCTGTACTTGCCGCGGAAGCATGGTGGGCGCGGCTTTTTAAGCGCGTTCACCATGCATAATCGCGAAGTGTGCAGCCTCCGTAATTACTTTCTGACGAGGGCGGATGATCCATACTATAGGGACGTTATTTCCTGTGATAAAGGACTTACCCCTCTATCCTTAGCCAACGAGCAATGGTAAGACCCGGCAGTACAGGGCATTTCCGACCGAGAGACCGTATGGAAGGAGAAGGAGCTCCACGGGAGGTTCTACAAGGCTCTACATGAGCCTTTCGTAGACACAGTCGCCTCCCTCCACTGGCTACGTTTCGGTGACCTCTTTGGGGAAACCGAGGGTTTTGTCTGTGCGATACAGGATCAGGTTATTAAGACCAACAATTATCGGAGATACATCCTAAAGGATGGCACTGTTGACGTCTGTCGAGCATGTCGCCATCCCGGTGAGTCACTTAGGCTTAGGTTGTTCGGCTCTTTCTAACTCTGAGTATTTGCACAGGCACAACCTAGTAGCCAGGATTCTACACCAGGAGCTCGCTCTGAAATACGGTCTCGTGGATCGGAAACTGCCGTATTATAAGTACTTGCCGGAAGCCGTGCTCGAAAATGACCGCGCCAGGCTCTACTGGGACCGGGCCATCATCACAGATAGGACTATTCTTGCGAATAAGCCTGATATTGTGCTGATGGACCGGGCACAGTCAAGGATATTTTTGGTCGACATTACCATTCCTTATGACGAGAACCTCGTGAAAGCCGAAACAGATAAGCTGACTAAATATCTGGACCTGGCTCACGAGGTGACCGACATGTGGGGTGGATTGCCGGCCGAAATTATACCTGTAGTCGTCTCTGCGAATGGGTTAATTCCAGTCAGCCTCTCGGGTCATCTGGGGCGACTGGGACTCCGTGACGGACCGCTCCAAGCTCAAATGCAGAAGGCGGTGCTCCTTGATACCGCCCGCATCGTCCGCCGATTTCTTTCCCTTTCCCCCTAACCCTCGGCCGTCTGGTCTCCTCTGCCGAGGGCTTCCATCTGGTTGGGTTTTTATATATTTATGTATTTTTATGTATTTATTTTATTTTATTGATATTTATGTACGTTTACCATGTTTATTTACAATTATATATTTATATTGCCTAACCAGATGAGAAAACTTTATAGATACCCCAAGATAACAATATTAATAATTAATATTGAAGTTTGGCATCATTTACAAACTAACACCAATACTTATTGCCGTGTAGTGGCAGGGTAAGAAAATTGACTATATCCGAATCATCCCTCGGGACTTACTACATAAGAGGCGACAGATGTAATTCAAACAGAAGATGGCCAGCACCATCCTGATGATAACAACTTAAAATAATAAATAACTACGATCGCCGACTAAGCGTCACATCTTTGGCACATATTACGCCCTACTATGAGGCAATATATAGAAAGAAAGAAAGAAAGAAACGTTTATTGTAACACGCCACAAACATCACTAAGCACTTAAGTTTTAACATTTCTAGACACATGAATTAACAAATGTATAATTTGACGGATATAACATTTAAAAAATATGTTCTTCGTGACTTCACTCAGCTTATGCTGTTACCCAAACAACAACGCTGGTTTTCAGTGGGCCCGAACTATGGGGAGGTCTACGTTTACCAGTCGAATTTTGAAATGCTATCAATGAGTATATAACCATCTTTAATTGACTTTTTCACAAACTTTTGTAACAATATCTTTTGCATGTGTGCACATCGTTTGTCACAAATGTTTCCAGTATCATACAGCAGTTGAAGCTACATGAGTAAAATTTACTCATGTGGTTGAAGTTTTACTAAATCACAATTAACTTACGTAACATTTCTCTCCTTGTAAAATATGTTTTTTACGAAAGAAGTGCACGAAAATTAATCCACTCTAATATATAAAAATAAATGTTTGTTTGTTCGTATTTTATGCGCTGCCATACCGTTCATCAGATTGCGCTAAAACATTGTCAAGTTATTGCTTGCACTTGCGCGAAGGTTATAGGCATAGTACAATTAACTAGGTGGCGCGAGTATCGTACCGACAAATTTATTTGAAAGTTATATATCACTCAACTTCAATTATTATTATCATTCCTAATTAAACAATATAACTCTTCCAAAACACGATATTACCACAATTATTTCATCTATGGCAGCAACGCGTCGGGTACCAGATAGTAACTGACAAAAATATAATTAATGGAACCAGGCGTTACTTTACGGAAATCCATTATAATGGGGTTGTTATAAACTAATTTGCTTAATTCCGCGTAAAAAAAGGTCCCCTTAAAACTGGACAGGACACATCATTTTCTTTGTTTCTTTACGCGGAATTAAGCAAATTATTTTATAACAACCCCATGACAAAAATATATTATATGATATGGATTTTTGGAAGCAAATAAGGAGCGTATAAATAATGATAGAACGGTTTTGATTTCCTGAACATAATATATAATTTATCAATTGAATAACAGACTCCCAGAAATACTGAAATAATTTTCTTTTCATTAGTAGAATATACGAAGTTAGGACTTGTATTGAACATACCTTTTATGTTATTGATACACAATATAAAAATACTTATTGTAAATGTTCTATGACCAGTCTTATGATACTAAACAATTATAACTATATTATTTGTTTTAATGTAGCATATATATTCCAATTAATCCACATTTGAAAACTTTAAAATTTAAAACGTAATGTTATTATTTTTTAATTTAGTCACCACATACACAAGCGATGCACTATCAGGTAGCCAATGTTAGCAAGTAAATATAAATAAAAATTATACGAACATTCGAATACAGTGTTGCGACCACGAACGTGAAGTCTCTTTCCGCCGGAAATTGTCCACCAGCCATATCAAAAACAATGTCACAATTACGTACCACATCACTACAGTGTCACGACCTTTTACCGATTACCACAGAGTAACCAAAACGTTCAGAACGTGAATAAATTACATATCAGTTATTTGTAATTTTCATTAGCACTTCGTCAAGTTGAAAGTTAAGTGTACTAAATAATACGGTTCAAGCATTAGTACTGCGTTGAATGCGTGTATGTGAAAGCACTTGATGCACATAAGTAAGAAGATGCGCTCTTGCGCTTTGTTCTGTCACTCGTTAATATATTCGCATACGCGCGGTGGTACTGACGTCGCGATAGAAACAACACAGAATAAATAACGTCATAATATAATCACTCATTTTATCGTAACTTCCACATTTTTAAATAAAATATGCATATTAAATGAATGTAAGCTGGGAGAAATTGAGAATTATAAAATAAATTCATTCATTATTATATCATTACAGCTTATTCAAATTCTAAATTGCCTCATATTTTAAATTACCATAGGTGCCACGCTTCTCAGTTGTTTTTATTATTTGGAGTTCTTTTAAAGAAGGTGCTACTGTCCAACTTCTTAAAATACATTAATTATATTTTTTTTAATGTAACTCCCACACGAAAATTTTCAAATTATGTTTGTGAATTGTACAAGAACAAACATCAAGACCCGGTACAACTATTTAAATATACGAAAAAAATGTACTTATTATTTAATTACTATTATACAAGTATATTCCCCCGTGTAGTGGCGGGTAAGGATACCCACTACCACATATCTTCCCGTGGGTATCTTAAGAGGCGACAGAGGGAAACTGAGATAGAAGATGAGCAGCAGCATCTTTCCGGTAACAGCAGGATTACAATAAAAAAAAACTGTGGTTGCCAACCCGTTCGCCAAACGTGGCAACTATGGTAATATACCCCCTATGACAGAAGTTACAAAAAGACGGGCCCTAGCCCCCGGCGGCCCTGCTATTCCTGGCTACAGTGGCGACCATGGTAACGGCGGGGCAGGTGGTGCTAAGAATCTCCGGTGTAGGTTCGGTTGCCACCTAAGACGACTCAACCTGCCAACATACAACGAACACCCCCTGAGGACTGACGAAAAGATCCAGGAACATTTTTTTATAGGAAAGGGGGCAAACGAGCATGTTGCTCACCTGATGATAAGTGACTACCGCCGCCCATGAACAACTGCAACACCAAGGGAATTGGAGATGCATTGTCGGCCTTTTAAAAAGAAGTAGCCTCTTTTCTTCAAGGTCCCTAAGTCGTATCGGTCCGGAAAAATCGCTGGTGGTAATCGATTCCACAAGGAAGTTGTACGAGAAAGAAAACTTCTTCTAAATCACACAGTGGTGGACCGCCAATCATCCAAGTGGTATGGATGGTATCGCGAAGTTTGTCACGATGTGCGATAATGGAATTGAGCGGCTGGAATTGTCCAAGCAATTGTTCAGAGCACTGCCCTAAGGTAGATACCATAAAATACGCATAGAGATGCAACATCTCTACGCAGTGCCAGTGTATCGAGCCGATCAGAAAGAACTCGGTCGTCGACGATTCGAACCGCTCTACGCTGGATGCGGTCAAGTGGAAGGAGCCGGCACTGGGGTGCCCCGGCCCAGAGATGAGAACAGTATTCCATGTGGGGCCGAACTTGCGCTTTGTAAAGTTGCAAGCGATGTGCCGGCATGAAATACTGTCTCGCTCTGCTGAGCACGCCAAGCTTTTTAGAGGCCAATTTGGCCTTCCCTTCCAAGTGACCACGAAACTGCACACTATTCTATATATGTATGTCGACATATATGTCGTATGATATATATGTCGACGCCAAAGGTTCCGATACTGGCTGAGGCAGCAAGGGGAGTGCCTTGAAACTGAGGAGACACGACAAAGGGGTTCTTTTTAGCGGTAAACGCGCAAACTTGTGTCTTCTGGGGATTGAACTGGACTAGATTTAGTCGGCCCCAATCCGAGACTTTGTTAAGCAAAGACTCGACTTCAGACACAAGTTTGTCCCGGTACTCGGCGACGTTTTCCCGAGAAATATTGGCACGGCCGGTATATAAGGCATCACCAGTGCTGTCGTCTGCATAGCAATGAATGATGATTGATGCTCCTATCTGCAAGAAAACTGGTGATCCAATTGCACAATTTCTCGGGAAGCCCATAGGAAGGAAGCTTCGAAAGAAACGCTTTGTGCCAAATCAGATCGAAGCCCTTCGCTATGTCCAAACTAACGGCCAACGCCTCTCCCCTGGACTCCATTGCCTCCGCCTATCTATGAGTTATGTAACCTAGAAGATCACCAACCAAGCGACCTCGACAAAAACCACACTGGCGGTCGCTAATAAGCTGGTGATCCTCAAGGTACCACATGTGCTGGCAGTTAATAATAGTTTCCATTACTTTCGAGAACAAGGAGGTCATAGCGATAGGAAGAAGAGATAGACAAGTTGCGCTGGGATACTATAGGATTATCTGAGGTCCGAAAAGAGGTGGAGGATACGATAATTCTCAAATCCGGCAACTTGTTCTATCACCAGGAGGGCGACCATCCGTCTTAAGGTGGTGTCGGATTTATCGTCCACAAGTCTCTCGTTAACAACGTAGTAAAGATTGTGAGTGTGTCGACGTGGGTTGCGTACCTTATACTCAGAATCACCAAACGGAATACATTGAAGGTCATACAGGCTTTTAATACACATTGAAGGTTATAAAGGAAATTTATGAAGATATCTCTAAAGTCATGCATTCTTCCAAAACCCACTATACGGTGTTAATAGGACACTTCAACGCAAAACTAGTCACAAGAGAGAACGTCGAGCTCAGGGTAGGAAAATTTGGAATAGGGCAACGGAACCCAAGTGGCCAGTAGCTGGCCGACATCATGGAGAAAGAGGGACTCTTTGTAATGAACTTTGTCTTCCAAAAGCGGCCCCACAGGAAGTGGACCTGGTCGAGCCCCGACGGGTTGACAAAAAATGAGATTGACTTCAATATGACGATTAGAAGGCAACTGTTCAATGATGTCTCAGTTATCGCGAGGATGAAAACTGGTAGTAGCGATCTCCAAATGAATAGAGGCACACTGAACCTAAGCGTTAAGCTGGAAAGGTGTCGTCCAATGAAGTGAATGCTCCATCCCCTTCGTGCTCTAATCCGAAGTCACGAAACCTTTCAGCTCGAGTTACAAAACCGTTTTCAGTGCCTAGAAATGCAGTGAAAGATATGAATGACAAGCTCGAAACTGTCCATGCGGTTGGAGCTAAGTTTTGCTAAATCCGCCGCAGAAGAACACAAAACCTCTCCGATCACACTCTTAATCTCATGGCTATTAGACGGGAAGTAAAGCTACAGTCTTCAGTAGATTTGATAGCATACAGGCAACTGAATAGATAGATCTCCAAATGCATGCGGTGAGACTTGAGCAACTTTAATACTGCTTGTATTGATGAAGCGATCGTGCAGAATCAGGGCTCCAAACTCTTTGCCAGAGATCTGTCTGCAAGAAAGAGCCAACTGTTGAAACTGAGTACCGAACGTGGCAGCATCGTTTCCAGGTTACCTGAAATTTTGAATGAGATTGAGAGGTTCTATGGGCATCTGTACACATCATCGTTGGAGCCACATGCAAGTGTGAGTAACGATTCAAGAGCAAGCCTTATCAGGCACTATTTCGATGATATCTCGGATTTAGTCTGAGCAAGATTAGAATGGCTCTCCAGCACCTTAAAACGGCAAGTCCCTGGGCGAGGATGGAATTACATCGGAGCTTCTAAAAGCGGGTGAAAAACCGGTATTTGAAGTCCTTCAGAAGTTTTTAATTTCGTCCTCCATGGTGGGACTACTCCGGATGCGTGTTCCACGCATCCGGAGTAGTCCCACCATGGAGGACGAAAGTGCAATGGTCTTGTTCTTCAAGAAAGGCGACAAAGCCAAGGCTTTAGCACCATAGATCACATACATACCGTTCGGCAAATTGTACTGAAGACCAAGGAGTACAATTTGCCACTATGTCTTGCGTATGTAGACTATGAGAAAACCTTTGATTCCGTCGAAAATTGGGCGGTGCTGCAGTCCCTTCAGCGGTACCAAGTTGACTGTCGGTATATCGAAGTGCTGAAGTGTTTATACAGTAGGGCTACGATGGCTATCCGAGTACAGAACCAGAGTACGAAACCTATCCAACTGCAGAGAGGTGTAAGACAGGGTGACGTTATATCCCCGAAACTCTTCAACTCTGCATTGGTAGACGTTTTCAAGCTACTGGACTAGAAAGGGTACGGTATTAACATCAATGGCGAGTACATCACTCACCTTTGCCTTTCCGACGATATAGTCATTATGATGGAATCGCTGGAAGACCTAAGCACTATGCTCAATGACTTCAATAGTGTCTTCCAAAGGATAGGTCTTAAGATGAACATGGACAAAACAAAGATATAATATCCATGTTACATCTATGCCGGTACTTGTTGGGAGCACTAATCTCAAAGTTGTTGACGAGTATGTTTACCTTCGACAATTAGTCCGACTAGGTAAGTAAACTAGAAAACGAAACTGTACAACGAGTGCGTGTTGATAGTGATGACTTATGGATTTGAGCGTGAACTGAAGAACTGAACGTGGTCCTTTACTACTGGCCGTATGAGGAAGCTCAAGTTCGCTCAGCAAGCTATGGACAGGGCTATGCTCGAGATTTCTCTGCGTGATAAACTTAGAAATGATGATATCCACAATAGAACCGACATAGCCCAATGGATTAGTAAGCTGAAGTAGCAACGGCCGACCATATAGCTCGAAAAATCGATAACCAAGGGGAAAAAAGTTTCTCGAGTGGCGGCCTCGTACCAATAGGCGAAGTGTAGGGCAACCCCCCACTAGATGGAGTGACGACCTGGTAAGACATTCAGGAAGTCGATGGATGCAAGTGGCTCAGGACCGTGCTTTGCTGCATTCCTTAGGGGAGGCCTATGCTCAGCAGTGAACTTGTGAAGGGCTGTAAAGATGATGAAGACGATGATGAATGATGTAATGATGATACGAGTAATACATTATCCATAAAAATTAATAAGTTACATTGTTTATTCATTTACCTATGTATTTATTTAATCCTTATTGAATACCTTATAATAAGAAATATATAGGACGGACTTAATGCTTTATGTCATTCTCTACCAGTCAAACCTGGATGATTTGAGTAAACTGCTTTTGATATTTCTTTGTGTGGTATGCTTTAACCTAAGTATCAATCCTTCCTGGATTCTCAATCTCTCAAGTAAAATTACTATAACCAAATATTATTTCTATCGTTATAATCTATAACCAACAGTATATACTTATACCTTATATAGTATATACCACTATATACTATATACGGATATTTACAGATTCCAGTCACGAATAAATCTTAGCCGGTGAAACGACAGTTAATGCTTTTAAATCCGACACTTCTCTCAGTTTTTAACAATATTACTAAGTATAAAAACAAAACTTTTTAATTAAATATTCTTAAAAACTAAATTAAAAGTAAATATTCATAAGTAATATTAAGATATGCAACAAATTTCACTTTTTTTTAAACATATCAAGCAGTTAGTTTCTGGCGAAAGTTACTCTGTGCGTTAAACGAAGCTTTAGTGTATAGTATAATGTATAATTTTAAATGAGACAAACCGTCACGGTTTTTCGTCTACTGCTCTCGATTATTAGATATATAAAGTCAATATGAAAGGTACATGCTGAAAGACAAAAATATTGGGCGCATTTAAATTCTAGATTAAAAACATTTTATTTTGGAAGGTATTTGGGTGCGGCGGTAAGAGCCGCGGGTTTGATTCCCTGTGATATGATCCACATATAATTGTCTCAAGTAAGGGTGTGTGTAAAATGCCTCCACGACATAAAATATATAGTGTCTAGGTCACACACGTATTAAAACCGATTAAAACATTATTGATTTAAGTATTCACGTTAGTAACATAGTAAATAATGAGAATATTATAAAAATTGAAGAATATATAAAAATGACAAATATATATGAAGTAAAATATAATGAGACTTAAAGAACAAAACATTACAAAAATGAACTTTAAATAAGAATGAGAGAGAGAGAGAGAGAGAGAGAGAGAGAGAGAGAGAGAGAGAGAGAGATTTAGATACGCAAACCTGAAATTAAAAGATTATTATGTCTATTTTCAATTACAACTTTGTGAATGAATTTGTTCGTATTGCAATCGGCTATGTAAATTAATGCCCACTAAAAGGTGGGTATTAATTTGAATCGCCATAGGTCTTCTGAATTTTATTGAATTCAGTAATCACTAATGTAGCGGACGGCATTATTAAGTAATGGAGAATGGTTATGCAACAACCAATTATAATGATATTCAAAGTTATTTGATGACGGTATAAGAGAAATTTTCCCTAGATGATTGGCCTAGCCGCAGTCCGATATGGCACAATTATAATTTTTGAAAATAATTTAATAAAAAGTAACTCTATGTGTGAAGTTTCTTTGAATTAGAATTAGAATTTTTAACAGTGGTAAAGCCACGCGGCAGCTTTTGCTGTCGCACGGATGGGCCGGCTCGAACCGGGGTGGTACCACGACCTCACAGAATACCAGCGTGAAGCAGAGGTTTACCTCTGCTTCGTTTGGTGAGTGCAGGTGGCCGGAGGCCCTTTTTACTGGAAATGAGGCATTCCATCTTAGTTCTCACGGGTGACAACGCATCTGCATGAAAACACAAAGTATCTCTCAAGTAATACATATTATATTAAATTAGATTGTTTAGTGCGATTGCCAAGTCAATTTATTTATTTAAAATATAAAAGATTTCAGTATAGATGTGGTCACTTTAAGATGTTGTTAGGTTAGCTAATTTCGTAATAACTTAAGACAGAAGGACCCTTAAGTAGGGACTAAATAAATTAACCGACTTGGTATTACATGCATCTTACAACTTTTTACGGTAGAAGAACTGAGTTGCGAGACTTGACTTTTTTTACAAGTTATGTTTTTGATGGCATCTCATTTCTTTTTGTAGATAGTTATATCTAGGTACCTATCTACACCTATTATTCCTTTATATTATACATATATAGGTATACTGGTTCATTCTCTGCAAATGTAACTTTGTAATCCTATGTATTTATATGGGATTACAAAGTTATTTATGCAGTTGGTGTAACTTGTAAAAAGTTATGTTTTTGATGGCATTATATTTTTTTCAGTATATTCACGATCATTTAATGAATCTACACAAACCAAAATAGTTTTATGAAAAATACTGATGTATATTCTGTGAATACTAGTAACAAACACAAGCCACCAGTTACTCGACTCCAAAGAGTCAGTAATTTCTTCATGGGGCATTGGGTATACGCATTTCTACTAAAATGTTTAAAATTTAGTTGAAGCAAAAATAGTTTAATATGGGTTATTGTACTTTTAAGGCGTACGTGATGGATAATAACTCCTATGAATGAGACGATTGCTACCATGCTGTTCCTAAATGTTTTCATATTTATATTATTATTTTGTGAATTAATATTTAAAAAAAAATCTCGCTAGATTTCTTGCTAGTTCTTTCCAGAATAGAGATGTTTTCCGAACCAGTAACAAAAGCATAAATGACTTTCAATATGTATTCAAAAGAATACATATTGAAAGTCATTTATGCTTTATTATATATATATATATATATATATATATATATATAATTAGAATAGAAAACTATTCTAATTATATTGTGTTGTGCGTACCTTCTGAGCATTTCTAATTATGTAACATATATTCTTTTACAGCGTTTGCAGAAGACGTAATTATGCATAAACCATTAGATAACAATATTATAACTTCACTTTGGAAACAGGTTTCGGCAGGTGTGTCGGCTAAACACTTTCTTTCACACACTTTTACTTTTCCCCTGAGTCTCCAACTTATATTTTTTAAACGTCGTAAAATGTTAACATTACATACATAATACAATATTATGCTAAAAAGGAAGTAAGAAGCGTATGTATGTGTGTTACACACACATACATACAATAATTGTTTAGATAATGATATACACAGAATACATTATACGTAAAATAGCAGTATATTGTGCCTGTATTTCGTATGGTCAGTGTAAACAACTAAAGACCTTTTGTCACTGGTTACGATGCAATTCGTATAAGTCCTCAGGGTAATAATAACAACATATCTGTATTTTGTTTTTGAATCAAAAACAGATGTTTGTGTCTATGGACCAAAGCATCGACCCGTAATTAAAATAAAAGTTACTAAACAACGTATTAAATGAAGGTCTGATGGGTTTAATGCAGTGATTCCCAACCGGTGGTCCGCGGAACACCAGTGGTATTTTATATAATAATTATGTTAAAAGTTGTGATTATTATTTATTGTTAGATTAACACATTATTTTCTTTTACCTTGTGGTCCCTGGTCGAAAAAAAGGTTGGAAACGCTGGTCTAGTGCAAGATATAGTTACAAACAGTGCCGGCCTGAGGCAAGTTTTAGGATGGAGCGAGACCCAATTATGGCGCCCCCTCTTGCTTACCCCTAATATATACCAGTTGTATGTACACATGCAAGCATGAAACTGGGGAAGATCTCGACAACATCTTAAGTAAAATGAATACCGTCGTGGCAGCAACGCGGCACAAGCGGCACGCAACATCAACGACGTTTACGGAGCGAATACTACAAACTAACGCACCGCCTGTTATTGGTTTGCCCCCTTCCGTTCTGGAAATTTCGACCTGAAAAATTATCTCCGTGATCGTCCGAAAACTTTGTTCAATTTAAAGGCGATTCTGGAAGTTGATGACACTCAATGTACGGTGGAATTAGCAGCAGCTTTCCACGTTAGCATCGGATTCTTTCAAACTCAGAGTTTATTTCAGCTTTTTTAGCTGTATCTTAGCTGCAATGAGAGCCTTTGTTAATCCTTCGTCTCTAGGTATATTCTTTTTTGTGCGTCAGTTCTCTGATAAATCTATGCGCTCTGCTTGCATGCATGTGCTGACAAGATTAACATGGAATAAAACGTCGTACAAAATGACTAAAGACAGCAAAAACTTGAACTTCTTAAAATTGGCTGCGAGTGATTTAGCTTCCAAACTTCAGCCACGGGATCAGTTGTGTCGACTCTTCTTCCAAGGCACTTTTTACTTCGGCGTACTGATACCACACCGCTTGCAAGCTGTTGACTCTACTTTCGCATCTTGTTTGACACACCTTCTTTAAAGTTAAGCTCTTCACATGTTTAGAAAGAACTTCCCATCTTTTTGTTTAGTTTGTAAAAAATACAAATAAGCGCTGAAGAATGCCGCGCTCGTTTCAACAAATAAAGCTATACGCACATATGTCAACTAGCCACATGTTCGAAAAAAGAAAAAAGGCTCTCGAGTGGCGGCCTCGTACCGGCGGACGAAGTGTAGGGCGTCTCCCCACTAGATGGAGTGACAACCTGGTAAGATATGCAGGAAGTCGATGGATGCAGGTGGCTCAGGACCGTGTTTTGTGGCATTCTTTGGGGGAGGCCTATGTTCAGCAGTGGACTTGTGAAGGGCTGTAATGATGATGATGACGTGTTCGAAACCAAGATATTGAAAAGCGAGAAAATTTTCATCAATAAACTCAGGCACATGAGCAAAGAAACGGAATAGAGAGTAAGCTTCTAAGGAGCGTGCAAAATTGTTACCTAAATAAGCTAAAAGATTGTATTTTCCTATAATGTATCTAGCTATGCTATTATAAAAGTTTGACTAAGGCGCCTTCTGGGACTTGCGCTAAGCGCCTGGAGCGGCCGCTCCGTTCGCCCTATGGTAGAGCCGGCCCTGGTTACAAAGTATTCTCAGCAATCTGCTTCCATTTAAATTACGGCTCCGTGGCGTAGTGGCTTAGCAATTAGTCGCAACGCTTGGGGTCGCGGGTTCGAATCCCGCACGGAAAAAGTATTTGTATGGCCTACAAATAATTGTTCCGGGTCTGGATGTTTGTCCTTGTGCAATATATGTTTGTAAACTGCCTCTACGATACAGGAGAAAATCTTAGCGTGGAGGTAATGTTTTTTTTAAGAAAAAAAAAGAAATAAAATTACCAAATTGTTTAGATAATTCATTGTACCAGGATTATACACTGAGAATCATCTTGACTCGATGATTACATGAGAATATTTCATCATCATGTGTTTGCCTCATTTTCTGAACGATCCTTCTTCAAATAGAATGTCTCAATTTTCAATTTTTTTGTTATAAAAATGTCTAAAGCTAACTTAAATAATGTGGAAATCTGTGATATGGTTATGTACATATCCCAATATCATAGTACAACATTAACTTAATGAAATGAAATCTAAAATCCAAATTCAGCTTTGTATAAGTTATATAGCCTATAATCAATTATAGATTATACAACTTATTGTATATATTAACTTCAGTTAATACCTCATTATACAACGTGTCCCAAAATTCAACGATAAGCCAACACCGGAGGATAGACTTGCCCCGGACTAATCGGGGAAAAAAAGAAAAAAAAATATATCCCAATTATATTTTAAGTTATATAAAAAAAATGAAATTCTTCAGAAATTGAGACCGTTTATGATATTTTTCACTACCATGACCACAATTTTTTAAATATTTTTTTCTTTTTTTTTTATAGGCAACCTGAATAGTACTGCTATCTACCACAATTCTTAAAAACTCCAGAATAACTCTTGTTTTATCACGAAAATTAATGAAACTTATTTTATTCCCTAAATTTTTTGAAGACTTTTACTTTTAACCAAATTTAACTTATCGTGGTGTAAAAAAAAGTATGTAAAAAGTATAGGAAAACAAGTTATAAAAAAATATTGGCCTATTATTTCTTAACAGGGGCCAAATGACGGTCGGGTGTAATAAAAGTATTAGTTCTTGAAAAATATTTAATATTTCAAAACAAATGGTACAAACAGTTTCACGTGTAATTTATTAAGTTATTAACATTATAGCAAATGTTCGAACTGTTTGCCACCAGCATTAATACACGCACGACATCGCCTTAAAAATGATCGTTTTATTTGTCTTGCATATCTTCTGCTATTAATGTAATCAGCAGCCTGAGTGATATTTCGACGAAGCTCGTCCAATGTCACAATGGGTTTTGAGTAGACCCTGTTTTTAAGACAACCCCAATAGAAGAAGTCCAGGGGGTTCAAATCGGGTGAACGGGGTGGCCATAAGATAGGACCAAGTCGCCCGATCCAACGCCCTGGATACTCTTGATTTAAATATTCTCGCACAGGACGGGCATAATGTGCTGGGCAACCATCATTTTGGAACCATATGTTTTGAAGATCACTTAAGGGCACGTCGTTTAACAATTCTTGCAAGTCATTTTGTAAAAAGTTTAAATAACTATTGCTATCTAAGTTTCCTTGTAACTTTAGGAAGTGGGGATCTTCACTGTGCCTTTGCAGCATTACACGGCAAAATGTGACCCGTAGCGGATAGTCCCGCGGTAATAACGTCTGCACACGCCTGTAGTGATATGGGTGAAGCTTGTGACATTTTAATATTCGATGTGCAGAACTTTTCGGGATTCCTGTAGCTTCTTCTATGGCACGTACCGAAGTAGTCGAGTCATTTTCTATCTCATTGAGAACTTCTTCATCACGATCCAATCTAGGTCTTCCAGCGCTTCTCCTATTGGATGGCATACGACCCTCCGAAAACGCTTGATGCACATTAATAAACACTCGATAATCAGGATATTTTTGAGCATTTGGGTATCTTTCTCGATACAGTCTGCTAGCAGCGTTAGCATTACATCGGCATTCTGCATAGATTAAATGCATATTAGCGTATTCCTGTGGTGTGTACGGTTGCGGCATGTTAAATGCCAAACAGTCCAAAATGCGCCAGAACTCTAAATCACAAAACACACAATCGTAGTCCAAGATAATGCCAGGTCAGTTCAGTTTGCAGATCACTTCCAGTCCAAATAATGCCAGGTCAGTTAAGTTTGCAGGTCGATTCCAGTCCAAAAAGCCAAGCCAAAAGTCGATAGTATGTACGAGGGCCACGTAAGTTGAATTGGCAACGGTGCGCAGTAAACAAAGGAGCAGAGCGTACTGAACCGAGAATAATAACAGCTTCTCTACCTGCCCTGTTGTTGTCTATTTTTAACGTAAATATCTCTATCTATCTATCTCTCTCTAACATCTAAGGTATTAATGCCCCATTTGAATTCCTAGAAATTGTAACGGGGACCCATTTTGCGCATGTAGTAAAAGTGATTACTGACAATTACAATTTAAGGAATTTGGCCCCTGTTTAGAAATAATAGGCCCATATTTTTTTATAACTTGTTTTCCTAGAGTATTATACCATTTTGGAATGTTAGTTAGTTGCGTCAATTTTTAAAAAAACTTGCCATACTAGTGTTCATACTTTTTTTTTACACCACGATAAGTTAAATTTCGTTAAAAGTAAAAGTCTTCAAAAAATTTAGGGAATAAAATAAGTTTCATTAATTTTCGTGATAAAACGAGAGTTATTCTGGAGTTTTTAAGAATTGTAGTAGATAGCTGTACTATTCAGGTTGCTTATAAAAGAAAAAAGAAAAAAATATTTAAATAATTGTGGTCATGGTAGTGAAAAATATCATAAACGGTCTCAATTTCTGAAGAATTTCATTTTTTTTATATAACTTAAAATATAATTGGGATATATTTTTTTTTCTTTTTTTCCCCGATTAGTCCAGGGCAGGTCTATCCTCCGGTGTTGGCTTATCGTTGAATTTTGGGACACGTTGTATAATATATTAATTTGAGTTAATAACGATATTTCTATGCAAAATTTTAAATTATAGTGTTAAATCATTTAATGGCTATTAATTTCATAATTAAAATTTTAATATTTATAGCATAATATAAATATATGTTTTCATCGTCAAAAAATTTACGATTTATAAAAATTGGTGGATGGTCCAATTTAAAAAAAACCGGCCAAGTGCGAGTTGGACTCGCGCATGGAGGGTTCCGATCAAATCCATAGGTATATAAGTTTAAAATTATTTAAAATATTTTTATTATATGATGTAACTAAAAATTTATGCTTTTCGCAATTTTTCCTTTAGCTGTGCTATAAAACGTTGCTTCGTACCAAATTTCAAGATTCTGAGTTGACGGAAAGTACCCTGTAGGTTTTGATTCCCTTGCAAATGTCGAAAATTTGCGGCATAAACGGCTGTACCTTTTGATTGCGTAGGCTTAGAAGTTTGATTTTTTCACAGCTCCAAGGAACAGTAGACTTGAGTATTTGATATGAAGTTCAGCTTGATACCTCCACGCGTTCCTGAGAAAAAGGGTCTTGACAGACAGACAGACAGACCGACAGACAGACGGACAACAAAGTGATCTTATAAGGGTTCCGTTTTTTCCTTTTGAGGTACGGAACCCTAAAAATATGTGTGTCTACAGTTGATAGGCTTTTTTTAAACTACTTGTTCCTTCCAGAATTCTAAGAACCCGAATAACCCCTTTGTGCGCCCTGCTTTCCTAAGGACTGGAGGACTGTACTAGGGATAAGTTCTCCTGTGCCCAGCCTGTGTAAATTGACAAAAAACGTCAGTGATATGATTGACCTACACTCTGACCCCTTATATGCATATTGGAAGCATTCAACTGGCCTTGATTGCTTATTGTGTTTAGTTGTATCTGTTAATGATAATCACTTTCTCTCTTTCGTTTGGATTTTTTTGTACCTTTAAGTAGTTTTTACATTTAGCTAGATTTTTAGTCTGGACCATAATTGTTATATTTTAATCAAAATAATTGTAAAGTAAAAAATAAAGCTGACGGTTGAAAATACCTAAGATAAAATGTAACATAATAAATATGTTAAATTTTAATTAAAGTTCATAAAAATATTTTGAAATTAACGTAGACATCGTGCTGACATCTATCGTATAAAGCACGCAACTCGCTGTCACGCTCTATTGTTACCTACTTAGCTAAAATAGCGTAACCGTGAAGGCATTGTTATAAGTAAAAACTATGATATGAAGAAGTTTTAAGTTGTTGCCACACGGTGGCGTTAATACATACTTTTTAATTAGTTACAATTTTTCTACCTATTAAGCAATCTAAGAAAGTAATTCAACAAAAATTCAATATTTTAAAGTCAAGATATGTAACTGAGACATTTAAGCGTTAAATTGTGTACATTTTGAGACCTACTCTCTTAATTTTTTTATATGATAGAGTGACAAACGAGCACACAGTCCACCTGATGGTAAGTGGTTGCTGTGATCCATAGACATCCACATCTATCCTCAATAAAGAATCAAAATGCAGATGCGTTGTCTCCCGTGAGCACTAAGATGGAATGCCTCTTTTCCAGTAAAAAGGGTCTCCGGTTCTCTACACTCACCATACGAAACACAGCAGCCTTAAGCTGCCATTTTACACTGGTATTCTGTGGGAGCGTGGTCCTTCCCCGGTCGAACCGACCCATTCGTGCTACAACTATACTACTAATATAGCTGCAGCATGGCTCTACCACGTATAAAAATATGTTGTAATAATATACGTTGTATGTTATAAATTATGGAGTTAAAGAAATAATAGTCAGTGTTGGTAATACTTTTCTGTTAAATTCAAACCGTAAAAATTTATTAAACACATTATATTCACAATGATCAATGTCTGTTTTGTCAACACTGAAGATCGAATTCAGATTGTGTGCATCAATCAATAAACTGCTTAATTCTAGACAAATCCTCTCCCATAGGCTAATTGGCGATCGTAGCACCAATTGAACTTGTGACGCATCCTTCCTTGGTCGGTCTGGATATTTTACATATGGTATAAAAAGGTTATACCGAGGAGCGATAAAGACGAGGCCACAAGCTCTTAAAGACATTTGCACTTATGCTAGGATAGGCAAAGGAAAAAATATATCGATATATATCGAATCTATATTTTTAAACAGTATATATCGCGTGATAAACATCGATATATCGATAATCGATATATCGTCATCATTTGCATGATGTAAAGATAAGGTCCAAAATTTTATTTACTGACGGTTGGACGACGAAAAAAAACGATACAACATTTTAAAATATATCGAAATTGATACGAATTCTATACCCTAAAATGAACATCGATATATCGATATTTTTGCCCAAGCCTATCTTATGTAGCATTATTATATAGAAATAGAAAAAACGTTTTTCTTACGAACGGTTTTGTAGCGCACCAAGTGCAAGGAAGAACCAATTAACAAAAAAAAAATTAAAATTAAAATTAAAATGACCTGGAGAATAATAAATAGTGAAACGGGCAAGGTCAAACCGCGCAAGTCGGATTTTCAATTGAATATTAACAATAATTTAACCCGATCTGATCAAGAAGTTGCTATGGCTTTTGAGAAACATTTTACTGATGTTCCTTTGTTGACAACTAAATCATTAAACTCTTCTCCAACTGTCGCCGAATCATTGCTTAAACAAAATGTAAAGGCTTGTTCAAATACTTTTAAATTCCATAGAGTACTGCCAAAAGATATCGTTAAATATTTTAAAACTATTGATGTTAAGAAAACGGCAGATTTATGGGGGATTTCCGTTAAAGTTATTTTATCTATAATAGATATAATAGCACCTTATCTAGCCACTATATTTAATACAAGCGTCGAATCTGGTGTGTTTCCTGATTTAATGAAACTTAGTAAAGTCATACCTTTATATAAATCTGGTAGTACATTAGACCCCGCCAATTTTAGACCAATTTCTGTACTACCAACATTTAGTAAAATTTTTGTAAAAATAATTTTAGATCAAATGTTAAGTTTCTTTAATATTAATAAATTGCTACATAGAAATCAATTCGGTTTTACAAGGGGTCGCTCAACAACTGACGCTGGAGTTGAGCTTATTAAACATATTTTTTGTGCATGGGAGAATTCAGAGGATGCTTTGGGTATATTTTGTGACCTTTCCAAGGCCTTCGACTGCGTTCACCATGAGACATTAATCAGGAAGCTACAGTACTATGGTGTCAAGAACACAGCGCTTAAACTTATAATTTCATATTTAAGTAATAGAATGCACAAAGTTATTATTAATGGTAAAAGTTCTTCCGGGTCACCTGTACTAATGGGTGTCCCTCAGGGCTCAATTCTCGGCCCATTCCTCTTTATAGTGTATATTAATGACTTACCTTCTATTGTAGAGGATAATCATGATATAGTATTATTTGCTGATGATACTTCTTTGATTTTTAAACTTAAACGTAAATCATTTAAATGTGACGAAGTGAATAATGCTATATCAAAATTAGTGCATTGGTTTAACGTTAATAATTTACATTTAAACGGAAATAAAACTAAATGTATTAAATTTACAACAACGAATGTTAGAAATCTGAGTACCAATGTGTTTTTAAATGGGGAAGAACTGAGCCCTGTTGAATCCACTGTTTTTCTTGGCATCACTCTCGACGCAAAGCTTCAGTGGGGCCCCCATATATCCAAACTAGCAAGCAGACTAAGTTCTGCAGCCTATGCTGTAAAAAAGATTAGAGGTCTCACTAGTGTCGAGACAGCTAGATTAGTTTATTTCAGTTATTTCCATAGCATAATGTCTTATGGGATTTTGCTATGGGGACATGCGGCTGATTCAGAAACTATTTTTGTTTTACAGAAGAGGGCCATTAGAGCTATTTACAACCTAAAACTGAGAGAGTCTCTTAGAGATAAATTTAAAGAAATAAATATATTAACTTTGGCCTCTCAGTATATTTACGAAAATTTAATGTATGTTCACAAAAACAAAGGTAGTTTTAGTAAAAAAAGTGATGTGCATTCTGTAAACACTAGGAACAAACACAAGCTAGTGATACCAGTTTCTCGACTCCACAGAGTCAGTAATTCATTCTTGGGGCAATGTATACGATATTACAACAAGGTCCCGGAAAGTGTACAGGCTCTCTCCATTAGCAAGTTTAAATGTTTTGTTAAGTTGAAACTGTATAAAAAGGGTTATTATAGTATAAATGAATACATGGTTGATAATAACCCCTGGGAATGAGGTGATCGCTTCCAAGCTGTTTCTAAAATAAATTTTGTACTTATATAGTTAGTACAACCATTATTGTAAAATTTGCTTTAAAAAAAAGTCCCGCTGGGTTTCTTGCTGGTTCTTCCCAGGACAGAGGTTTTTTTTTTCGAACCAGTGGTAAAGTAAAATAATAATAAAGTAAAAAATGACTTTCAATAAGTATTACACATGTGATCTATATTGAATAAAAAATTATTCTATTCTATTCTATTCTATTCTATTCTATTCTAACAAATAAAATAATGCTTTAATAACTTAAGTGTTAACATTGTTTAAAGAAACTGTTTTATTTGCACTTCGTATACAATAAAATGAATCGTAACGGTAAACATAGCGTTTGTTGAATATAGGAAGCGAGTATAAGCCGCAACTAAGATACCCGTAGGTACGTGATGGAATTGGAATTTAGGTTGTCTTCAAACTAGCGCCCTGCATCTAAGCTACCACAGCATACTATGAAAAACCTTTCCCCTGCAATATTATACGTGGTAGAGCCATACTGCAGCTAAATTGGTAGTATAGTTGTAGCACGAATAGGTCAGCTCGGCCGGGGAAGGACCACACTCTCACAAAATACCAGCGTAAAATAGCAGCTTAGCACTACTGTGTTTCGTATGGTGAGTGTAGAGAACCGGATACACATTTTACTGGAAAGGAGGCATTCTATCTTAGTCCTCACGGCTGACAACGCATCTGCATTTTGATTCGCAAACGAGGATAGATGTGGATGTCTATGGACCACAGCAACCACTTACCATCAGGTGGACTCTGCGCTCGTTTGTCACCCTATCCTATAAAAACAATTGAATGTCTCTATATACTCTTACTCTTACTACGATATATAACATAGCTATGTCTCTTTTTATTATAATATACCCGGATTATCAAAATATGAAAAATATGCTTGAACAATGCATATATTTACATAGTCGGCAACTTGTATGTTATATACCAATTTAGTATCTTGAAACAGATACTTTTTTTTATTCAATATAGATTATAAATAATACTTATTGAAAGTCACTCTTTCATTTAATTACCACTGGTTCGAGAAAAAAACCTCCCCCTGGGAAGAATTAGCAAGAAACCCAGCGGGCTTTTTTTTTTAAATAACTGCTTACAATCATGGAATCACAATTAACCACTCAAAACAAATTAGAAAAAGCTTGGTAGCGATCACCACATTCTCTGGGGTTATTATCATCCATAAATTCCTTAATACTCACACAAAAGTAGTATAGTACGCGAGCAACTTAGGTTTCGTCCCGGCCAACACTAATGCAATGTCCATTGCAATTTCAAGTGCTGACTTAAAGGCTGGCAAATTGTGAGGAAAACTCCATGTCTAATGAATAAATATTCCAAAGTCATGTCAAGTGATGGCTCCGTGGCGCAATGGCTGAACATCGAGTTGCGTCGCTGAAGGCCACGGGTTTGAATCCCGCACGGAACAAGTATTTGTCTGGCCTACAAATAATTGTGCCAGGTCTAGATATTTGTCCTTGTGCAATTTATGTTTGTAAACTGCCTTCATGATACTGGAGAAAATCCTAGTGTGGGGGTGACGTTTAAAAAAAATCAAGTCTACCAACACTCACTGGAACAGCACGACGGTTTTTATCGTAGCGTCACAGAAATAAGATCTCTCCATTACAGCTTATCAAAGTATCAGTGGTAGAGCCACGCGGCAGCTTCTGCTGTCGCACGGATGGGCCGGCTCGAACCGGGGTGGTACCACGACCTCACAGAATACCAGCGTGAAGTAGAGGTTTACCTCTGCGTTTTGCTTGGTGAGTGCAGGTGGCCGGAGGCCCTTTCTACTGGAAATGAGGCATTCCATCTTAGTCCTCACGGGTGACAACGCATCTACATTTTGATTTGTAATAGAGGATAGACGTAGATGTCTATGGGCCGCAGCAACCACTTACCATCAGGTGGACTGTGTGCTCGTTTGTCACCCTTATCCTATAAAAAAAAGTCCACTGCTAAATATATGTCTCTGCATAGACTGCATAGACTCATAGAGAAATATTAGTTATAGTTGCCTCAAGTGGCAGATGGGTTGGAAACCGCAGTTTTTTATTTTCTACTTCTTATTAGATAGACGTTTCTGCCCATCTCCTGGAGGCCCGCAGGGCCCTGCCCTTTGGAGGCGGCAAAGGGAACGAACCCTTTGCCGCCTCCAACGACATCCACGGTTCCTTATTATTATATATGGGTTAGTTATTCTTAGACCTTCCCTACATGGTTTATCCTACAATGGGTCGTATATATAGACTATAACATTACACAAACTAGATGAACTTTTATCTATGTTATTTCAAAATAGTAATAGTCACAATCTTCTTCGGCAAAATTGAATAAAATTTCCCATTCATCTGACAGACCAATTTTAGTTGAACTAACGTTAAAATTGCACTGAATAGAGACTAAAAATAATTTTGCCACCTTAATTAATTCACACACTGCGACGGAGCTTTAAGGTCGGTAGTCGGAAACAGTCTCGAGTTTAAACTCCTACTTCATAACGTCAAATTTATGTAACATAATATGGCCTAGACTCAAATTTTGACAATGTGGAGTTTTAATTTTGTCTGTAAATACCGGCCTAAATTCTATCTTCATTATCTCGATTGTTGGTGATTCACCACCGTGCGTTTCTCTGGGCATTTTCTCTCACAAACCTCCAGGATTTTACTGTAGCCAGAATTTTCCGGATAATGACGTGAGAAGCTTGAAAAAAGCTTACTCCTTTCAAAAATGCCGACAACGAACCTGCAATTTCTCTGGTGTTTCAGATGCTATAGGCAGTAGTTATTTTATTATCAGGTGAGCCAACGCTAGTATGCCCCTTTTCTATAACAAAAATGCTTAGAATTTCACGTATCCTCTTTTTTTCTTCACCAGCTTGTAACTATATACTGTTGGACTATTGTAGGAATAAAATTCCGAAATATTCACGTTTATTGTGTAGATTGTTAATCCTAGTATCAAATGACCAGATTGCATCCAGTTTACATTTGGCACATACATACGTGATGGTATAACGCCATCTTTACAGCCTTTCCTAAAGTTGTATCTAATAACACCCACAGGACTAATTTAGGGCTAGGTTCTCATACGCCGAATCAATCGTCGTTACAATCACAATTATAAACTAGTCATTAGTATTAGTATTGTAATAGGATCGTTGAAATCTTTTACACGTAAGATTGAGCAACAGCTACTAACGAAAATAAAATATAAAATAAGTGTAATATTATTTTCCATGATGTACATAAAATATATCATTTATATCTATATATTATTGTGTTCATACATAAAACCAAATTTAGCGGAGTTCAAACAAATCTGTAAAATTTATATAAAAAAAAACTACGAAATAAAAAGATATATGCGAACCAAGTCGCGGGCACAGCCAGTTTCAAATAACACAATATTTTGTATCCACGTCACCTCCGTTGTGTTAAAATTAAATATAATCTCTATAATATGTATATAAAAATCAATTACTGTCAGTTAGTCTCACTAAAACTGAAAAACGGCCCGACCGATTTTGATAAATTTATTGTGCGTCCTGAATGGGTCCTTAGATGGTTTAGATTCAAATTTAGACCCGATAGGTGACGCTGTTGTCGCGATCTAGAAATTACCCGTGAGAATCCAGGGTGGATCACTAGTACATGATAAAATGATCGTACATTACATTTTTATTTGTTTATGTTTTTACATTATGGCTAGAAAAACAAAGTATTTTTTTATAATTATATTAAAAAACAAAAAAACTCATACGCATCATTACTTTTCAGAGGTAAAACAAAGTATTACACCACATACATAATGACATTAATATATAAGTACCAACGCATTGATAAATTAAGTAATCTAAGACAATAGTATACTCACAGTGTAAGAGCTTTTTATAATCTTCATTAGCAACAGTATCATTCTCGCACTCAAAAAGTGAGTGATGTATATGAAACAAAAAAACATGCGTAAGTGTCGTGGAATACTCGGTTGGAACCAAGTTTCTTTCGTAGTATATTATTATTAACAAACGTATTTACAAATACAA
Source organism: Parnassius glacialis (assembly GCA_033319125.1). Classification (NCBI taxonomy): domain Eukaryota; kingdom Metazoa; phylum Arthropoda; class Insecta; order Lepidoptera; family Papilionidae; genus Parnassius; species Parnassius glacialis. Next base: position 35,350,045 of record JAVANC010000011.1, on the reverse strand, counting down.
ATAAATGAATTACTAGCATCTCTTAAAATGAAGCGTCATTTAAAGTAGTAATAAAAATAATTATTTCATAGCAAGATAAGAAAAAGTGCGAGGGAGATGGATATTATTCCATCTCGCATCCTTATAGCCGCCAAGGCCGTCTACACTACATCAGAAGGGGTCGTGACGGAAAAATCTTACACTTATAGTCGCCTAGCTCCATCCGCTAAATCCGTACCGTCCGATAAAGAACTTCGTTCCAAAAACTAAATGATGCGTAATCTGCCCGACACTTATACTGCCTCGTTTGTCTAGAGTTCATAAGCGCGGCTGCTGGTCATGTGTATCCCGGGTTCGAATCCCAGGTCTAGGCAAAATTAGTTATCGGGTTTTTCTGTCAAAATTCTCAGTAACCACCCGGAGTCAGAAAGTTGGCGGTGATTCACCTCCGTGCCTCGGAATTCAGGTCGTGTTGGATTGAAGGCAACTCTTTATTGAGACTTGCCACCGTGACCAAAACACAGTCTGGAGGACATTTTCGTTTGCTGAACATAGGCAGACACAGGCCACAGATTGCTTCATAGGGGATTTTGCTATAGTGACCACGCTTGGGAGGCCGATGGTCAATTTTTTAGATTTTATTAGAAATACACTGCTGTCCATCTCCTTATCTCCTCGCTTGTTGCCTTGATAGCTGCTCTGTCGCCTCTTTGTGTGTCATACGTATTTGAAGATGTTAACGTTAATTTGCTTATAAGCTTGATATTTTTTCAGAGACTAGCTATGAAATTTTTTGATAGCGGCAAGTGCAAAATGACTTGTGGAAATATATTTTTTATTTCTATAAATATCAATATCATATATATGGCTTTCTGCGAATAAACGACCTCACATCAAATATAAAGTAGTCAAGTTGTCGTTTTTATCATTATTTTGTTGCAAAGTAAAGATGCTAAAATGATTTCTTATGTGAGCGAACAATAAATATTTAAATAAACTATTATTTATAGAATTTATCACATATATTAACTTATTTTATATCTGTCAATATACGCGAAAAATCCCTAATAAAGTTAAATTAAAATTTTTGTACAACCGACTTCAATATAAATTATTAAGAATAACTCAAAAACTTAACGTGGTAGAGCCATACTGCAGCTATATCAATAGTATAGTTGTAGCACGAATGGGTCGGCTCGACCGGAGAAGGACCACGCTCGTAAGGTGAGTGTAGAGAACCGGAGACCCTTTTTACTGGAAATGAGGCATTCCATCTTAGTCCTCACGGGTGACAACACATCTGCATTTTGTTTAATGCAGATGTCTATGGGCCACAGCAACCACTTACCATCAGGTGGACTGTGTGCTCGTTTCTCACCTTTATCTATATTTATTATATTATATTAAAAAAAACTATTGGTCAGACCTTGATAAAATTTATATGGGACCAGCTTTCAAATAAAAAGAGAATAATCGAAATCGGTTCACCAAGTAAAAAGTTATGAGGTAACACACATAAAAAACATACAGTCGAATTGAGTACCGTCTCTTTTTTGAAGTTGGTAGATAATTTAAAATTAAAAATTTTGTACAGCCGATTTCAATAAAAATTATTAAGAATAACTCAAAAACTATTGGTCAAATCTTGATCAAATTTATTTGGGACCACATGAGAAGCACCAGCTTTCATATAAAAAAAGAATCATTCAAATCGATTTACCCAGAAGAAAGTTATGAGATAACACACATAAAAAAACGTACAGTCGAATTGAGTACCGTCTGCTTTTTGAAGGCGATTAAATATTAGTTTCATTTTCTGCCAACCAAAAAGGTGTGTGTTACCTCATAACTTTTTACTGGGTGAACCGATTTGATGATTCTTTTTTTATTTGAAAGCTGGTACTTCTCGTGTGGTCCCATATGAATTTGATCAAAGTCAGACCAATAGTTTTTGAGTTATTCTTAATAACTTATATTGAAGTCGGCTGTACAAAATTTTTATTTTAAATTATAATAAAGAAGTTCTCCTCGTTGATTTTGTCTATGATGACAACTTTTTTTAATGTTCAAACTAACAGGAACTCACTACTCTGTCTGTCATTACGGGGTACCGCCGTGCCGTGGCTCTAAATCGGTACGCATTTTTATGACTCTGAAACTTTTTATTATTTCAGTTACCCATATCGCGTTATACTACAATTTATTTTAACACTAAGTATCGCAGAACCGTGTTACCGTTACAATTCAATGCGCATACATACGTTTTTGTATTTAGGTGCCTTCCTAATTGTTTTAATTGCAATATATGGTGTAAATAACAGTAATTGAAGAATTACTTTCAATTATACCAACTTCAGTGTAGTGGCGAAGTCAGAATATCCTAGTGGATGATGATATGAGGTAGTCCTCATATCGTGGGTGTCGTAAAAGGCGACAGAGGGAAACGAACCAGGAGATAGACAGCAGTGTCTTCCTACTAACAATTGGTAAATAAAACAAAAACTGTTACCAACCCGCCTGCCAAGCATGGCAACTATAGCGAATATCCGTCTTATGAGGCAATCTATGGTGGAGGCCTATGTTCAGCAGTAGACTGTAATGGTAACGGGAACGGTATAAAAATTTTGAAGTTATTAGGTAGACGCTCCTGCTCACCTCCTGATTTGTTTCCCTCTGTCGCCTCTTACGACACCCACGGGATGATGAATAGCTGATATTCTTACACGGCCACTAAACGGTAAATTTTTATTTTTATTTTCATACGACTTAAGGAAAAATGGCGTGACAGATTTTATCACCATGCTACTATACAGGATGTCTTGTATTAATCCTAATCATAAATAGATTTTGCTTCTCTCTTCAAAGCTAGGATCACTATCATGCTCTGTGATTGTTAGAAAGTATTCTAGATTTTACGCAGCGATAAGTTACTGCAAATAAAAAAACCGTATGCGTCATACAAAAGTAGTCTTCAGACTTATAATTCTTTGTAAGTTTGCTGTATCAATCACACTAGAAAATAAAAAAGATATTGAGGAATTGCATATATGTTTCATTGAATACTTTCGTTTTAATTTTTCTTTCTTCTTTTTTTTATCACGTTATTTTTATTTAATATTTAAGTTTTTAAAATTTTGTTAATCGGTGGTCATGTTTTATTTAAATCCTTTAAACAAAATCGTTGCAAAATCTAGTTTTGGTGATGACGATGCTGTTTGTTAGGAGACATTTATAGCATAACAGGACTCAGCGCTCGAGCTATAAAATGATAAGGTATTTATTTATATAATTTTTAGCATGTCATGAATAGAAATATAGGAACCGTAGAAATAACTGTTAAAATTGCTTTCGCACTTTATTTTAGAAACAAGGATAATTAAACCAAAATGAGGTACTTATAAAAGATAATTCACTTGCCATAGTTTAGTTAGTGTTTTATTGCATAGTTGTATTAATGTAAGGTAGTTTTAAAAGACATTTTTTAGGGTTCCGTACCTCAAAAGGAAAAAAACGGAACCCTTATAGGATCACTTTGTTGTCCGTTTGTCTGTCTGTCTGTCAAGACCCTTTTTCTCAGGAACCCGTGGAGGTATCAAGTTGAAATTCATATCAAACACTCAAGTCTATTGTACCTTAGAGTTGTGAAAAAATCAAACTTCTAAGCCAATACAATCAAAAGATACAGCCGTTTATGCCGTAAATTTTCGACATTCGCAAGGGAATCAAAACCTAATGGGTACTTTCCGTGAACTCAGAATCTTGAAATTTCGTACAAAGCAACGTTTTACAACACAGATAAAGGAAAAATTGCGAAAAGCAAAAGTTTTTAGTTACATCATATAATAAAAATATTTTAATATTATAGTTGATAAACAATTATATTAATTATGTTTAAATTGAGTCATTGTAAGAGAAATTGGACGCACTGTCAATAAATTAATGTTAATTTATACGCAACTTCTGACTAGAAAGTTTGCCGTCTAAAAAGTAAACAGCTTTAATATATTTTTATATATTCACATATTTTTATCACTTTTCCACAAGGTTTTTTACTATTATAATATAGTACTTGCTTATTATTTCACCTGATGTGGTAGGTATTATATAGCCGAATATGGTATAACACACTTAGTTTAATTTTGTATACTCTTGCTTATATCAAATTAATGCTCTATGTCATTAAAAGGTATGTAAGGAATATTCCAACCTTTATTTTAAATGCCAACCCAAAGTAGCCTTTATGCTGGCGGCATAGGAATATCCATCACCCCAATTTCGTTCAGTGGGTGTCGTAGGAAGGGTATATAAAATGCCAGAAATTTTGTTAAAAGGCATACTTTAAAATAGATCAAAATAATGTGGACAATTATGTGAACTAACAATTCCTATTCTGCACTTGAAACCCTCTGGCTTCTGTTATATATTATTAAAATAAAATATGAAATTAAAAAGAATCAAATCATCATCCCAATTTGACAACGTATGTATTTATAATTTGAAAAAAATTCTAAGGCCCGTATAAACGTTACTAAACGACGAACTCAAGTGCGTAATCATTTGATACGCCTTCATTACGATATCAGCATCTTAAGATCGTTGCTAATTAATAAACACATAAAAACAGTATCTCAATACTTTGGAATACTGTTCTGTGACTTGCACTCAAGTACACACACTTGATAGTCGAGTTTCGTTTATTAATCAGTGTGGTACTCAGCTGATATCGTAAAACTAAACTGCATCTTGAGATATGTTTATTAATAAGATCATAACCTCAAGATTGTACTCAAGTGCGTGTACTTGAGCTGAGTAACGTTTATTAATACGGGCCTAAATCTCTTCTTCTTCTTCTTCAATTTTCTCTCGAAATATGAGTGATAGATTTATGTCTCCGTCACACGGTAATACATATACATATAAGTCTTTAAATGTAATGATATTTAAACGATTCGTTCCAGTTACATATCACGTTCTTCAGTTTTATGTTCTCCTAGTCAACTTGGATCACGGTGACAATTTCCGAGTAAGATTTCAAATATAAAATAGTGCACGTGTATGCGCAAGAAGCACTTGAAGGTTAGAATGATTTAGTGTACAGCAGCATTCTAACCTGGCAGTAGCTAATGTAATAATATCGTAGTCCTTAGAAACGCGACACGACCAGCGAGAGATCAGAGAGAGTAAACATCGCCAACTTCCTGACCCTGGGCTACTGAGGATTCGTTCACAGGAAAACCCAATAACTGTAATCGACCTGAGCCGGTATTTGAACCCGAGACCACATGAAGAGTAATAGAGCAGACGATCCACGAATTAAGTGCGTGAAAGATAATTCATAACACATTATAGACATTATAATAGACGTAACTCTTTCGATTTCTCATAGTATTTCTAATCCGTAAAGAATGTAAAAGCCTTATTGAAGGTAATAAAATCTCTACAAAATCACTGTTCTAAGTCACGCAATATCTCAATTAGTAAACATTATTAACTTATAATACATGCCCTTCTTATAGAGTGGAAAGCAAAGTTATAGCTTATATATGTCCCACTGCTGGGCTTAACCTTATTTCTAATTCAAATACGAGTTATTGTAATTCATATAAGTCTAAAACAAACAAAACAACAACTAAATCTCTTGCGGAATACGTACATACATAAAAAGACAAAAAAAACTATCTGTACTAAAACTTAACCTCTTTTATATCCTTTCAGGTTTTCTGTTCAATTAGGACTTTGTACTCATCCAAAAATGTCTTGCGGACCTTGCTGTGGTGGATGTTGTGGTAGATGCTATGGTGGGTGCTGCAGCGGACCCTGTTGTCCATGCATCACTATCTACACGTGCTGTACGAAGATCTGTTAGTGCGTTGCCATGGCCAGTGTCTGCAATACTTCGTCTCACCATATTATAATTGGTGCCGATACGTGAAATAAATATGTATGTATATGTATGAATATGTATAAAATAAATATGTATATGTCTTAGTAGTTAATATTTTATTCCTTAGACATGTAGGTTTCCTCCCAATGTTTTCCTTAATCGACAAACCCGTGATAAACCAGCACTCAAAATTGCAATTCGGCGCTGACGGGGATTGAAATGCGTGAACAAGCTCTACAGGCAGATCACCTGGTCTTCAACGGCAGATCAAATCTATTGATATGATTTTTGTTTCAGCCAATCAGACTGAAAACGGGCTGCAGGGCAATACCCGTCTTTATGTAGGCTCCGCTTCGCTTCACCGTAGATGACTAAGCCAACCAACTGGGCATAATTTCTCTAAATTAAATATTAATAGATATTATTTGTTATATAATTTATTAAGATTTGAGGGTACATATTTAAAACGTTATTTTTGAAAGTAAGATTTATTACTTAAATTGTATAGTTCCATATTTACTTTCAAAGATTTCTAATAAATACTTATTTGCAACGGAAAGTTGAAATCAACATTATAAAATGAAACCTACTATAAATAAATATCTTTTTAATTTTTAGTTTTTAATAAATTCAGTCAAAGACTTTAAAATATTGATGACTGTGGCGAAATTAAAACTATAAAGATTCTTTGTATATTAACGGAGCAGATCAAAAGACATTATTAGTGTACACATACCCTAACAAGCGATTATGAATTTCGCCCATCACTACGTAGCAATATTAAAAGGCAAGGTGGTTCTAGCTCTTCGTATATGTAACACCTACGTATGCAATTCAAAGCAATTATTGAGTACGGTAAATAAATAAATGAGATAAAAACTACCGCCTGGTACGCTCCAATTCCCTTATGTGATTCCGTGATTCAGCGTCCGCTCGCCACTTTATTACTTGACTGTACTTCAAAATAGGATTAATTTGTTATTTAAATCAGGACAATGAGAGCATTCACGCCTTTTTTCCACCAGGGCGGCGCCACTTAAAAATGATTTTACTTAGGAATCAGGCGAAATATCTAACACATTTCATGGCGAGTAAGTTAATTTGTAATAACAGTTATATTTTTATTAATTAGATTGAAACTAATAAACCAATCTACGGATATTCCTAGAAGAAGAAAAATAAAAAAGACTAAAAATTGCAAAATAATTAAGAGCAAACCACTGCGGCATTGCTTTGTGTGTTTACTTATTACCCTAGAAACCGATAAAATGTTATTCAAAACGCAACATCTCAATTTTATGACACTGTACTGACCAGGCAGAAGTTGTTCTGCCCTTTCCGACAACCCTTGTACCAATAAAAAAATCCTTAAAATCACAATAAAAATATTGAGCGTGTAAAAACTATCCTAGCTCTCAAGTTAGACCAAACTGCACAAAGTGTGCAAAATTTCATTGAAATCAGTTCTGTAGTTTAGGAATTCATCGCTGACAAACATTGTGATAAGCAATTTTTATATACAAAGGTTGTGTAACAAAAAAACTTCACCTGAGTCCCAACTGAATACCAGCGTGAAATAGCAGCTTAACGCAGCTGTGTTTCGTATGGTGAGTGTAGAAATCCGGAGACCCTTTTTACTGGAAACGAGGCATTCGATCTTAGTCCTCACGGGTGACAACGCATCTGCATTTTGATTCGCAAACGAGGATAGATGTAGATGTATATAGGCCACAGCAACCTAAATTGCCATGCCATCCCATACGAAATACAGCAGCGTTAAGGTGCTATTTTACGCTGGTATTCTGTAAGTTAGTATTTTACGCTGGTATTACCGGGTCGAGCTGGCCATTCGTGCCACATCTATATTACTAATACAGCTGCAGCATCTACCACGTATAATGTATCCTATCTAAGAATATTATCCATATTGATAAATAATAGAAGTACTCATTAAACTTAAAATGTTAAACGCTAATTTCGTCATACAAATTTATAAACGCAGTTTCATCATACAAATGTATGTCGTAAACGAAATTAACCTTTTGCAGCTCTATAAAATAAAATATATAAAGGATCTTATTACTTTTGTACAAAAGTTTTCTAATTAATTTATAGCAATATTGATTCAATTTAAAAATGAATTACAGATATGCAATATGCAAATTCGTTAAGACATTTTAAGAATATTTTTTCTTATTACCTATCAACTCACTTGACAAAATGAGGTCAACTGTGTGTCACGTTTGCTTTGATCAATCCCAACGCTTCTATTACATTTCATAAAGTAGTATTGTTAAAAGTATCAATAAATATATAACATATGTTATAAATAATCGAGAACAAAAGTATTTTGATCATAAAAGCAGTTCATCTGTATTTTTTATAGCATAAGATTGACAAACGAGCACACAGTCCACCTTTTGGAAAATGGACACTGTGGCCCATAGACATCTACATGTATCCTCGATTGAGAATCAAAATTCGGATACGTTGTCGCCCCTAAGGTCAAGATGAAATGCCTCGTATCTTTTTTTTTTTTTTATAGGATAAGGGTGACAAACGAGCACACAGTCCACCTGATGGTAAGTGGTTGCTGCGGCCAATAGACATCTACATCTTTCCTCGTTTGCGAATCAAAATGCAGATGCGTTGTCATCCGTGAGGACTAAGATGGAATGCCTCATTTCCAGTAAAAAGGGCCTCCGGCCACCTGCACTCACCAAGCGAAACGTAGAGGTAAACCTCTACTTCACGCTGGTTTAAAATCTAGTAGGGTACTCATATAATGTCTACAATCTACATAAAATACATATGTGGTACATGTGCCCCGCTTTGTTAAGTCAGTAGTAAGTTCCGATAGGATTAACATGACATACAAACTTGCAGAAGAAACTAAAAAAAATCATGACGGTAAAATCGTCCAACTACGATAGCAGTTAATACCATTTACTTTAAACGTTTACTACAATTTTTAGTATAAAATAGCAATTTTTTTAGAGATAATAAAATTACTTAGCTGTGGTAGTTAAGAAGGTTGGCGTTGACCTTAAATATCAAAGTAAGAAATTAATAATTGCATTTTAATTGCTAATTTACCACGTGCTCGGCTGTGGTGGAAAAATGCGTGAGAAAAGAGACATATCTATTTTGGAAACACTCATTGGTACATGGCGTCATGCTCTTCTCCAAGGATCCTTTTAGAAATAGAGGCGGACTGGGCCCAGCTGTGCTTTTACTTTACTCGGGAAATGTTTGTAATTTGCATTTTTTTGTTAGTAAAATTTATATGGTACAGAAAAGAATGAGACCGAGAACAGTAAACTGTAATCGTAACCAGTCGACTAACTAAAAGGGAAATTAATTAAAATCGCGTCACAAAAATAGACATAACAGTTACAGGCTTTTAACGTCTCAAAGCTGGCCATAGGCCTCCTCTCAATCCTAAGATGGAAGAATTGATAATGGAGGATCTGCTTGGGTCAAATTTTATACTTCATTGCATGGTGGCGAACTTCACAAATTCACAAAATATTGTTTAAAAATAGAAATATTTTGAACAAACGAACATTTACGTTTTTATTTATATAGATTATATGTCTAATATAATTTAAATTTAAAAATTTTGTACACCGACTTCAATTTAAGTTATTAAGAAGAACTCAAAAACTATTGGTCAGACCTTGATCAAGATTTATATGGGACCACATGTGAAGTACCAGCTTTAAAATAAAAAAAGAATCATCGAAATCGCTACACCCAGTAAAAAAACATACAGTCGAATTGAGGACCTTCTCCTTTTTGAAGTCGGTAGAAAAAAACTAATTCTCACGACCTGACCAATATTGTTGACCTTATACTCATAGGTCGGTAAATAATCGCCAGTTATGGTGTAAACTCCACAAAGTCCAAATATGAATCTAGACCTACTAGGTTTATACGTGGTAGATCTATGCTGCAGCTATATTCAACAGTGGTAGAGCCACGCGGCATCTTTTGCTGTCGCACGGATGGGCCGGCTCGAACCGGGGTGGTACCACGACCTCACAGAAAACCAGCGTGAAGTAGAGGTTCACCTCTGCGTTTCGCTTGGTGAGTGCAGGTGGCCGGAGGCCCTTTTTACTGGAAATGAGGCATTCCATCTTAGTCCACACCGGTGACAACGCATCTACATTTTGATTTGTAATAGAGGATAGATGTAGATGTCTATGGGCCGCAGCAACCACTTACTATCAGGTGGACTGTGTGCTCGTTTGTCACCCTTATCCTATAAAAAAAAAAAAAAAAAAAAATATTGTGGTTGCATAACGAATAGATCGGCTCGACCAGGGAAGGACCACGCCCTCACAGAAAACCAGCATAAAATAACAGTTCAATGCTGCTGTGTTTCGTATGATGATTGTAGAGAACCGGAGACCCTTTTTACTGGAAACGAGACATTCCATGTTAGTCTTCAGGGGCAGCAATCCATCTTCATTTTGACAATTAATCGATAATAAATGTAGATGCCCATGAGTCACAGCATCCACTTACCATTAGGTAGACTGTGTGCTCGTATGTCACACTCTTTCAATAAAAAAAAACTACAAGTTACATAAATTTTGACGTTGTGGAGTTCGGATTTAAACGCAAGATTGTCTCTGTATACCCGCCATAATGACAAAATATTCAAAAAGCTGAGTTTCTTAAATAAATAAAAAAAACAATAATTACGTTCAATCAATGATACTGTACTTCTTTATCAGTACCTAAATAATTTTAGAAAAGCCCCGAAATTACTGTAATGCTTATTACACGATTATTTACAAAACATGTAAAAATATAACAGTGGTAGAGCCACGCGGCAGCTTTTGCTGTCGCACGGATGGGCCGGCTCGAATCAGGGTGGTACCACGACCTCACAGAATACCAGCGTGAAGTAGAGGTTTACCTCTGCGTTTCGCTTGGTGAGTGCAGGTGGCCGGAGGCCCTTTTTACTGGAAATGAGGCATTCCATCTTAGTCCTCGCGGGTGACAACGCATCTGCATTTTGATTCGCAAACGAGGATAGATGTAGATGTCTATGGGCCGCAGCAACCACTTACCATCAGGTGGACTGTGTGCTCGTTTGTCACCCATATCCTATAAAAAAAAATATTATACGGGTGCCTATCTTTATATATAAAAATTAAGTGTCACGTTGTTTGTCCGCGATGAACTCCTAAACTACTGAACTGATTTCAATGAAATTTTGCGCACACTGTGCAACTGCACAACTTGAGAGATAGTATAGTTTTTATCCTGATAAGTGAAGCTCAATATTTTTTTATTACCAATTTAAGGATTTTGTATATGAAGGGTCGTCGAAAATGGCAGAACAACGTCTGCCTGGCCAGCTAGTTACATATAAATCTATGATACGAGTCAGTCCTTTCACAACTAATATAAAAGTGATCTGTTATAGCGTCGCAAAAACCTTCATTAGGCTGGCAAGAAACGCGGGAATAACGCAACGCTAGTAACATAGTGACCAGATCTCTATTAACCGGTATTTTCAAACTGCACAAAAACAAATGAGCGGTCTTTCCCTATCTACAAAAACAAAATGTAAAGTGTAATAAGGATTTACAATATAATTGGCATTAAATTAGAGAGTCTACTTATGGATATGTGTTTAAATAAAATAGCCTTTGTTATAATGACCAAATACGTACAAAAGTTGTATGCATTCTCAATTTAATTTTAGGTTATGTTAATTTAATTATTCTGCAGTGAAAGAATGCACCAGCAACCATTTTTAAATTGTTGCCAAGCAATTTGCCTCTTAAGACGGTCGTCTTTTAATTTCCACCATTAAAATTTATTTTGATCTAATATTCTCCAATTTTAATCCCCTTATTGGGGTTTTAGCTTTGTGCCCTTTTTCAAATTCTATGGCACTTTTTTTTAAATAATATCAGATATTTCCTATTTTATTAATTATTAAATGCCCTGTGCTTTTTAGGATTGCTTGATGGAAGCCTATGTTCAGCAGTGAACTTGTGAAGGGATGTTAGACATAAGCCTAAAAACCTACCCAGAAATGATAGTTGACCTGAAGGGCTGTAATCATGATGAATAATTGTTATTAATATTTTAAAATAATAATTTACCTGATTTTATCGCCATTGTCTTGACCAGCGTATTTTAAATCTAACATTTACAAACCCAGCAGACTTGAACTAAGTCGGTGGATATCTCCTTGGCATTATTTTCAGATTTTTAAATGTTCTTATTCATTTAGGATAACAACAGCCTTACAATACTATAACAAACAAATTTTACAAATAATTTTAGAAAATTCGGCCAATAACAGTTATCTACTAACTTCATTTGATAAGGGTATGTGTTAACAAAAACGTTTACATATATAGGAAGTGATGGTATAATGGATTATTTTAGTCACTAAACCTTTTTTTTTTATAGGATAAGGGTGACAAACGAGCACACAGTCCACCTGATGGTAAGTGATTGCTGCGGCCCATAGACATCTACATCAATCCTCTATCACAAATCAAAATGTAGATGCGTCGTCACCCAAGAGGACTAAGATGGAATGCCTCATTTCCAGTAAAAAGGGCCTCCGGCCACCTGCACTCACCAAGCGAAACACAGAGGTAAACCTCTACTTCACGCTAGTTTTCTGTGAGGTCGTGGTACCACCCCGGTTCGAGCCGGCCCATCCGTGCGACAGCAAAAGCTGCCGCGTGGCTCTACCACTGTATAAAACCTAAGATCAATCAAACTTACCAAAATCTAGAAAATATTAGCATTAATAACAATGAAATGACCTTTAATTAAGTTTTGAACAGTTTTTATCCACTGCAACATTAAAACTGCTTCAAGACAGGTTGAATATGAATCTTCTGAATTGATCCGTTCATTATTTGAACCTTATTACCTTATTATATATACTACTTAGTTTAGGTGACTTCTCTATAGTGAAAATATGTTCAACTCCTATTTTTATCAACTCGCACTTGCCGTCATTTTCTAATCGTCATAGATAATAATTGTGATAACATAATACGCCAATGTTACACGAGACACGTAACGGAAACGCTATTAGGTTACGTTACGTTGATTTCAGTTTTCAGACTACCAATAAACATTACGCAAACCCATTAAGTTACAAATGTGTAATTTATGTCCTAATTCTATGCACATGACTGTCTAAGAGTTCAATAAAAAAGATATCGGCAATATTAACATTATTTAACAAAATATTTAGGATAACATTTACCAAACATAGTTTTTAGCACCGGACCGACTTTATTTAATTTTGATTGACAAGGATATAACGCAAGTGTTTTAATTTAGCTCAAATCTGTAACAATAATTCTACTAGAAAGTCAGCAATCGTACATAAATAAGTAATAAAATTGTAATAACTAAAAATATACCTTTAAGAACCTAATAAATTTAGCTTAAACTTAGGTACACATCAATTCTGCAACATGCTTATGACAATAACTGTCTCTATTAGTTATTTTATTTTGTAATATTTTAATGAAAATGATTTAAATGTGACAAGATTAAACTAAAATATTATTTATTAATAAATAATAAATTAAATACAAATGTTTACTACTACAATCTGCGTACTCTACTATTTCCCGTGTAATTATATTCGTATCAACAAAATTGAAATATCGAGTATAATACAGTTCAGAGTAATATTTTAAGATTGATCATGATCCAAAACTTTCAAAAAAGTCCACCACATTTAGAAAGAAAATTTACTTAACAAATTAATAATATACCGGCACCAAAGGACCAAAAGTCAAAAAACGATTACAGAAAACTTACCAAAAATTCTTAATCCACAAGAAGAAAAAACACTATTTCACATCACTATCATAATGTCATATAGCACAATAATCATGAATATCGCAGAAATTAATTTAAAAAGTTTATATTCTATTTTCAAAATGCACTAACATGGCGGCATGACTTAGAAGGCGTGAACGCGCGCGCTGTTACCGTCCGTCGACGGACGAATGCCTATCGCGTGCGCTACGTACGTTATGTTACGTAGCTCGTCCGTACAAGTTACGGTAATATTTGAATTTGATAACACATATTATATTATTTTGATTCGGTTCTAGCGCAAGTTTTTAAATGGCAGCTTAGACAAAAAATTTCTTTTGGCTTTACTGAGAGATATTTTGAACTTTCCATTCAAATGTTGACATATATTCAGCAATAAATATAAATAAATACGTTCGTCACGTCAAACGAAACAAGACACTAAAAATTGTAATATTTATTTTTTATTTACCCGTGTATGAGAATCCATTACCCGTATCATCCCTCAGGTGTCGTTAAAAACAATAGAGAAAAATAAAACAGGCAGCAGCATATTACCGATAGCAACTCGAAATAATAAAAAACTCGGTTGCCAACTCGACTGCTGAAGTGAACTTTCAATATAATAGGTGGAGAAAAAAGGTTCTCCGTATTTTGTTTCTATGAAATTGAAGAAAAATCACTTTTGTTGTACTGTTTGTATCTGGCTGGTTTTAATATTAATACATATAAGACATTAAGAAAAAGAAAAATAAAAAGTAAAAAACATATGAGTAGTTACGACATATCCGAGGAACTGAGGATTAACCACAAAATAGTTTTGACCCATTTGAAAAAGTCTGGCTTTACAAAAAAGCTCAATATTTGGGTACCACACGAGCTCACTGAAAGAAACCTAATGCATCGTGTACTCATTTGCAATTCTGTATTGAAACGTAATGAAACTGAACCATTTTTGATAAGATTGATCACTGGTAATGAAAAGTGAATCACTTACGACAAGAACGTGCGAAAAAGATCATGGTCAAAGGATAGTCAAGCTCCACAGACTGTAGCGAAACCCGGATTTACACGCAATAAAGTGATGCTGTGTGTATGGTGGGATTGGAAGGGCCATCGTTTATTATGAGCTTTTACCGCTGGGCAAAACCATTGATTCAGATCTCTACTGCCATAAACTAATGAGACTCAAGCAAGAAATTGAGAAAAAACGGCCGGAATTGATTAACGGAAAAGTAGTGGACTTTCATCATGATAACGCCAGACCACACACATCTTTGGCCACACAGCAAAAATTGAGAGAGCGTGGTTGGGAAGGGTTAATGCATCCACTATATAGTTCTGACCTTGCACCCTCAGATTTTTACCTGTTTCGGTCTCTTCAGAATTCTTTTGTAGTGTTAACATCAAGAGAGAACTGTCAAAACTACATGTTGCATTTTTTTGATCAAGAATTGCAAGATTTATACAGCAACGGGATTATGTCACTACCTACAAGATGGCACCAAATTATCGAACACAATAGCATATATGTATTAAAATTAAATGTAATTAAACTTTGAAAAAAATAAATGTCTTCAATTTGTAAATAAAATACGAAGAACTCTTTTCCCCGACCTAATACTTTAATGAATAATTGAATTAATAATTCTTTAATTACTAGAGATCAATATTTTTAAATTAATTATTCACTTTGAGTTATACAGTTTTTATTCCGAAATAGGTCTCGCTGGAACTATATTATGTAAAAAGATAATTATCTAATTTAATAACTTAAAAAGATATATTATCTTTTTAAGTAACATATAACATAATTAGTGCAAAAGCTTTAAATACTCAAAAACTAAAGACTGGACTTACTGCACACAAACCTCCTCTCATATATGGAGCGATTATCACGTATATAATAGAACTTCCATACAAATTTGCTTTAGAAAATCCTTTCAAACCTATGTCCATATATGCAATAACACTGTGTAGTAATTAGGACTGGTCGGTAGACAAGTGTATTCGTGACAGAAAGCACTGGCACTATTGCTCTTTGATTCACGACTTAACTTTCATTAACTTGTTAATTGCATCCATCGGATTCAAAGCGTGTTATTTCATTTCGTAACGTTCTGTACAAAAATGTCAGATGTCTCATCTAATTCGGTAAATAAAAAATGACTTTCAATAAGAATTATGTAATAATCAATATTGAATAAAAAATTATTCTATTCTATTCTATTCTATTCATGCAGAATATATTAAAATTGGAGATCGGAGAAAATAATAATTACAAAATTAAAATATGATACTGACCCTTGCCATTATTTAAATTTAAAACTTTTTTTTTAAATTATACATTACTGTTACAGCTCGTTGGTTAGTTTAAGAAAATATTTAGTTATTTTATTTATATATGTAGCATACAGTTTTTGCCTTGAAAATAATCCACAAACATTTGCTATATAAATTATTTTTGTTGAAAAAGTTGATTCGAGACTGGGACCTTATGTTTTCTGTTTATGGAGTTTACTTATAATAAATTATTCAATGTCTGTTTGTCTGTTCTACAATAACTGTCGAAATACTTTAGTAGAGTTCACCACGGTCAGATTTATCGATATTAAAACGAACTACAAAATATGTTATCAATTAAGCAATTCTCGCAGTTAAACCAATTTTATTACTTTTATTTTTAATTTATAAGTCCTTTTTAGTACAAGAAATGACAGATTTCTCAAAATTTATAAACCTGTTGTAACATTTCATAATAGAATGAAATGTTCGTTCATAGAAATCAAAAACGATGGCATAATCAATTAAAAATTTGCATATTCGATAATCTTGCTGGCTTGTCGCTAATGAGTTTCATATTTAGTCTGAAGAACCGTAAACTCTTTTTACTGGTAGCAAAACAATCCATCTAAGTCCTCAGGCGTGCCTACATTTCTGCATGTTAATTTTTAACGCAGAATAGATGTAAATGTATATGGTCTTCAGCATTCACTTACCATCAGGAGAACTGGGTGCTAGAAAATCTTATCGAAATCTAGTCTTTGACAGAAACTGTCACTAATTTTATTTTTAATCTTTATTGCATTACCTATTATTTAAGAAAGGATACAAGGGGCGGACTTTATATTTATGTATATTTTCTACCATAGGCTGACATGAGTGGAGTGGATCATGGAGAGATGAGAATTCGTCGTCTTAAAAAATATAACCAACTAAAATAAATACGCATTTTATATTTAACAAAATATATTATGATGTTGCATATACTCCTATATTTATTTATAATTAGCATTCCGTCCCAGCTTCGAACTGGTTATTTCAAGATCTCGACAACAGCGCCATCTACAGGGTCCAATTGTGAATCTAAACCTTCCAGGGATCCACTCAAACATACACAAAAATTTTAGAGTTAAGTGTAAAACACACAAAGATAGGGATTAAAGAGATATATAGTTCATCTTATGTAAAAAGATGATATCTAATCTGACATAGCGGTACTATAAATGGTTGTCGAGACGTGGAAAAACATGTCACTTTCCCGCTTTTAAAGGCTACAATTTGTAGATCGCAATAGGCAATAGTCTACCGTTTAGAAAAACCTGTTTAGAGACATTTTCTTTAGTGTTTCGATTTCTAGTAAGTAATGACAGCCTTTGTACAGTGTGGTGCAACAAATTGGACATTTCCAATAACATTCTCTCCTTTCATATTTAGTTTTGCGGTAATCGTGTGATTTCAATTTATAATAATCGTCAAGTAAGATATTTATGGAAAGGCTATCTTTTATCTGCGACTTCGCACACATAAAACTTAAACAAAATCCTGCAAGTCTATAGTAGTAAAAAATATTAAAAATTGATTTTGCATTAGAACTTTAAGAGACAGAAGATCATATTATCTTTTGAAGATATTTTAGATACAAACCAAAAAAGTTTTGTTTCATACTTTTTTCATACATCTTATAGTTTATATGAAGTAATCATCAAAAAACTTTTATTTTATCACTTTTCGATTTAACAAGTAATGCTACATGTTTTTCGTATACAAATATAACTTATCATAGCAAGCAATCATGTCAGCCATTCCGACGATTAGCCTGAACAGACAGACAGACAGATTTTTTTTAATTATTCATGGCTTAATACCATACAAATAACCGCCTGATCTTTACAAAAGACAGTTATTTCGATTAACAGACACTTCCATTTTATTAATATGTACTTACTAGCTGTTCCCCGCGACTTCGCCCGCGTGTTATTTGGGGTTTTAATTTTTTTGAACCCTAATTCTTTTTCTAAAATAAAAGTAGCCTACGTTACTCCTTGTGACTTCAGCTATCTGCCAGTGAAAATCCCGTCAAAATCGGTGAAGCCGTTTCGGAGATTAGCCGGAACAAACAGACAGACAGACAGACAAAAACTTTAAAAATTGTATTTTTGTTATTAGTGCCGTATATACTATCGTAAAAAGCTATAATTTTGACATTACAAACAGATACTTCAATTTTATTTATTTGTATAGATAAAAATAATAAACTTATACTCTCTTTTCTTTAACCGTGTAGTGGCGGTGTAAGAATATCCACTACCCCATATCGTCCCGAGGGTGTTGTAAGAGGCGACAGAGGGAAAATGAAACAGGAAATAGGCAGTAGCATCTTCCTAATAATTATTCAAAATAATAAAAAACTGTGGTTGCTAACCCGCTTGCCAAGCGTGGCAACTATGGCAACATCCCCCATGAGGCAATCTATAAGGGGGGGCCAATGTTCAGCAGTGGACTTTTAAAGGATGTATTGGATTGGATTGACTCTTTCTTCTTGCATTCTATTCTATAGACAGTATGTAAATATTAAGCGGCGTGTAAAATTTATCACTTTTTTATAGAAGACGGGGCAAACGAGCACACGGCTCACCTGATGGTAAGTGACTACCGCCGCCCATGGACAACCGCAACACCAGGGGAATTGCAGATGCGTTGCCGTTAATCATACTTCAATATATCGGTGTCATGTTGTAAAAAGTCATGATTGAGAGAAGTGATGTTAAAGTAACCATTACAAGGATGCTATCTAACTTTAAAATAACCAGATACCTGTGGATATGTCAAAGGTTATCTAAGATATCAGGTTATATAAGATTTAACTCCAGGAATTTAACATTTAATTTTTCCCTGTACCACGAAGGCATTTTATAAACTTAAACTAAACTAGGAAAAGCCTCCAGACCATAAACAATTCTTTTTTTTAAACGTTACCTCCACACTAGGATTTTCTCCTGTATCGCGGGGGCAGTATAAATAGGTTTCACAAAGACAAACATCTAGACCCAGAACAATTATTTGTAGTTTGGCCCTTAGCGGCCCGAGCTTACAACTCATTGCTAAGCCACTGCGCCACGTCACTTTATTTGAAGGCTGTACTAAAACTTGTTCCATGCGGTATTCAAGCCCGCAATTCCGCAGCACCGCATCCACGTGATTAGGCACTGCACTACTTAGCAGATTAAATGCGAGATAAGATAGAGACGAAGACAATAGTAAACGTTAAAAATTAAATGGTAACTTTTTAAACCCCGACGAAAACAGAGGGGTGTTATGTCTGTAGTGTGTATCTGTGTATCTGTGTGTATGTCTATGGCATCATAGCTGCTGAACGGATTAAACGATTGTGATTAGGTTTTTTCTTTTCAAAACTGTCTTAATATAGAGTGTTCTTAGCTATGTTTCAAGAAAATCTGTTCAGCAGTTTGAAGATCACCAGCTCTTTTTGTTTCAAAGTTTTTATTATGTTAATTGTTAATTATTAAAATAGTATACATTATTTTATTATATACAATATTAAAAACTATAATTTAAGAAAATAAAACTAGTAAATTTTTTTCACACAGTCCACCTGATGGTAAGTGGTTGCTGTGGCCCATAGACATCTACATCTATCCTCGTTTGCGAGTCAAAATGCAGATGCGTTGTCAGCCTTGAGGGCTAATATGGAATGCCTCTTTTCCAGTAAAAAGGGTCGCCGTTTCTCTACACTCACCATACGAAACACAACAGCATTAAGCTGCTATTTTGCGCTGGTATTTTGTGAGAGCGTGGTCCTTCCCCGAATGGGCCGACCCATTCGTGCTACAACTATATTATAAATATAGATGCAGCTTGGCTCTACCACGTACAAAACTTAATTATCATACAGTCCTACTCCTCGCAGTATCGTGCAAAGAACGCTGGCTGCGTTATGTTATGTTAATTAGTTGTCAGGAAAATGCTGCCGCCCATCTACTGTTTCATTTCTCGCCTCTTACGACACCCACGGGATTCTTTATATTTTTTCTGCATTTTAAAACGTTACCGCTCCAGTAACATACAAACCCGGAACAATTATTTGTAGACCATGTAGACCAGTTCCTGTTCCGTGCGGGATCCGAACCCGCGGCACTTAGCGCTGCAACTTATTGACAAGCCACTGCGCCACGGAGCCGTCAATGCCGCGATGATATGCGGTAGTGTATACCCCGTCACCAGAGATTAGTGTAAAAATAATACAATTATAATTTGAACTCTGAAGGCGTAATGAATTTAAGGTTCATAATTAATAATTGCTTACATCCTTAAGCCGTAACTAAAAATAAAACGTTGGTTATAGCCCTTAAAATTGACGCTGGTCTCTTTTCAATACGTTGCTCCAATAACCTATTGAATTCGTTACCTCAATTTGCAATGACCGGTGAAAAAATCATAACAAGTAATAAGGTAACATACATCCTAACAAACAGGCAAGCAAATTCTCAAAACAATGGCGATTGTGTCACATTGATTGAAACTGGAATTATTATACATCAGTTGCATCGATTTGTCAACAATGGATTCGGTGTAATCAAAACGGAAAACTTAAGTAACAGGCCAACATAGTTGGATATAACACCTTCTCATCAGAGGTGTAATAACACGGGCACGCTAGAGTTAAAAATGTCGCCCCGTCGCCGAATATTTTTTTTATAGGATAGCGTGACAAACGAGCACACAATCCACCTGACGGTAAGTGGTTGCTGTGGCCCATAGACATCTACATTTATCCTCGTTTGCCAATCAAAATGCAGATGCATTGTCACCCGTAAGGACTAAGACGGAATGCCTTTTTTCCAGTAAAAAGGGTCTCCGGTTCTCTACAATCACCATACGAAACACAGCAGTGTTAAGCTGCTATTTTACGCTGGTATTCTGAGAACGTGGTCTTTCCCCAGTCGAGCCGACCCACTCGTGCTACAACTATACTACTAATATAGCTGCAGCATGGTTCTACCATGAAAAAAAAATGTATAACGAGGGCGGCCCTGAAAATTTAGGGAATCAAGGAAGTGACACAACATTACTATTTAAAAATGTATTTATTGCTTTTCGAAGTATTCTCCGCAAAATTTGACACATTTTTCCATACGATGGAATCAATCATTGAAGCAACCATTCCATTCGGAATTTGGGGTCTCCAAAATGACCGTTTTGTAGGCGTCCACAGCTTCTTCAGGTGATGAAAATCTCTGTCCACGCAATTTATTCTTTATTTAAGGGAAAGTATAGAAATCATTAGGGCTTAGGTCGGGGCTGTACGGCGGATGGTCTAATAAATCTATGATTTCTTGCTCTAAAAACTCTTTTGTTCTGTGTGAGAACTCGCATTGTCGTGATGGAGGATGATGCGGCGGTTGCAGTTCTCTTTACGGAGTTCAGAAACGACCTGTGGCAAACAAATGCTAGCATACCATTCTGCATTAACCGTTCTTTGTCCCTCAAGAGGAATAGTCGTAACATGGCCGGTTTTGGAGACAAACGTGGCCACCATTTTTTTTTGCAACACTCCGTGAACGAACAATTTTTGTTGGCTTTAACTCATTTTCGAACACCCAAAGTCGTGACTAGTTTTTTGTTTCGGGTTCGTACGCATATATTCAGGATTTGTCACCTGATACAATGTTGTATACAGCATTTGAGGATCCTGCGTGGAATCTTTCGAGAGTTCTGACGCACCAAGTAACGCGAGCCGCTGTTTACTCTTCACAGAGCGAATGCGGTATCCATCGGGAAAACAACTTTTTTTACACCTAATTGTTCATGCAAGATTATTTGTGTTTGACTCATACCAATTTCTAAAGTTGCCTGAATTTCGCGGTATGTCACATTTCGATCTTCCTCAATCAGCTTACGCACAGCATCAACGTTTTCTTGGGTGACTGCAGTTTTTGGACGACCTTGACGGGGATCATCACTGAGCTTGACACGTCCACGTTGAAATTCAGCAAACCAGCGATAAATTGTGGTTTTGGATGGGGCTTCATCACCAAATGCAGAAATCATCCGGTCAACACACTGTTTTTGTGTTAAACCACTTCGAAGTCATAATAAATCATCGCTCTTGAATTTTCTCGAGTCAATTCCATTTTCTCAACGACTAAACAAGTTTGGCAAAACCTTGTGACAAGACCGACAATATTTTTTTAAATTTTTATTATAATAAATTTATTATTTTAGGCTAATTATCTACAATAGTAAAAACTATAATAATAATAATAATATATCAGTATCAGTTAATGGGCTTATTGGTAAAAATATGGATGATTATCTGTCCAAGTTAGGTTTGGGCAAATGGCTGAAGGGATTAATACAAAAATCGGCCTTATTAAATACGGCGCGTATAGTAAGAAGGTTCCTATCTTTGGATGCCTAACTTCACCGATGGCTTAGGATTCCTCGCCGCGGTGGATAATAGCCGAAATAATAATATTATTTATATAGATTGTATTTATATTTATAATATTATAATTTTGTGACAATATATGTGATAATAAAATAATAATAATAATAAAACTAAAACTAGAAACTTAAATATCATATAGTCCTACTCCCCGCGGTATCGTGCCAAGAACGCTGGCTGCGTTTCCCCGCTGAATGGCTATACTTAGCCTTTGAGCGAGGAAAGAACCAGCCCTCTTATCACCAGCAGCAACGACCAGCCGCGGATGGAGTTCCTTTAGGTACTCCACCGCACGTGGACCCCACGGACCGATAGTCTCTACAGCAAATGGCACAAATATGTAGTCATCTCTCTGAGACTCGTATTTGCGCCACTTACTCAGTTCAGCTGCCTCTGATGCCGCCCCGGCTCTAAACGAGGTACCCCTGAGATGAGAGACCGCCAGAGTGTCTATGCAAGTAGCATCCCACACTAGGGCTTTACCTCTCTCCCAAGGGACCAATGTCATACCGTCGTGTCTCCTGCCATCGTCTCTAAATATTCCACAAGGCTCTAAAACCGAGGGAACATTTATAGCGACAAGAGCCCTTCGGATGACATCGTTCAGAGAACTGTGTAGTGAAAATCTACCAGCGCTTTTCTTACATGAAAGTCCGTGGAGCCCAAACTTGTCGACGCTGCTACCACAGGGACACTGATGGGGTTGACAAATCGCCGCTCCTAGTCGGATTCCTACGGCAATACGTAAGCTTTCCGCATCAAGTAATGTGCCGAGATTACTTGATGGTAAAGCGTGTAACCAGTGACTAGATTCCTTAGTCGAAACAGCTAGAAGGCGTGCCTTATCTAGGTCACTATGGAGATTATGAAACAAATCCTTCTGCACGCCCTGTACCAACGGAATATCCCACTATTTTTGTTGGTTAACTTCCAGTGGAACATTTTCACCAGGACAGAGCGTTTGCCATGTCTGCCCTGCCTCCATAGCAAAGCATAGGTCTACTTTATTATTTAAAATTATATTACATAAGTCACTGACACTATGTACGGAAGCAAGGAAAGCAGGCAATGCAACGCTAGAAAGATTTCTCACACCAATGCCACCAAATTTTATAGGTAAAGTAGCTTGAGTCCAGGCTGTTGTATTTAAAGTTAAATTTAGAATTTTTTCTATAGCTATTTTAAGATTATGATCAATATCTTGTAAAATATCCGAACATTTCCAGACTGGACTCGAGCGGAGTAAGTATGTAAATCTAGGTACAAGAAGACAATATTTTAAAATAGTAAGAGCTATGTGGGGGTTTAATTTATACAATTTATCAACGTGGTTTAAAAACTGATCAAATTTTGTTTTTAAAACAGGTTTAATACTATCGAAAAACAACGGGGCACCTAGCAGGTATAGTGATTCCGTACTGACAGTTTTTATTCCTGGACAAATATGATTAAAATTTTGAATTAAAGTGTCTCTATGAGAAGTAGATAAATTATTGGAAAAAAATATTTCACATTTATTGCTATTTGGTTCAAGACCAATATTTTTAAAATTTTGAAAAATATGAGTAAGATCACTGAGGACGTCATCTGCTCTACCTCCCAGTGTACCGTCGTCTAGGTACCAGACATTCAGCTTGGATTTCAAATTTGAAATAATTGGTTGAATTCCCAAACTGAAAAGTGCTGGATCCAGTGGGTCACATAAATGGTATTCAATTTTTAAAACCAATGAGTTTTCAATTAAAAAGATTTTAATATGACAGGAACAGTGGAAATATTCCATTCCCGATACTTTTAGTGAATCCTATGTATATATATATATATACAAAGTAGTAAAAACTATGAAATATTCGTAAAAGACTTTTGTCTTTTACGAGTATTTCATAGTTTATGATGTATATTTTAATATGACTGTCTCGTTGATCTAGTGTATACGACACACGGTCACTGATCATGAGGTGATTCGAATTCCGGGTCGGGTCAAATCAGTTATTGAGTTTTTCTATCAAGAAATTTCCAGTAGCAGCCCGGAGTTAGAAAGGAAAACTAAGGAAACCTTGGCGGTTTCAACCCCGTGTCTAAAAAGCACGTACAACCGTTGGTCTTGCGCCTGATCTCTCTCCGGTCGCATCGGATAACCGTGCACTATATCCTTTCATGCACACAAGGCTAGCCTACTTTGAGTTGGCCGCCATGACCGGAATTCGATCAGGAGGACATTATAACGGTTCCATAGCGTAGTGGTTTCGTATTGTTACAGCGCTGAGGTCCGCAGGTTTGAATCCCGCATGGAACAAGTATTTAAATGGTTTTGTGCAATTTATGCTACCAGTTTGTGTGTATGTATTTTTTAGAAGTTTCAATGATACAATATTCGTTATATTTTAATCAAAATTCTTTTTGAAAAGGTATACTATTTTACGATTTTAAGAGATATTTACTGATATCAATTTAAAATAGCTGACTTTTCTATTCGAAAATGTAGCAACTAAAATCTGCCATCCGGAGCAATAGCCTCCTTGCCTCCCGCCCCGTGATGCACTACTGCGTCTCACATTTTTAATGTTTAAAAATGCTAGTATATGTCCACAGAGTACAGCGTTGTTTCACTTGGTGTTAGCAGATTTCACGTACCCTCGAAATCAATTTACTGTCAAATGCAGATTATGTCTAAATGTTTACTTTCACTACCGATCGCGTCGTAAATCAGCACTTGAAATAAAAAATCTCAATAAACTATTTAATGTTGTCTGCACCGGAAATCGTCGCATTTTTTGTACAATTAATAATAACAAACGAGCACACATTCCAACTGATACAGAATACCAGCGTAAAACAGCAGGTTAAAGCTGGAGTGAAGGGAACCGGAGACGCACTTTACTGTAATCTACTGGCCCCTTTTCACTGATAACGAGGCATTCCATTTCAGCCCTAAGGCGTGCCAACACATCTTTATTTTAAATGTAGATGCCCATGGGTCACAGCATCCCCTTACCATCAGGTGGACTGTGTGCTCGTTTGTTAACCTTATTCTATTAAAAAAATGTAAAATTACAGCCAATATACGTCCCACTCCTGAACTTAGGCCTTCTCTCATTTCTGAGAAGGTTTCAGGGCAAGAAAATGTTCACCACGCTACCCCAATGCAAGTTGACGGACGTCACATGACTCTCAGACTCGTGTTAATTAAAGAGCTAAACGCTCGCCTTAAATATTATAGTACGCGAAGAACCCGGTTTAGATCTCCATCGGCTCAAATAGAATACAGTATTAAATGTAAACATAAAACTAACGTTAAAGGCAAACGTCCCGCCTGCCTAACTCCTCATAAATATACCTTTTATATCAGTTTATTTTTTTAACATTAAGTTGTAGAGGTATTCTGCAAAGTTGACTTAAAAAACACTCAATTTTCACAGTCTGGTAATAAAATTTTGAAAACCCAAGTTCAAGCATAGTCTAGTTAGATACTAAGAAAACGTGGCTCTACCAATAAACGCAAAAAATTCTCCTCGGAAGCTAATACTTACTTGAGATGAGATAAGATTTATTATAAATTATTATAAATTAGAGTTACAAGCCAAGAGTGAATAGGTGTTTACCACCTACATTACGACAGGTGATATTATAATAGTAAATCAACGAACTATTTCAGTTAAAAATTAAACTTTTAATATTTAAAAAATAATGAAGTTGGTTATTACTTTTTTTTAAGTTAAACTTTAGAGCCATTTCAATTGACTAAGCAATATCAAGGCTAAAATTAGAATATCGTTTAATTAGTTACATAAATAATTTTGGAAATCATCCTTTTTAATTTAAATAGAGTGGTCCTATTGGTACTTGAGGTATATATCCTATTTAATTAAAATAATTCTTAAAATCATCTTATAATTGGCGAATATATAGCATAACAATGTTAAAAATCTCCTTCATTTTTGCAGTCGGCAAAAAAGGAAAAAGAAATAATATGTGTGACACTATACAACCTAAATAAATTAGTAACATAATGTTTATTCATTTGTTTGCTATGCCTATTTGCTGATGCGGTTACCTCAACTGGTATTTATGCTTCTGATATGATCTCGTCGTGTTATTTATATTTTTATATTCCCGTTTGAAAGTTAGTGTAATAGGTGTGATATTTGAAAGTCCAAATTACAATATATTTCCACATCTAAACGTCCATCGACTCCGATTATACTTTGTGTGTATTATGAAAGGATGTTTGTGCGTGTCTTGAGAAGAGAGATGATAACATCTGCACTCCTAGCAGTCTATACAGATAAATCAAATTCATCTCATAATGAATACATAATTAACTGCAGAATTACCTACAAAATCAATTTAAATTAAAAAAAATACTATAATTACTATTATGTTGTAATTGACCTATAGGTGATATTCCTATTTGTGTTCGTGTTTTATAATAGTCTAAGTCCACACTAAGAGTACACTAAAGATTGCCATTGCACCATTTTTCCAGTCTATTTTATAAACTAACTAGCAATCCGCCCCGGCTCCGCACAGATGATTTCTGTATCTCGACAATAGAGCCACCTACCATGTCTAATCAATCTAAATCATCCAGGGAGTCACAGCCATTTATGAGTTTTTGCGAGACTAATGGACAGCAATTAATTTTTATTTATGAAAAACACAAAGGGAGCATCAACCACGTCTTAAGGCAAGTTGTTCCATATGTTTATGACTCCGTTTTTAGTTTGTGATGACCCACATTAGCGTATGAGCGGGTATGAGCCAATCTCATATAGTTAGGATGTCTAATGCGGCGGATACTACTAATGTTAAAAATATGTGACAGCTCTTTGCAATTATATTTGATGGTCAGTACTTTGTAGGTATCAATAAGGGTTTTTACTAAACCAATCGATCGATCGTCGATCGATTGCATCGACAGATTGTAGAATGGATTAGTCGACATCAATCGAGCTGCTTGATTATTCGAGAACCCGCTCTGTTCTACCGACCGCTATTTAACCCTTTCGCTGTCCCGTGCACTACATATAGGTCACTGCTATTGTCTTACTATTGTGTTTAAAAACCGGACAGTGAACGTGTTAAAATATCGTCTTGATAAATTTAAGCTATGTATATCTGGCCTTAAGAAAACGGTCGCGTCCATATCCTTCTGCATTTGCGTCTTCTTAATAATGCGAACAAGAGCGTACTGGCCAACAATAACTCGTCCTCTTTTGAATACATTTTGAAAGACACTGATGAAGAGCCCACAACCATATCGATTAATTATCGATCTACGTTGATCGATGATTGAACAATATTTTATCGACCAGTATCCGTCGATCAGCTAAAGCTACCACACTAAACGATCGACATCAATCGACGTCAATCAATGGCATCGACGATCGATCGATTTTTGTGGTAACACCCTAAGGTCTCGTCTGATACGGGATTTCAGTTTAGGTAGATTTAATATTTTCAATCGCTTTTTGCAACGGCAGGACGGAATCTTTGTGGCTTTTCTTTATATACTCTCCAACAAATTGACAGCCTTAACAAAATATTAAAAGTTTAAATCCATACTCTATCAGCGGTCGAATGTATGTTGTATAAACATTGAGCAATGTATCTAATGTCAGTTACTGTAATTATCGCCTGATTGCATACAGAACGCCTTTTACCTTTTTGACTATGCTATGGATATGGTCAGGCCATTTGAGGTCAGATAATATTACGCCACCTAAGTCCTTTTGTGAGTCGACTAACTGTGGTGTTGAATTAGTACATGAAAGGGTAGTAAATGCTAAGGGTTGATTATAGCATGCCTTAAGCGCGAAGCGCGCAGGTATGTTCTGCTAGGGCCTAAAAATTAAGATTCCAACGTTTTGTCGCATGAAATCGTATCTAGCAATCACATTATACATATAAATGATACAAAAAGCACAAATTTTTTTAAATCGATTAATTATTAATTATTTATTAATCGACGACCGAGCCCTTTCCGATCGGCTCGATTCATTGGCGCTGCGAAGAGATGTTGCATCCCTTTGCATTTTCTTTCGCATCTACCATGGGGAGTGCTCTGAGGAATTGTTCGGATTAATCCCAGCCGCCAAATTTCACGAACGCACATCGCGGCAGAACTTCCGATACCATCCACACCATCTGGATGATTGGCGGTCCACCACTGTGCGATTTAGAAGATGTTTTCTTCCTCGCACGACTTCCTTGTGGAATCGATTACCATCAGCGATTTTTCCGGACCGATACGACTTAGGGACCTTCAAGAAAAGAGCGTACTCCTTTTTAAAAGGCCGGCAACGCATCTGCAATTCCCTCCCTGGTGTTGCAGTTGTTCATGGGCGGCGGTAGTCACTTACCATCAGGTGAGCCGCATGCTCGTTTGCCCCCTCTCCTATAAAAAAAAATTACTATTTTTACATAAAATAGGGATTTAGTGGCTTATGGTGTGGATTTATCAAGGCCGCATGGAGGCGTAAACACGATAACTTTTGAAAATATCAATTGTTCAACTCAATCTATTTTCATCATCCATTGTAGTTAGCGTATCGTAGATTGGTAGAAAAAAATTGAAACAGTATGTTTTTTTTCTTAATTTTTATTTTAACTATTCTAAGCTATTACTTATTACTGTCCCACCTGATGGTAAATGGTGATTTAGCTGAAGTTGGTAAAGCACACTGATTTAGCTAAACAAAACTAACTTTATTTTTCTTAATATACTTACCTTTTGCTTATTAATTGAACAAATTAATTACTAAAGAATGAATAATTCATTCAGGTTTCGGCAACTGCCAAGAAAGTGAAACGAAACGCTGTCGAAGTTCTCTAACATTTCTCTGATTTAAATTTTTATTTTATTTAAAAGAATCCTATACCTAGTATGTAATATTCGATAGCACAAGAAGTAATTTGATAACGTTTATTATTAGTACACAGTTTTTGTTTTTTACTGAAACACACGACGGTTCTGTGGCACAGTAACTTAATTTGACCTGCAGCGCTGTGGGCCGCGGGTTTGAATCCCGCACGGAACATATGTTTGTGTGGCCTACAAAATAATTGTTCCGGGTCTGGATGTTTGTCTTTGTGCATTTTATGTATGTAAGCTGCCTCCACAATACAGGAGAAAATCCTAGTGTGTGGAGTAAAGTTTTAAATAACAGGAAAAAAACATATCTATGTGTCACACGCTTCATTTTATAGCAAATGTAATATAAATATGACGTACATCGTTCCTCTTAAAAACGTATATATACGTACCTAATCTTAAAAAAATAGTCCCGCCAATTAGTCCGCCGCGCTGCTCTAATGCGTTTTATCGGACTTTACATGTCTTTTATATATTTTATTTCTTGTACATAAACTCATCTCAGTCATGCGAGTTTCTTCACGATGTTTACCGCCGAGCACGTGGTGAGTCAGCACTTAAAATAGCAATTAACAACTTCATTGTTGTCAGCGGGGATCGAAACCGGGTTGCTCGCATACTGTGAAATTTATAGCGGGCGTTTAGCCTCCGTGCTACCACGGCTCTTCAAAGAAATCTAGAGATATGATTATGAAATATTTCTTTTTTTTATATTAAAACGTTACCCCCACACTAAGATTTTCTCCTGTATCGTGGAGGCAGTTTACAAACATAAATTGTACGAGGACATTCATTAGCGGGTAAAAGTCCACTGCTGAACATGAGTCTCTCCCATTTTAGGGATGGTTTGCCTTAGTCATTACGCATGGATTGAGATTGAAATACTTGCGACCCGCTCCAGCTTTGCCTGAATTAGTTCGATTAATGTGATTGAATTTAGATTTGAGATAGTCAAAGAAATATTTTTATGTACTCGTATATCCAGTTTCACGTTTTTTCAAAAATGAACATGCCCCCTCCCCCCCTCTCCCAAGGAATGCCACAAAGCACGGTTCCGAGCCACCTGCATCCATTGACTTCCTGCATATTTTATACGTGGTAGAGCCATGCTGCAGCTATATTAGTAGTATAGTTGTAGCACGAATGGGTCGGCTCGACCGAGGAAGGACCACGTTCTCACAGAATAGCAGCTTGACACTGCTCCGGTACTCTACACTCACCATACGAAGGTGAGTGTAGAGTACCGGAGACCCATTTTACTGGAAAAGAGGCATTCCATCTTAGTCCTCACGGGTAACGACGCATCTGCATTTTGATTCTTTATTGAGGATAAAAATGTAGATGTCTATGGGCCACAGCAACCACTTACTATCATGTGGACTGTGCGCTCGTTTATCACCCCATACTATAAAAAAAATCTTATCATGTCGTCGCTCCATCAAGTAAGGGAACACCCTGCACTTCGCCTGTCGGTATGAGGCTGCCACTCGAGAACCTTTCTTCCCCATCGGTTGTCGGTTCTTCAAGTTATTTGGCAGGCCCATTGCCACTTCAGCTTACTAATCCTAAGCTTAATAGAAACATTACAATCAGACTACAATACTTCAATTTTATTTATATGTATAGACACATTCACATTGACTGCAATTTCTTTGTTCCTTTTTAATAAAAATTTACTTGTATAGACATTATATATAAGATACGATTAATTAATACGCACGATCTGTTCAGTCTACCTATTCAGTAACTTCCCTAATTAAAATAAGTTTCCTTTTATAAATTATAATATTTCACATTACGAGTATCGATTATATTAGATTGCACCGTAAGCTCGGATACGCCATTAGACTACTGTTGTAAACCATCTCCAAGCACTAGTGTAAGCGTGAAGTGGATAACGGGAACTAAGAATGTTAATAGTATGGCTAACTATTCGTAAAAAAACATCCTATACTCATTATAATGATACTAATTTAATAAAGACTAAGATGATTTTCATTTCAGTACTCGAGCAACCCGGATTCGATCCCCGCCGGCACCAATGAAATTGTTAATTGCAATTTTAAGTGCTAATTTACCACGTGCTCGGCGGTGAAGGAAAACATCGTGAGGAAACCTGCATGTCTGAGAAATAGGAAAAAAATAGTTCGAAGACATGTGAAGTTCGCCAACACGCATTGGGGCAGCGCGGCGGACATTTCCTTGCTTTAAAACCTTCTCAGAAATGAGGGGAGGCCTGTGCGCAGCAGTGGGACGTAAATAGGCTGCAACTTTAAGAAGATTTACTAATCTAATACATTAAATTTAATGTTTGTTTGTTCGTATTTTATGCGCTGCCACACCGTTCAACAGATTGCGCTAAAACATTGTCAACTTATTGCTTGCACTTGCGCGAAGGTTATAGGCATAGTACAATTAACTTACACTAGGTGGCGCATGTATCGTACCGACAAATTTATTTAAATATTTAAATACAGGGTTATTTTTCAAAGATTAGCCAAATTTTAAACTTAAATAAAAATATATAAATAATGATATACCGTTATTGCAGTTTTTGAAAATACGAGTAAATAAGGCTTCTACTTTTATTTGAAATTATCCCGAATTGAATGTGATTTATGGGCAACAACGTTTTTGCGTACCGATCGACCCTTACGAATATGTGCGTGCGCAGGAAAATCAGTAAAAATAATGCTTTACCACGCATTTGGAATTTAAAAGATAAAAAGGACAGAATGTTTGAGATTTTTTTTTTATTAATTTTTTTCACCATTTGCCTATTTTGCTTATTCCGAAGGCCGGTTATTGCAAAATAACCCTACATATCAATCAACTTCAATGAATGTATTATCATTCCTAATTAAACCATATAACTCTTCCAAATTTAAAACGATATTTCCACAACTATTTCTTCTGTGGCAGCAACGCACCGAGTTCCAGCTAGTATCTGTGTAATATAATGAATAATGGGTAGAGCCATACTGCAGCTATAGTATGGTTTTATATATGGACAGGCTATAACCGACAAACGAGCACACAGTACACCTGATGGTAAGTGGTTGCTGCGGCCCATAGACATCTACATCTATCCTCGTTTGCGAATCAAAATGCAGATGCGTTGTCACCCGTGAGGACTAAGATGGAATGCCTCATTTCCAGTAAAAAGGGCCTCCGGCCACCTGCACTCACCAAGCGAAACGCAGAGGTTAATCTCTACTTCACGCTGGTATTCTGTGAGGTCGTGGTACCACCCCGGTTCGAGCCGGCCCATCCGTGCGACAGCAAAAGCTACCGCGTGGCTCTACCACTGCGAATGATTTTCGACATTTTGGCGCTGACAGCAGAAGTGAACGTCCACGGAACGAATAATAGAGATAAGACAGTGTGAAAAAATATATCGATAAGAATTCTATACCCAGGCCTACCCGTAACATCCATTCTATTTATGTATTATATTAATACGAGTATAATGTCTTAGACGCAAGCTTTATACTTCATATAAAACAAGAATCGACGCATGATGTTCCACCTTCACTACACATTGACAGGGCCACGGAAACGCTTTCAAGCACATCCGCGGCCCCACCAGTGAGGACCCCTCCTTTGTTGAAGACTTCCCTCCCCGACTTCCCGAGCCCGATATGTGGAGGCCATGGAACCAAGAAAAAACGAGCACTCGGAAGCACCAAGTGGTACAGTCCTGGCAAAGTTGCAGAAGGTAGTCGAGGGGCGCATTACCATACCAACAATCCTCTTCCCTTGCGACACCACCTCGGCTGCAGCGATATAGAGAGAGGACTCTCCTCTAGCCGCAGCTCACTAACACACATCCAAGGGCTCGACAAGACAACTCAGAGTAGCCACTTTGGACCAGTAATTCACTTCGGGCCAGCCATATGAGTTGCCCTACGTTTACCATGGGTTACCAAGCCACGGCTACTAATCTTCCCCCATCCCCCTCTCCCCGCCACGACAAGGCAAGAATCCGTTCAGGGCGGAGTTATTTCTCACCTAAACTCACGCAAACTCACTAAGTACATTAATAATTTTGCAGTTCCAATATAAATTTATTCCCTTGATACAATAAATTGGTCGTAATAATTATACAGATTTAACAAACTTACGTATTGTAAACACAAAGTCAGGCAGGCTACTTTTCTACACTTGGCTATGGCGCTTGAGTCTACAGGAAAATAAGGAGAGAAGAAATAAAAAAAACATATAATAATCTAATGCTTTTATACTTACTGGTTCTACCAGAAAATATTGTGGGTATACTACAATTTTTCAAAGCGTTTCTCATGTCCAATAAAACGTCGTCTGTGAAGTGTTTAGAACAAAGATAATAATAATGTTGTTTCGGACTCCAATTCACAATTTTTGTGCTCTTTAGCCATAATTTTAGTCTAGGTTCTAGTTCTAGGTAGGTTGGTTGTGAACAGATATGAGTAGAAAAGAACATCGATAAGTAGTTATTATAGACAAGGAATTCAACAACCCTATTGAATTTTATTGTGTATCAAAACCAATCAAAACTCAGTAATAAAAAGACAAACATGTTGGTAAGTACGATATTAAGATTAGTTACAAATTTTTAAGTACCTATATTATCAAATAGTTTTAATTTGTTTAATATTAGCTGCAAATTCACTTACTTGTGGAATGTTATCCCACTTACCTATTGGTAACGAGTTTTACATATTACGCACACTCTCATTATTACTAAAAATAATTCTTATTATGTAACTAAAATCAAACATAATAAAACCACATA
Source organism: Parnassius glacialis (assembly GCA_033319125.1). Classification (NCBI taxonomy): domain Eukaryota; kingdom Metazoa; phylum Arthropoda; class Insecta; order Lepidoptera; family Papilionidae; genus Parnassius; species Parnassius glacialis. The sequence goes on along the minus strand of JAVANC010000011.1, from coordinate 35,315,961 downwards.
AAATACTTTCATTTTTTAGTTTAAAAATTCAAATTATAGAGATATGATTTAAAAAATACAACAGACTTTGGTACATTGTGTCAATTTTAGTTCCCGGTACGGACAATGATAGCGCTTCAAATCGCCATAAGCATTTTCTATGGCATAGCTAGTCTAGCGTACTTGTATACATAGATTATAGAGGTCAGTGACTATGCTGTTCACAGAATACGTCAATTTAGAACACCAGAGACCCTATTTACTGGATACAAGGCATTCCATCTCAGTCCTCATGGTTAACAACGCATCTGCATTTTTTATCTTAATCGATTGTAAATATAGATTTCTATGTGCCACAGTATCCACTTACCATCAGGTGGACTGTGTGCTCTTTTTGACAAAAGACCGTTACCGTTAAAGCCTATTAAATTGCACTGCTGAACATAGGCCTCCCCCAAAGATTTCCTCATAGGTGGAATATTTGCCATAGTTGCCACGCTTGGCAACCGCAGTTTATTTTTATTTTTAGTCGTTATTAGGAAGACGCTGCTGCCCATCTTCTGATTTATTTCCCTTTTTTTATAGGATAAGGATGACAAACGAGCACACAGTCCACCCGATGGTAAGTGGTTGCTGTGGCCCATAGACATCTACATCTAGCTTCGATTACGAATCAAAATGCAGATGCGTTGTCACCCATGAGGACTAAGATGGAATGCCTCCTTTCCAGTAAAAAGGATCTCCGGTTCTCTACACTCACCATACGAAACACAGCAGCGTTAAGCTGCTATTTTACGCTGGTATTTTGTGAGAGCGTGGTACCACCCCGGTCGAGCCGACCCATTCGTGCTACAACTATACCAGTAATATAGCTGCAGCATGGCTCTACCACGTATATCCCTGTGTCGCATTTTACGATACCCACGGTAAGATATGGGGTAGTGGATATTCCTACACCACCACTACACGGCCACTTTTGTCACCCTTTTTCTATAAACAATAGATATTTAGATACTTAAGTAGACTGTAAAAATAATTATTTTTTGCATCCTTTAATTGACTTTGGCACCCACGACTTTTTCTGCCACCAGGGCGGCGCCACTAGAAAGTGAGGTATAATATTTGACAGATTTCATAGTCGGGAAGTTAATTTGTTCGGAAAATGTAAAAGTTATTGTTTCTTTTTGTACTATTAGCTTTATTTTATATTAATAGCATTAAACATAAATAATCCAAACCACAGATATTCATAAAGTAGAAGAATTGAAAAAAAAATAAAAATTTACAAAACTTAAAGAGCAAACCCCTAACGCATTGTTTTGTGTATAAATATAATACTGTAGAAACTGTTTATCATTTTTTTTTATTAAAAAACAACTTCTGAATTAAATTACATTGTGTAACAAAAACTTTACCTCAGTGTCAACTAGCGACATCTGGTGAACAGAAAATAATTAGCATCTAGTGTTAATATATCGCCATCCCTGCACATGGCGACTACTTTAAATTATCACTACAACCGGAATGACTGACTCATCTCCAACTCTAAACTATATCGAACTCATTAAGAAGAGTTCGTTCAAGTTCCGGCACGTATTAAAGGTCAAGATTTAAAATCACAACTTAAATCAATATTGCGTAAACAAATTCAAACAAACAGCTGTCTCCTACTACTTGTCAACTTGTTTGAATGGAAAGCGACCTTGCCTCTGACCGGTTCTTCGAAAGTACACGCTCATCACTGTACTTACGCGTAGGTAAACTATCACCATAAAGCTAAGACCGTAGCGCGATAGCAAAGCGAGTAACGTGGACGAAACTGTATTAGTAAAGCTGTACGTTTAGATAAATATATCGATCTTACACAAAATAAACGCAAAATAAAATAAGAAAACAAATTGTAATGGGCTACGGTCTACGCTACATTATGTTAGTAAGACTGCCAGTATACGCAAAATAAAATAAAAATTTAAATGTCTTAGGGTGGATTCGACCAAATACAATGTTACTCCATAGTAACTAACCCTCGAATAATTTTACTCCTTGCTCTTACGCTCAGATAACTTCGTTTGCGTTTTTCCAACACAAACGTAGAGAAGTTAATACTAGGTATTGTTACTCTAGAGTTGGTGAATGAAAAATGAATGAACGTGTAAGCCAACTAAAATCGAAATACAATTGTTTATATAGCGCAATGCAAGTAATTCTGTCCACTTAGTTGTGCCGGATTATAATAGTGTCAACTGTCACTGAATAGTGTAGAAAATTAACACGAGTCGAGTTGTCAATTGATTTCTTAATTTCTTATTCTTATCTTTATAAATCGAAAACGGAAGTCCTCAACTCGAGAGTAATTAGTGATTTTATTCTCAGGATAAGACTTATACTAAGTTTGGTCGAATCCGCCCTTACACTATATTATATTACGTAAGACTGCCCCATTGGTTTAGTGGTCGTGAACGAGACTACTGATCATGTGGTCCTGGATTCGAATCCCAGATCAAGCTTAAACTAGTTATTGCATGCCGAGCGCAAAGCGCGTGGGTATGTTCTACTAACGCCTAAAAATCAAAATTCCACCGTTTTGTCGCATGAAATCGTATCCAGCAATCATATTATACATATAAATTATATAAAAAGCACATTGTTAGAAAGATAAATGATTCTTGAACTTATTAATATATTTTTTAATTCGATTAATTGCTATTTTTAAATAAAAAAGGGGTTTTAGTGGCTTATGGTGTGGATTTATCATGTCCCCAAGGCTTGTAAACACTATAACTTTTGTAAATATCAATTGTTTAACTCAATCTATTTATTAATCTCTTCACCTATCATGTGGGAAGCCACTGAATGTAAATGGCAGTGTAATTTTGTTTTGTTTAGCTATAATTAATTTTTTTCGGCTCGAAAATGGCGAAATTTTCGTTGATTTGGTAGCCTCGTATAGAATTATTTCTGTAAATGGGGAGCTGCAGCCACAGACTAGTTTACTCACTAACTCAGTTGGCCATCGCCATAGATTACTGTATATATCAGTTCGACGCATTAGCTTGCTACATTTATATTTATCTATGGTTCGCCGTCAGTCGCCGTCGTGAGTGAACATTATTTCGGTTGTTTGCAGCGGCTCAAAAAGATCGCTGTACAAATACACAATATTCGAATAACCAAATTTCTTAAATACTTGATTATAATAATAGTAACAGATTTTTTTATTACAATATTTTAAAAGCACAGAATAAATAATAGTAGTACGTACTAAAAGTAAGTATAGTATCAATTTTTTGTCATGGGTGAAATTTTCATGGTTTTCGAGGGTGTTGAAACCGATAGGGTTGTCGAAATGTAAATCCAAGATGGCGGCCGCAATATGAATCAATTTTTCAATATGGGTGTCATTTTCATGGTTTTCGAGGGTGCTGAAGCCAATAGTGTTGTCGAAATGTAAATCCAAGGTGGCGGCTGCAATAGGTATAATTTTTTTCATTTTGGGTGTAATTTTCATGGTTTTCGAGGGTGTTAAAGCCGATAGTGCTGTCGAAATGTAAATCTAAGGTGGTGGCTGCAACGGGTATCAATTTTTTCATCATGGGTGTCATTTTCATGGGTTTCGAGAGTGTTGAAGCCGATAGTGCTGTTGAAATATAAATCTAAGATGGCGGCTGAAGTAGGTACCAATTTTTTCATCATGGGTGTCATTTTCATGGTTTGCAAGAGTGTTGAAGCCGATACTGCTGTTGAAATGTAAATCCAAGATGGCGGCTGCAATATATATCAATTTTTTCATCATGGGTGTCATTTTCATGGGCTTCGAGGGTGTTGAAGCCGATAGTGCTGTCGAAATGTAAATCCAAGATGGCGGCTGAAGTAGGTACCAAATTTTTTCATCATGGATATCATTTTCATGGTTTTCGAGGGTGTTGCAGCCGATAGTGATGTCGAAATGTAAATCCAACATGGCGGCTGCAATAGATATCAATTTTTTCATCATGGGTGTCATTTTCATGGTTTTCGAGGGTGCTGAAGCCGATAGTGCTGTCGAAATGTAAATCCAAGATGGCGGCTGCAATAGGTACCAATTTTTTCATCTCGGGTGTCATTTTCATGGTTTTCGAGGGTGTTGAAGCCGATAGTGCTGTCGAAATGTAAATCCAAGATGGCGGCTGCAATGGGTATCAATTTTTTCATCATGGGGGTCATTTTCATGGTTTTCGAGGGTGCTGAAGCCGATAGTGCTGTCGAAATGTAAATCCAAGGTGGCGGCTGCAATAGGTATAAATTTTTTCATCATGGGTGTCATTTTCATGGTTTGCGATGGTGTTGAAGCCGATAGTGCTGTCGAAATGTAAATCCAAGATGGCGGCTGCAATAGGTATAAATTTTTTCATCATGGGTGTCATTTTCATGGGTTTCGAGGGTGTTGAAGCCGATAATGCTGTCGAAATGTATTTAAACTACTTTAAAAAAATCCGTTTAATCATGCTATACGTTATTTTTAATACGAAGGCATGCTCAATTGGATTTACCAATATATTAGATTTTTCTGTCAAAAAATTTGTAATAACATCCTGAAGTCAGAAAGTTGGCGGTGTCTCACCCCCGTGCCTCGGAAAGCACGCAAAGTCGTTGGTACTGTGCCTGATCTCTCTCTTCGTCGTGTCGGATTACCGCTCCAACAGTCTATGATAATGAGGGAAGAGGATCCCCATCAATTTTTTACGTGACAGAGCCATGCTGCAGGTATGTTATGGTTGTAACACGAATGGGTCGGCTCGACCGGGGAAGGACCACGTTCTCACAGAATACCAGCGTAAAATAGCAGCTAAACGCTGCTGTGTTTCGTATGGTGAGTGTAGAGAACCGGAGAACCTTTTTACTGGAAACGAGGCATTCCATCTTTGTCACTCCATCGGGTGGACTGTGTGCTCGTTTGTCATCCTATCCTATAAAAAAAACTTTTTCTATACAATCAAAGTTTACAAACGAGCACACAGTCCACCTAAAGCTAAGCGGTTGCTGAGCCCCATAAACACCTGCACATCTCGATTAAAACAGATGTTTCTCCAGCCTTGAGAATTAGTAGGATGCCTCTTTACCAGTAAAAATGATCAAAAAGCATTATGCTGCTATATTACATCAGAATAAAACTACGAGGCAGTAAGGAGCAATATCTCAATGATTTACAATAAAAAACTGGCCAAGTGCTAGTCGAACTCGCGCATGAAGGGTTCTGTAGCATCGTAATACACGTTTCTAGTAGTGTAGCCCCCTTTAATTTTTAATTTTTTTTATAGGATAAGGGTGACAAACGAGCACACAGTCCACCTGATGGTAAGTGGTTGCTATGGCCCATAGATATCTACATCTATCCTCTATTACAAATCAAAATGTAGATGCGTTGTCACCCGCGAGGACTAAGATGGAATGCCTCATTTCCAGTAAAAAGGGCCTCCGGCCACCTGCACTCACCAAGCGAAACGCAGAAGTAAACCTCTACTTCACGCTGGTATTCTGTGAGGTCGTGGTACCACCCCGGTTCGAGCCGGCCCATCCGTGCGACAGCAAAAGCTGCCGCGTGCCTCTACCACTGTTTTTTTATTTTTATTTTTTGTTATAGCGGCAATAGAAATACACATTCTGTGAAAATTACCCTATTACGGAACATGAGATACAGCCCGCTGACAAACAGACAGACAGACACATGGACGGACGGATGGACAGCGGAGGTTTATTAATAGGGTCCCGTTGGCTACCCTTTGGGTACGGAACCATAAAAAGCAAGTTTGTTTCATTTTTCTTAATAAGAACTAGCAACCCGCCCCGGTTTCCCGTTTTTGGGTGGGTAGATATATTACTCGGAAAAAAATAAACTCATATATGAAAAACTCTATTAAATTCTTTAAAAAAAAACATTGACGTTTCAATTCTCGTTTTTTACCATATAATATTTTTCGATTATATGAAAAACATGTTAATGAATTAGATTCTTAACCAGCTACATTTTTATTTAGATCCTTTATTTCCTGATAATAAGCAAAAACGTGTTAAAAAAGTAACATTTCGTCCATCTGTCGCACGCTTTTTTGTACTGGACAAAAATGCATGCAACGGAGAAGATAGCGCTACAAGACTTTTAGGCCCGTATTAATAAACGTTGCTCAGCTCAAGTACACGCACTTGAGTACAATTTTGAGGTTATGATCTTATTAATAAACATATCTCAAGATGCGGTTTTGCTTTACAATATCAGCTAAGTGCACACTGATTAATAAACGAAACAAAACAGTATTCCTAAGTACAGCGTATTGAGATACTGTTTTTATGTGTTTATTAATTAGCAACGATCTTGAGATGCTGATATCGTATGAGGGCGTATCAACTGATTACCCACTTGAGTTCGTCGTTGAGTAACGTTTATTAATACGGGCGTTAAAGTCGAAAATCCTGGCCTTAAGCGAAGATACCCATAACACCACACTTAGGAGGGCGATTGTCGATCGCAGTAATAGATGTCTTGCATCTTTAACGCTACTCTCTGTAACCGGTCTGGGTATATCTGGCTAGTAAACAAGATTATACACAAGATGAATACACCGCCATTTATCGAAAGCCGTTAGATCTTTCTAGCACTTCCCGCCGGCGCCTCGACACCCACGGGACGCAATGGGGTGATGAATTTCACCAACACCAGGCAATTTATATTACTTTGTTAGTGAAAGCGAATTCAACATGCGCGAAAGTGTCGCAAAACAATTTAGTTTTGTTACATGTTCTTAAATTATTCATAACCCGCCTAATACAAACGTAATACGTAACGCCCAAACTTGTTGGAGATGGTTATTTTATGTGAAAGTGAAATTCGGCGCCCGGTTTTCATAGCTATTAAGTGGCGAAGCTTGCGAAGACACTTATTAAGTGGCGAAGCTTGCGAGTCACTTATTGATTTCACGATGTCTGTCCGTCTGTCCGTCTGTCCGTCTGTCCGTCTGTCCATCCGTCTGTCCGTCTGTCCCACGATTATCTCGAGAACGGTTTCGAATTTTCAAATTCTGTTTTCAGCAATCGATTACTGATCACCCAGGCATCTGAACCTCCTATTTTGAAACTGATTGCTCAACGGCAACCGTTAGAAACCGCTACAAAGCTGATTGCTTCGCCACTTTGCTATGCTGTTAGCTTGCTAGGTTTATTGATTTCACTATGTCTGTCCGTCTGTCCCACGATTATCGCAAGAACGGTTTCGAATTTTCAAATTCTGTTTTCAGCAATCGATTACTGATCACCCAGGCATCTGAACCTCCTATTTTGAAACTGATTGCTCAACGGCAACCGTTAGAAACCGCTACAAAGCTGAATGCTTCGTCACTTTGCCATGCTGTTAGCTTGCTAGGTTTATTCATTATTAAGTGGCGAAGCTTGCGAAGTCACTTATTGATTTCACGATGTCTGTCCGTCTGTCCGTCTGTCCGTCTGTCCGTCTGTCCGTCCGTCTGTCCGTCTGTCCCACGATTATCTCGAGAACGGTTTCGAATTTTCAAATTCTGTTTTCAGCAATCGATTACTGATCACCCAGGCATCTGAACCTCCTATTTTGAAACTGATTGCTCAACGGCAACCGTTAGAAACCGCTACAAAGCTGATTGCTTCGCCACTTTGCTATGCTGTTAGCTTGCTAGGTTTATTATATTTCGGTATAGTCAAGTTTGACAACTTTACCAATGGATGTTAACTTTGGCATCAGGGGTGTACTGGTACAAAATTACGATTGACACGAAAAACGTATTTTGAATGAAAATACAATTACTAATTGACAGCATTGCTTTCGATATAGCAATATGAGAGTTAATTTTAGCACTTTAATAATAAAGTGCTAAAATTAACGCGGAATTGTGCCGGCGAAATAACCTATTTGTTCAGTGCACCAGAACTTTTGCTGATTTTGTTTGAAATTCTGAATGTACTCGTAGACAGATACCTACGAGTACATTCAGAATTTTTCTTTGTAGTAACGTATCATTAATGGTTATCAAATGTAATATATATCGTTTTTAACATGTGGGTCTTAACATTTATCTATAAAACTAACTTGGCAAAGTTACCATTTTTAGTGATATCATGATGTGAGGGTTACTATGCCATGTTTTGCTACACCAATTTAAACAGTGGTAGAGCCACGCGGCAGCTTTTGCTGTCGCACGGGTGGGCTAGCTCAAACCGGGGTGGTACCACGACCTCACAGAAAACCAGCGTGAAGTAGAGGTTTACCTCTGCGTTTCGCTTGGTGAGTGCAGGTGGTCGGACGCCCTTTTTACTGGAAATGAGGCATTCCATCTTAGTCCTCACGGGTGACAACGCATCTACATTTTGATTTGTAATAGAGGATAGATGTAGATGTCTATGGGCCGCAGCAACCACTTACCATCAGGTGGAGTGTGTGCTCGTTTGTCACCCTTATCCTATAAAAAAAAACCAAAGTGTTTTCATTTTCAACCTACATATGTTTTAACCCATTACAACTATTTAAACAAAGTGTTCTGTATTGACATTCTATGTATGTATCGATGTTTCATCGTAGCATCAGCCCATGAGACCGATTTTACCAAATGAGTCGTGAATCATTTCATCTTAGCTATTGCATATTCATAGTTTAGTTACATGCACCTGCTATGTAATAAAACAGTTCGTTACGGAGAACGAAACGTTTCTTATCTTTTTTATAGAATAGGATGAGCACACAGTCCACCTGATGGTAAGTGGTTGCTGTGACCCATAGACATCCACATCTACCTATCCTCTATAGATCTTGTATATATAGGAATATGCGGAAGAGGAATCGAAAGTTTTCAGAGGTGACAACGTATCTGAAGCCTTTCTTGCTTGACGTTGACTGCAAGTAGGGTTACCATATCTCAGGATTTGTCCTGAGATTTCAGGATTTTTAGACTCTTCTCAGGATTGCGGCTGGATTTTGCAATTCTCATGAAATCTCGGGATTTTTAAAATTTTCAATACAATACAGCTTACATTTTAAAGATCTCTTTAATAAAAAGTTAAACAAACTAAAAATAATCTTGCCCAATTAAAATCAAAACATTTATCCAAGTAGGTTTCATCATATTTAATACGTGAAGATACCTTTTTAAGTAAGGTTTTTTTCTCAAACTGTAAAAAATCTCAGGATTTTTAAATGGAAATCAGGCCTTTTCTCTGGACTTTTGATTTTTTCATCTGGTAACCCTAACTGCAAGTGTACATGGATTGCAGAAGTCATTTATCATCCGGTAGACTGTAAGTTCTTCTGTCACTTCAATTTTTATTTAAAAAAAAGTAATTTCTTTGTGTGCGAACGTTATACACAGAAAACTCAGTGCTGGACTACTAAATAGTTACTTTCCAAAACCCCTCCATAAGCTTTCTGTTTCCTCCTTATCCACCATTTACTGTAACAGAGCGGTGGAACTGTGAAAGTCACCCCCACACGAATAGGTGCTAGTTCTTCTTTTGATATTTATATTTCTTTCTCTCCGTTCTCTTGATATGTTTTAAGTAAAGAAACATTATATATCTACTTTGAATTACTAATATATATTTCTTATCTTAATGTATTAATAATACCAAATACCTATGTTTATACACACATATATTTTTATTTAATAAATGTAACTTACAGACAGTTTTATTCGTGACTAGCTTTTACTCGCGACTTCGCCCGCGTAGAATTTATTACGATTTCAAGGGTTTTAATTTTTTTTGCGCGGAACTCTGATTCTTTTTCTAAAATAAAAGTGTCCTAAGTTACTCCTTATAACATCAGCTATCTGCCAGTGAAAGTCCCGTCAAAATCGGTCCAGCCGTTTCGGAGATTAGCCGGAACAAACAGACAGACAAACAAACAAAAATGTTAAAAATTGTTTTTTTGTTATTAATACCGTATATACTTTCATATGCATTTAGTAAAAAGCTGTTATTTTAACATTACAAACATGTAAGTATGTAAGAATATTGCTGTCATTTCACGTGTTGTTTATTCCTGTTTGAGTTTTGATTGGTAACGTTCCACCTTAGTCCTTAGTGGTGACAACGCATTTGCATTTTGATTTTTAATCGATGCTATTATGTATCTATTGTCAACAAAAGTTACTTACAATAAAGTAGGCTCTATACTCGTTTGTCTCTCTTTTAAAGGAAACCTTTACTCAAATATTTTAATTGTAATATTTACTATTTTAGATGTCTGATTTAAGATATAATGTTATTCCCTGCTCACCGGTAGCAACGACGTAAGTCTACAATTACTTTCACTACATTATATCTTCCAGGAAAATAATTATGTCACTGATGTCAGTCAGTCATTAGGTGAACGTTAAGAGTAACATAGTCTACAATCTTAAGATGGAGCAATTTATAATGTATCACACGTAAGACACGATAAAGTAGACATTTATTTCCCGTAAATGATAACCGGTAGTCTTGGTGACGTTGTAGATCCACGTTGCAGCTTTAGATAGCTGCAGCATGAATTGTTCGGCTCGACCGGGGTAAGACCCCACTCTCACAGATTACCAGCGTGAAACTGTTAAAATAATGCTTTGTTTCGTATGGTGAGTGTAGAAAATAGGAGACTCTTTACTGGTTACGAGGCATGTAAATCTAAGATTGTCAATTGAGGACAGATGTAGATGTCTATGAGCCACAACGTCCACTTACCATCGGGTGGACTGCGTGCTCGATTGTTACCTTTATTCTATAAAAAATAGGTCTCAACAACAAATGAAAAGCATGTACTGAATGTATATGCTTTTCATTTGTTGTTGTCTTTCAGAGAATAATTTATTCAGTTCAGCCGCCTCTAATACAGCCCAGCTCTAAACGAAGTGCTCCTGACGCGAAAGGTCACCAAAGTCACACTAGCTACTACACAAGGTATTGTACATATATCTCCAAAGGGACCATTGTTATACCGTTAGGTCTCCTGATACAGTTTTTTTTTAATAGAATAGGGCATATGGCTCACCTTATGTTACGTGATCGCTGCCTATTATCAACTCCAACACCAAGGAGGTGCATTGTAGCCGTTTTTATTCAATAGTGATTACAAGTACTACTTATTGAAAGTCTTGTTTTTTTTAATTTACCACTGGTTCGGAAAAAAACCTGTCCTGGGAAGAACCAGCAAGAAACCCAGCGGGACTTACTACTTAAGACGTCTGAATGATGCCTTTCTTCTCCAACATTTTTTTATTTTTATTTCCAAGATAAAAGCTTCTACAAGTGATATAAATTATGAGTTAAACTACACTTTACTACGCTTCTAGTAGAACTTTTTAACATTGCCATCTATCGGCGGAGAGCAGTACTAAATGCTTGTCTAAAATCCAAATATGTAAAAGTATGCCTCCTGCTTACTAGATGGCGCACTTGTAAAATACTAAAATAATTTAATTTCATCCAATTGGTAAAAAATAATATAAAATTTGATTAAAGCATTAAGATTCGTTTAAATATATTATTTCTATATTTTCTTGACAAACTGATTATAAGCTCCTTAAAATCAACCTAGAGCTTCAAAGTTATACGTTCAAAGTTTGATTTAAAAAAATGGATTATTAATTAAATATTATTTAGAATATTATTTAAATTATAAGGATTACAATAAGAAGTTTTCGTTTTAATGAATTGTACGAGGAAGAAAATTACTTGTAAATTGCACAGTGGTGGACCGGCAATAATTCAAATGATATCGCGAGTTTTGTCGCGATGTGCGATTGTGAAAATGAGCGGCTGGAATTAGTCCGAACAATTCCTTTGAGCACTCCCCGTGGTAGATGCGATAAAATACGCAGAGATGCTACATCTCGTCAAAGTGCCAGTGGGTCAAGCCGATCAGAAAGCCGACGCTTCGACGACGATTCGAACCGCTCTGTCCCGGATGCGATCAAATGCTGCTGGCACTGGGGAGCTCCTAGTTTTTGACTTTCAATTGTTTTTACAGTTTTTTTCTGGGTGAACCAATTTCGATGATTCTTTTTTATTTGAAAGCTGATGCTTCTCATGTGGTCTCATATAAATTTGATCAAGGTCTGACCTGAGTTTTTTGAGTTATTAGTAATAATTTATATTTTATATTGAAGTCGGTTGTACAAAATATTTAACTTTAAATTATTTTAAACTACACCCGATAGATAACTAGAATTATTACGCAATAATTATTATGCGTAATAATTCTATGGACTTAAAGATGTACGTATTTATATAAATACGTATACCTTTATATAATATATCATTTAACTTAAATACATACTAATAATAAACCTATATACTCAGTTACTCAATTTTTTTAGTGTAATTTCGATTAATTATTTTATATATCGCGTGCTCGTGTTCAGGCTTTTAGAAAATATAAATTAAAATAACAAGAGAAGAGATAGAAATAATATCTAAAGCTAAAAATTATAACCTATCTTCTCTCTTTTTTATAGGATAGGGTGACAATCGAGCACGCAGTCCACCTGATGGTAAGTGGTTGCTGTCACCCATAGACATCTACATCTATCCTCAATAAAGAATAAAAATGCAGATGCGTCGTCACCCGTGAGGACTAAGATGGAATGCCTCTTTTCCAGTAAAATGGGTCCCCGGTTCTCTACACTCACCATATGAAACACAGCAGTGTCAAGCTGCCATTTTACGCTGGTATTCTGTGAGAGCGTGGTCCTTTCCTGGTCGAACCGACCCATTCGTGCTACAACTATACTACTAATATAGCTGCAGCATGGCTCTACCACGTATAAACCTATCTATAAATATAACGTTAGAGCCGAAATACATCCGACTGCTGGGCACAGGCCGCCTCTAATTTATGAGAGAGTTACAGAACCATTATTCCTCAGACATGCCTGTTTCTTCATATTTTCCTTGAGCAGCAAGCAGAAATTTGCACTTCAAATTATTGTTATTAAGAATTTCTTTGGTGCCCACGGGGTTCAATCTGTCCATAAATATAACAGGATAATAATGTATTGCAATACAGTTCACAATTTTAGTCTCATTACTAAGAACACTTTCTATCCACAGGTAATTGAAAATCAAGAGAAAAGTGCTTCGTTCCGCTTGGACGGTCGATTCAATAAGCAACGACCGATTGCTGCCCTTAGCAGTCACTTTTGTAATACGAATAATCATTGGTTGCCTTTCTTTTTGAGATTAAAATATATAACTATTATATAAAATAAATGTATGTGTTGTGTTATTGACCATGTGATTGGTAGGGAATTATTCACAATCCCTGAACTGCTTGAAAAATGTGCAAAATGAGAAGACAATATGACAATAACTAATGAAAATATTAAATTAACCAGGCCGGCAAGTCACATTTTTATATATGAGCGTTGACGAGTGAAGTGAGCGTGCCGACCCAGCGGCCGTCGCAAGCACCACAAGAATTATTTTAAGAGCTTTGTCACTACATTAGGTTAGATCTCCTAAACAAAAAGTCACGAAAAACAAACAAATAAAAGTTATAATATTTGTAGAAAGGGTAATTGAGTATAGTACAGAGACTAATTTTGTAGTTAGGAATAATAATTAATTCGTTTACACGAATTAATCTTTTAAAAAAAATTTTCTGTTTCTGTTTCTGTTCTGTTAAAAAAATTGGTTGTTGGAAAACTTTTTATAGAGTATAACAGACGTTTTTACACAAGTAAGGTTAGCAAACGAGCACACATTTCGTGTTTTTTTTTATAGGATTAGGGTGAAAAACGAGCACACATTCCATCTGATGGTAAGTGGTTGCTGCGGCCCATAGACATCTACATCTATCCTCTATTACAAACCAAAATGCAGATGCGTTTTCACCCGTGAGGACTAGGGTGGAATGCCTCATTTCCAGTAAAATGGGTCTCCGGTTCTCTGCACTCACCAAGCGAAACGCAGAGGTAAACCTCTACTTCACGCTGGTATTCTGTGAGGTCGTGGTACCACCCCGGTTCGAGCCAGCCCATCCGTGCGACAGCAAAAGCTGCCGCGTGGCTCTACCACTGTTAAAAGAAAAAGAAAGTTAAAGAGGAAACTGCCTGTAGTCTCGGCAACGATGAAAAGCTCGGCTCAAAAAAATTCTTCATGTACAATATTTTACAGCCAATATTTTAATTAGTTAACAAAGTAAAGAAAAAAAAGCGAATATCCAATAAACAATTTTGATTAGTTTTTAGTGTTTTACTTATTTCTATAACACATCTAAAAACATTTCATCCTACGAACCACGCTGGAACTCTCGACTCGAAACGTTAAATCTAATATCTAAGTTAATATTTTATTCAAAAATATGTAGCATACTCATTCTAGTGGCATATGAACTTAAAAAATTCTGTACTTTGAGATATCTAAACTAAAAACACTTTCGTTTATATTAAGGTAATTAAAAAACCGTGTGAACAATTAACAATGTATCACGTTGTCCTATGCTATATAACTGAACCTTCATATGCTGTCTTTTATTTTACTTTTAATGTATTACTGCTTTCGATCTCGTGTAAAATAAGGTATTGAACAAACATTGAAATACATCTTACTCCGCGAGTCTGCTAAATGTTTTCAAACTACGTATATTTTCACTGCAAAAACAAACCATTGGAACTGTTTAAAACAAAGGACTTCGAATAGCAAGTTTAGCGCATTTGTGATCGACAGAATACTTGAAATTTCCCTTTTAAAAGAAATAGAATATGGTGTTATTTAAATGATAAAAAGATTTCTTTACTCTGCTGTGCAGCTTCTAGCATATGACGTGATATATCGTCACGGGTTTCACAGAACAAAATTCATCATTAAATATATAAATATGTGAATAATAAAAATGGAATCTTTGTTTTCCGTTTTGTTATCCGAGGTCGAATATACAATAATATTTTTGCACCTCTGTGAATATAACACCGTCATCAAACCTTCCTCAAATTTATTACATAAGGCAAGCGAAGTGCAAAATGGTTGGAAATGGATACAAATAGAGACTCATATTACATCACATTTAATGCAGTTGCCAAATTCGGGATGCATGAGCGAAAGATTTGTATTGTGATCGCAACCACAGCTTAAAATAGTGATCAACTTGTGAGATAATTATTTGTTTCATGAATCATATCTCTGCCGATCACTTATTTACTGAATGAAAAATATCCCAGCTAAATATAAAATTGTATTGACATAAAGTGCCGCGTTAAAAAGCAATTGTTACGAAACTTCTACAAATGCTACAGTTTCTAAACGATTAAGTAACATACAAACAAACAAAAATGGGTATTAATTTTGCGCAACCTAATGCCTTTTATTTTGCCATAAGCTAACGGCAAAAAAGAATAGAGGTGACTATCAGGAGTACCAGGAAAGTCTTATAGCTTAGTCTTATAAATGGCGGTATAACTTTGGCCGTGGAAGGAAAAGGTAAGATCTCCCGCCGGGCAGGTGATCTGCCCAGGGAGCAGCCAATGCTCCGTGTGTTTTTTCTGAAAGTGTACGCTGTTGGCCCTGCGGCCTTGACAGCTTCGTCTAAGGCATCTAGGCTCGTAAGTGAGGACCTACGAACTATTGAAGTGCAACGATTCTGCGAGGCATCCCGACCCCTGCTTTCGGAGTGAGGCTCCTCTAGCAAGGGGGGGGGGGGGTCTCGATTCGATTCAAGGGCCAATCGGAAGGAAGTACAAACCTCGGCTTGACTATCGCAATTTAGTTAACGGGTCGCAAGATTAGAAACGCCCCGTATCACGGGCGTTGAACCTCGTACGGTGTATCTGTGTGTCCTAGTGTTCTGTACTAAAGTAGTGCCTGGGTGTGTGGGAGCTCCGTGTGTTATTTCGGAGCTGTTCTATATATACCGCGTTAACTTATGAACATTGATAGCACGATTCAGGCTTCAGTGCATTTCGCTTACGGCGTGACGACAGCGAAGCCGCATTACATCATAAAAGTCAGCCGTAATATACCCAGACCGGCAACGGGCAGCAACGTCAAAAGTTCAACATGTCTGGTACTGCGATCATCAATCCACCCATCAAACGTATCAATTATAGCATATCTTCCCTACGACGAGAGATACATATGCCAGCCAGTAGAGTTTTACGGGTCGATACCCCCTAACTATTGGCCATGCGACCAGTTGCACCGGAGACTAGCCATCTGCACAGGAACAGGATTATAGTGCCAGGGTGTATGCGCAAATACAGGTGCACTCTCTATACCCACACTCTCATAGTCCGATGGCGCTTAGGCGCAGACCAACGGTGTTACGTGCGTTCCGAGGCACGGAGGTGAGACACTGATATATTCCTGACCCCCAGGCTGCTACTTAAAATTTATTGACAGAAAAACTTAATAACTGATTTTGGCCCGACCCGGGATCCAAACCCGGAACCTCATGATCAGCTGTCAAGGTCACCACCATTAAACCAACGATGCAAATATCCCAGCTATGAGTCAATCTGTTTGTATTATAAGAGTAACCTATGTTCGCTATGTCTATGTTTTAGGTTAGACTGTAATGAGTGAGTGCCCTATCTGCAATATTGCCAAATTATAAATATCGAGCCCATTATACTTTTGTTTCATTACAGCTAAACATGTTCACTGTTAAAATGGTCTTTAGAAACGTATAGGGTTTCCAACCGTGTACTGTTTTTCCGTTTACGTTCTTATATAATGTTTTTTTTTTTATAGGATAAGGGTGACAAACGAGCACACAGTCCACCTGATGGTAAGTGGTTGCTGCGGCCCATAGACATCTACATCTATCCTCTATTACAAATCAAAATGCAAATGCGTTGTCACCCGTGAGGACTAAGATGGAATGCCTCATTACCAGTAAAAAGGGCCTCCGGCCACCTGCACTCACCAAGCGAAACGCAGAGGTAAACCTCTACTTCACGCTGGTATTCTGTGAGGTCGTGGTACCACCCCGGTTCGAGCCGGCCCATCCGTGTGACAGCAAAAGCCGCCGCCTGGCTCTACCACTGTTAAAAAAAGAAAAGTTGTTGAAGAAATATACATGTATGTTTTGTAGTACGCAAAAATACTATATTTCAGTTAGATGGATCAATCTTTATTTTGCAACACCGAAACTCAATAACAATCAAATTATTATTTATTTGTTATATGCTCGTTTGTCGCCCATATCCTATAAAAAATAATTAGAAATGGCGAGAAAAAAATAGAGCGAGTAAAGCATTAATCTCCATTAATTTAAAAATTTAACGTCAAACATCTTATGACACGTTTATTGTAGACAAATAATTGTTAAATAAAAATGTTTTTTTTTTTTAATAAATAAGTTCTAACAATAACAATTAGGTATGTCTTTGTCTATCTAATACTCTTACCATAAAATACTATAATTTTTTGGAATGTACTATATTTTTTATTATAATCAGCCAATGAAATTCTGGCAACCCTGAACTCTTAACATGTTGTAAGATTTTTATTAAGTATCACTCTAGCTTTTAAAACTAAACTTTAAATAAAAACTAAGACTAAGACTAAGTAACTTAATAAGTAAAGAAGCTGCTATCACAGCATATCATGGATATGTAGCGTCCGTGTTACGGTACGGGCTTTTGATCTGGGGCAATTCAAGTATTTTTAAGAGAGCATTTCTAATGCAAAAGAAATGTATAAGGGAAATCTGTGGATGTGGACCTTTCGGTTCTTGTAGGCCACTCTTTAAGCAGTTAAAAATTATGACTCTGTGTTCCATGTACGTGTATGAAATCGGAACTTTCGTAAAAAAATATCCACATTTATTTCAGAGGTGTGTCGATAATACAGATAAAAGATTCCCACATAGAGACCTAACAAGATTAAATTTTAGATTGTGTAAAACTGCCTTTTTTCAGAAAAATTGTCCCATTATGTGTATAAAAGTATATAATAAACTTCCTGTTGAAATTCGAGAACTTCCATTAAAACATTTTCAAAAGAACCTAAAACAATATCTCATCCAAAACTGTTTTTATACTCTAGATGATTTTTATTGCTATAAACCAAAATGATAAGTATTTTATAAGACATTTCGTGAAAAATTGACTAAATAAATGTATATAAAATTAATAACTATTGACATGTACATTTGATTTGATATAATATGAATTTTTAATTAAGGACTTTTTCAACTTTTTTTTTTAAATTATTGACATCCATGTTATGTGTGTTAAGAATTTTATACTTGAGTTTATCATAAAATTATAATTAAACATATCTTTTTATTAGAATCATGTACATTTAAAAATTATGTATTTGCATGCCACTGGCGAAATATGCTTGTACTATCTTTAATTATAATGTCTGTAACCACCATATTTCTGGCAAATAAATTATTATTATTATTATTATTATAAAAAAGTAAAAGCTGACTTCAAAGAACAAAAAATTATTAAATAATTTCACATTTTAAAGTCGGAGGGAATATAATATATACAAAAAACACACAGTTGATTTGACAAACCTCTTCCTATTTTTGACGCGGTTAAAAATAACTAAAAGAAAAGAGAGCAATTTTTAAAAAAGGAAACTAAAAGAACACTAGCCAGTAACAGAGTTTACCGTAACGGAGTTCAACGAAAATCAATTTCTTCTGTTTAAAATCCATATCGAACGCTGCAGAGTCGAAGCTAATGTAGTGGTTTATTGTAAAGATATCGTTGAGAAAACGTTATCAAGCCTAAACAGCTTCGTTTTATTATGTTTTGAATTATTACTTCATTGGCCTCTTTCTTTCGTTATTTGTCCCACAATTTTGATTAAATTAATATATAATTAATTTGATTTAATTTTCCCCAAATTAATTGCACCGCTTGATTTGCCAATGACTTGTTCTTCGATCGCAGTATAATAAACACTAGCTGTTCCCCGCGACTTCGTCCGCGTGTAATTTAGGGTTTTAATTTTTTTACCCGTAACCCTAACTCTTTTTCTAAAATATAAGTAGCCTAAGGTACTCTTTATAACATCGGTTATCTGCCAGTGAAAGTCCCGTCAAAATCGGTCCAGCCATTTCGGAGATTAGCCGGAACAAACAGACAGACAAAAATGTCAAAAATTGTATTTTTGTTATAAGTATCGTAAACACTTTCATATGCATTTAGTAAAAACAGCTGTTATTTTGACATTATAAACAGACACCTCATTTTTATTTATTTGAGTATCATGGAATGAAATAGAGTGATAACTTTTTGGAAGTTATGCTCATTTTCGGGCGTTTGGAAAAAATTATGAGAGTGATTTTTATACGATGCGCGCGCACACCGACAGATAAAAACGACACCATGAAGTTATTACGATGCGCGCGCACACTGACACCTCAAAGCGAGAACTTCATGTTAAGTCTCTCAAGTTTTCGTGGGAACTGATAACTATATTTAAGGTTACGCTAAAGGAGTATAAGTTCCTACGTGCGTACATAAGTACACACATACGTTTTTATTTTATAGAATAAGGGTGACAAACGAGCACACAGTCCACGAGCGCAGAAGCGTTGCCAGCCTTTTAAAAAGGAGTACGCTCTTTTCTTGAAGGTCCCTAAGTCGTATCGGCCCGGAAAAATCGCTGATGGTAATCGATTCCACAAGGAAGTCGTGCGAGGAAGAAAACATCTTCTAAATCGCACAGTGGTGGACCGCCAATCATCCAGATGGTGTGGATGATATCGGGAGTTCTGCCGCGATGTGCGTTCGTGAAATTTGGCGACTGGGATTAATCCGAACAATTCCTCAGAGCACTCCCCGTGGTAGATGTGAATGTATCTGTATGTATCATTACAGCTTTCCAAGTCCACTGCTGAACATACTCCTCTCCCATGGATTGATTTATATCACAAAAGGTGGAATGTTGCCACAGTTGCTAATGTCAACCCGCCTAGCAAGAAAATATCCGACGCGCTGACCCAAAGCGTGTTAGCGGACTTCACATGTTTTCGAAATATTCTCTTCTAATACATACATGTAGATTTCCTCTCGATGTTTTCTTTCACCACTGGGCACGTGGTAAATCAACACTTAAAATTCGTCACAAAAACTAGGATCGAAGCCGGGTTGCTCGCGTATTGTGAAATTGACAGCGCCGGCCCCTGAACTATCATGATTTCCTTGATTTTTGTTTCATTCATATTAAGTCATTGGCATTTCATACTTTCTCTCCATTGATAAAATTATGTTATCAGATTTATATGCAAGCACTACAACTATAAATACCAGTAATTACAGTGGAATACATTATTAACTATAGATTTTATACTTTCTCATAACACGGCTATCACGGCTGTTAAAACTGTGCTAAATCACAGGTACGAGTACGTAATGTTGTATAACCGATATTGGTAGCAATGAAATCAGGTCGTCATTTACTTCACGATATTAATTTACCATCCAATTTTCGATTTAGATTATTCTTTAAATGTATATCCGCAATAATATTGTACACCCATAGATACAAGGCACATAGATTGCTTGATTTCCCCCAGCGCAGATAATCAATTGTTTATTTATAACATTGTATAATTGTTACCAATCGATTTCTGTTACTGATGTTTAATGTAACCAGTCAAGACGTGAAAGAGTTTGGGATTTGCAAAATAATTAGTCTTTCTTTATAAAGAATAATACCAACGTAATGTAGCAGCTTAATGCTGCTTTGCTTCATATGGTGAGTGTAGAGAACTGGAGACCCTATTTATTGGAAACGAGGCATTCCATCTTAGTCCTCAAAGGTGACACCGTATTCGCGTTTTGATTCTTAATCAAGGATAAATGTAGATGTTCATGGGCCACGGCATCCACTTACCATTTGGTGGACTGTGAGTGTGCTCGTTTGTCACCCTCATTCTATAAAAAAATAATTGAAAAACGAACTAATAGTCCATTGGGTGGTGAGCGATAAGCCTCGTAAATTGAAAACATAATTAAAAATCAAGTAGCGGACATCTATAGCCAATCCTAAATATCTCTTTAATTTATTGTTAAGGTACTGTCCAAAGGTCATCAAACTCAAAACCACATGCACACACATATAAACACACACAAACACCCGCGCATGAACGCATCCACGCACTCACGCACAATAATAAAATTCGCTCTTTCAAAGTCGGACTGTCCTGTAAAGAAACAAAATCACCGACATAACAAACATCAGCCAACTTTTCTTTTACTAAAGAAATAAATAGCTACGTCACGGTACAGTCATTACTTGGTATAATCTTTATTGGTCAAGTGGGTAATTTCTTTCCACGACAAAAAATCTTAGAGTAGGTATTTATTTTATTTCACTTTATCATAAATTATAATGCTACTCGTATAACACTTAACACTGTGGATATGTTATCTAATTGATAATTTTGACTTACTTATAAAAATCGATGTCAATTAATAGCAAAGATTCTATCGCTCTTTCTTCACTAAATGACAATTGCAAAACTGCATATTTCTGTTTGGAAATAATTAACACTTAAGTTTAGTAATCAACTGTTATCAATAAGGCCGATAAATTTTTACACAACATTTTTTAGGGGTGACAAGCGAGCACACAGTCCACTTAGAGTAAGTAGATGGTGTATCCCATAAACATCTATCCTTGAATAAAAGTAAAAATCCATATTCATTGTCACCCACGAGGATTATGATGGAATGCCTAGTTAGTGTAGTGTTAGTGAAAAGGGTTTTAGTTCCAGTCACTCATTAAAGAAAATTCGGCAGCATTATGCTGCTATTTTTCGCTGATGTTCTACAACCTCGCCTAATAATATAGCTTCAACATGACCCCACCACGTATAGTAGATATATATACGGGTCGTTCGCGACTCTCAGGCAGACAAGGTATCCTTTCACATAAGAATTGGTCATTGTCATCACCCGTCGCTCATCTTAATGTTGTCATAGCTCGATTCACACGCACTTCAGCATAATATAACTGCAACGTGACTACCACATATCAATAAAAAGATAAATGAGCTGATAGTCCACTTTAACAATATAATCTATGACAACCTACAGCAAATTTAAATAAAACTAGTTTTACGGATTTTATCGCGTATATTAACTTATTTTATATTCCCGACGTTTTGAGTAGTTTACAGCACTCATGGTCACGGGGGGGACTGAGGAGTATGACGTCCCAATTCCATAGTTAACCACGGCTACCTTTAGATTAAAAATTAATTTAATAATTTTTAATAGTTAATAAAACTAGTTTTATTTAAATGTGTAATGTTCGCGTAAATATAAGAAATCGTAACCTACAGCCAAGTTTAATTAAAAAAAGCTACAGACACGTTATCATTACATTTTGTACAGAATAACTATTTAACTATTAGTACACTGTCCACCTGATGGTAAGTGGTACCTAAGCCTATAGAAATCTATATTCATCCTCGACTAAGAATCAAAATGCAGATACGTTGTCACCCCTGAGGATTAAGATAGATTACGTGGTAGAGCTCTGCTGCAGCTAAATTACTGGTATAGTTGTAGCACGAATGGGTCAGCTCGACCGGGGAAGGACCACACTCTCACAGAATACCAGCGTAAAATAGTATCTTAAGGCATCTTTTCCATTACACGGTTGTTCAAACGTACGGTGTGTAAGCCGTACGGTTGAAAAAACGTGCTAGCTTGTACATGATACGGCAAAATCACCGCGCGAGACATTGGTAAGTACTGGCTAGTAGCGCTTTTTACTCGGGCTGTGTAGGACGTGCTGCGTCATGAATTTTCTTACGAAAAAAAAGATTATAGTTGCTTATTACATATATAGGAAAAAGAAAATAGAAAAAAAAAGGGAAGTAAGGTTTTGGATACATCCGATTTTAGAAAAAAGGGAGGAATATGGCGCGTTTCATACACTTGTCAAGAATCAATTGAGAGAAGATGAAGACAAGTTTTACAATTATTTTAGAATGCAGAAAACTACATTCGACAACTTGCTCCAAAAATTATCCCAGGAACTAAAACATCAAGATACTTTTATGCGAGAGAGTATATCGCCCGCAGAAAGATTGGCTGTAACTCTGAGGTAAGTAGGTACAAAATTAAATGACATATTTTAGTTTAAAATTGTTTATTGCACACAAACAAAATTATTACATGTAATTGAATTTTAATAATTATTAATTTAAGAACAAGTAAATCAAAAAATACACTACGCTGAAAATGCTACTCAAGTGCGGTACTAAAATCGAATTCGTCTTCAATAGAAACTTGAGAATCTGCCGAGATACTTTCCGCATTTACACTATGTACAGATAATTGTGATTCGGGTCGGTAGTGGATTGGCTCTAAACCAGAACCGTGTCCAAAATCATGAGAAGACGTCTGTGGACGACTTATTCCATAGCTCGATCTAGCAGCTGTAGAATATCCATATGTTGACGATTGCGCATTTGAGGATGCTGTACCACTTAAATATCCTTGATGGCCTTGATCCCATTGGTTTCTTGATGTAGGTATATACTGAGTACACTGTCTTTGTTGAATATTTTTAATTATTGAAATTACTTGAAACTGAAAGTCTATCATATTTTCATCACTGAACTTGTCAACTGTATCAGCGATTCCCATAAAAAAGTTCATACTACGGCTTTTCTTTTTCTCATCTCGTTCTGCTGAATCCATAAACTTCATAAACCTAATGTCAACTTCACTTAGTTCATTTTTTTTTTTTTTTTTAGCCCTTTGCGTCTTACTCCGTTCAGTGTATCCCGAGCTTGATTGATTCGGGACTGCACTATCAAAATTTTCATTACTGAGGCTAGAATCATGAACATGTTCAGTCATGTTAGAATCGGTCTTGCGATGCTCAACATTTTTTTTTAGGAACATCATTTCATCATAGAACATATATTTTCTTATTTTTTTTGCTGAAGAACCAGACTTACATTCATTAATTTTTTTGTCATATTTTATCCAGCTATCTTTCATATTGGTCCACTTCTTCATCACCATTTGCCCTGAAAATAAATAAATAATAATTATTAAATTCAAAATTTATGAAAACCCCCGACCTAAACTGAATCGACCCCGACCTAAAATGGGGTTTTAGTATTTGAACCTGAACCGTTTTGTTTTATATTTCAGGTATCTAGCAACAGGAGATACCTTTACTGACCTATACTACAGCTATAGAATTGGAATAAAAACCATAAGTTGCATCGTACGTGAAGTATGCCACTACATTTGGTTAGAACTGTATAAAGAATATATGAAAATGCCATCTAAAGAAGACTGGCTACACATTGCAAGCAAATTTCAAGAATCTTCCAACTTCCCGCTGTGCTTAGGAGCGGTCGATGGAAAACACATCAGACTTATTAAGCCAATTGATAGTGGCTCGATGTTTTTAAATTACAAACATTTTTTTTCTATAGTTTTGATGGCAGTAGTAGATAGCGATTACAACTTTATATTTGTTGACGTTGGCGCCTACGGAAAGGAGTGTGATTCCAGTGTGTTTAAAGAGACCCCATTTTGGAAAAATTTAACAAACAACGGATTAAATCTACCCGATGCAACACGTTTGCCTGGAATTGACTACGATTTGCCATATGTGTTCGTTGCGGACGAAGCCTTTGCTTTGCATTATCACTTGCTTCGTCCATTTGGTGGTCATCAGCTTGATCAATTAAAACGTACATTTAACTACAGACTCACAAGAGCGCGAAGATTTGTTGAATGTGCGTTTGGCATTTTATCCAATAAATGGCGAATTTTTCACCGGCCAATGAATGTGTCCATCGATTTGGCAGTTGATATTGTGAAAACATGTTGTGTTTTGCAAAATTTTATACATAAGCAGGAAAACTTTCAGTTTCACAATGCGAGTGAAAATGAGTCCACCCTTGATTCAGAATCGGAACTAATCCAGTTACCTATCACGAATGCAGTTCGCGGAAGTTTGGCGGCTAATGAAGTTCGCAACAGATTTGCACAATATTTTGTATCTAACGAAGGTCGCCTCTCCTATCAAAACAACTATGCATAAGTAAAAAGTTAATAATTAAATATCTGTAACTTACCAAACTTGTTTTTCTCATCACCACTTAAATCTTCAAATGTGGGCTGGAAATGAATAAATATTTCTTTCCAGGAATCATATTTAAGCCGCTTATTTTTATAATCGTCGATGGTCTTATCCCATATTACAGGCCTTTCTTGAATCAACGTAATTAATAATTCTTGATTTATGTTCATTTTATAATAAAATCGCGAAACAGCGTATATAAGCGGTCACGAATCCATGCGTACGTCCGGCACCGTCGACACACCCCGATAGACTGCCATACAACACTGGTGAAAATCACGCCGTGCGTAGACGCGGCGCGCCGAGGGGCAGTCACGGCGCACGCGGCCGCGGCGCCGTGCCTTGGCGCCACCGTGCATGTCGACAAGCTCATATAGTGATCCATACCACACTGACGACCGTGCCTACACGCGGCGAATTAACCGTAGATTTTCACGGCGAGAAACCGTGTAATGGAAAAGAGGCCTAACGATGCTGTGTTTCGTATGGTGAGTGTAGAGAACCGGAGACCCTTTTTACGTTCTCACGGGTGACAAAGCACCTGCATTTTGATGCGTAATCGAGGATAGATGTAGATTTCTATGAGCCACAGTAACTACTTACCATCAGGTGGACTGTCTGCTCGTTTGTCACCTTTATCTTAAACTTAAACAGTGGTAGAGCCACGCGGCAGCTTTTGCTGTCGCACGGATGGGCCGGCTCGAACCGGGGTGGTACCACGACCTCACAGAAAACCAGCGTGAAGTAGAGATTTACCTCTGCGTTTCGCTTGGTGAGTGCAGGTGGCCGGAGGCCCTTTTTACTGGAAATGAGGCATTCCATCTTAGTCCTCACGGGTGACAACGCATCTACATTTTGATTTGTAATAGAGGATAGATGTAGATGTCTATGGGCCGCAGTAACCACTTACCATCAGGTGGACTGTGTGCTCGTTTGTCACCCTTATCCTATAAAAAAAAATGCTTCTTTTCCCGTAAAAAGCCCCGGTTCTCTACAGTCACCATACGAAACACATCTGTGAGAGCATGGTCCTTCCCCATTCGTGATACAACCATATTTTAGCTGCATCGTTGCTCAATCACGTACTTAGGACTAAAGTGGAATGCCACGTAGACGATAACTTTATGAAATTAGAACTAATTACGTGGGTGAATGTGTATAGCCGCTATGAGTTAATGACGTTTGTATATTAGTTTGAATATTGGGTATATCTTAGTTTAACAACACCTCATCCTTTAAAAAAATTATTATATTTATACAGTTTGTTTTTTACGGTTCGGGTGATCCCGAAACATCTTCTCGTCAGACATACCTCAAAACTAGATTGTACAACCAGTGCGTGTTGCCAGTGATGACCTATGGATCTGAGACGTGGTCCTTCACTGCTGGCCGTATGAGCAAGCTCATAGTCGCTTAACGAGCTATGGAGAGGGCTATACTCGGCGTTTCTCTGCGTGATAGACTTAAAAACGAGGATATCCGCAGTAGAACCAGAGTAACCGACATAGCTTAAAGAATTAGTATGCTGAAGTGGCAATGGGCCGACCATATAGCTCAAAGAACCGACAAGCGATGGGAAGAAAGGTTCTCGAGTGGCAGCTACGTACAGGCGAAGTGTAGGGCGTCCCCCCACTAGATGGAGTGACGACCAAGTAAGAAATGCAGGAACACAATGGATGCAGGTGGCTCCGGACAGTGCTTTGTAGCATTCCTTGGGGGAAGCCTATGTTCAGCAGTGTACTTGTGAAGGGCTGTAATGATGATGATGATGATATAGTTTGTTTCATTACATCCGGCTCAGCCATTCCGAAGATTAGCGGGGCCAGACAGACAGACAAAAAATTTGCATGCAAATAACCCTCTCAGCTCTACATTGAGGCAGTTATTTTGATATTACATACAGACACTCCAATTTTATTTATTTGTATAGATTAGTAGATCTTAACCATTTCGCCGTCCCTACCTATACTACATATAGGTACCTATACTACATATAGGTCATTGCTATTGTCTTACTATTGTGTCTGAAAACAGAACAGTGAAATTATTAAATAATTGACTAATAATTTACACGAATCGTTCTTCTATTTCTATTTGAATTGAGAAATATATGATGATATTACCCGTTTAGCTTGGATACCGCATATAATTGCATGATCGACTGCACAGAAAGCTCAACTGCCGTGAATCTTGTATAGTGTGTCGTAATAAAAATACTCCCTTTTTGTTTATCTATTAACGGTAAGTAATTGAACCGTTTCTAATGCTTGTTTCCGACTATCTCAATCAAAAAATGTGGAGAATAGCAACCTATCAAAACTCTATGATTATATATAATTAATTCACGGTATAGTGGCAGTCAAGAATATCTATTTCTCCATATCGTCCCGTGAGTGGCGAAGGACAAAGGAAAACAAACCAGGCGATCGGCAGCAGCGTCTTCCAAATGAGTCCAAAATATTAAAAAAACTATGGATACCAAACCGCCTGCCAAGCTTGCGAACTATAGCAAATATATCCTTAATAAGGCAATTTATGGGGAAAATATTGGAAATGGAATATTAATCAATCCTTAATGTGTCTATCAGGGATCATCCATTGGAAAGATTTTACCGACTGAGATCATAATATTCACAGAATATAATGTGGTTCATAGTTATGCAATGATATAATAGATGGCGCTGTAGTCAAGTAGTTAACTAATTCTTTATTTATTGATCAAAATTTTAAGTTGGTTTATAGACAAATTTAAAATAACAATTAATAATGATAATTAGACTACACGGGTAAGAAACCAAATAATGAAAAATAACTTCCAAACACTTTTTTTCTATTATTTATTTTTATTTTTTCTATTATTTTTCTAAACACTCTATTTATTTCCAAAAATTACAGAATTGCAATTGTTGTTCTTCACGAAACGATAAAAAAGAGATGATCTTATTTATCGTTTCATGGTGGGAGAAGATATTTGTACTGCAATCGCCAATCCACCTGCCAAACGCAGTGAGTGGCGAAACTACAACGGCATAATATGCCCATATCCAGCTTAGTACTTTTATGAGCTGATAAAAAAGATGGTTGTGCATTATTTACTAAGATATTTTTAACGTGGTAGGGCCACACTGCAGCTATATTATGGTTGTAGTGCGAATGGATCGACTCGGCCGGGATAGGACCACATTATCACAGAATACCAGCGTAAAATAGCAGCCTAATGCTGCTGTGTTCCACATGGTAAGTGTAGCGAACCGGAGATCCTTTTTATTGGAAACAAGGCTTTCCTTCTTAGTCCTCAGGGGTGACAACCCATTTACGTTTTGATTTTTAATCGAGGACAGATGTAGATGTGTATGGTCCCAAGAATTCCTCTTACCATCAATGGATCGACCCGACCGGAAAATCACCACGCTCTCACAAAATACCAGCGTAAAATAGCAGTTTAACGTTGCTGTGTTTCGCATAGTTAGTGTTAGAGAACTGGAGGTAGTTTTTACTGGTAAAGAGGTATTCCATCTTTTTTTTTTATTTACTATTATAAAGGACTTTGTCGCTGAACGACCACATCGTCCCGTTTTGTCTACAATTACTTAATCTCTACAATTGAATACAAAATTAAACATAAAATCTATTATATTAACAATAGTTATGTGCAAGGAGCACGCGCGACTATAAGTAAACACACCTAAGGAATAAGTGGAACTATAAACAGCCCCATCTATTCCCTACACAGAATCAAGTCTGCTAGCTTGACCAGTATTTTAGCCTCCTCCGACATAGGATAAGCTAAAATACAGTTCAAGGTGCCAACCTGAAAATTCGTATCACTACCAAAACATAACCTTCTAATTGTTTCATTCCGGACACATTCCATCAAAATATGTTGAACATCTTCAACTATTCCGCATACGTCACAATTTGGTGATGCCACTTTTTTCATTAAAAAAGCAAACTTATTCAATGGAATATATCCCGAACGTAATCTAAGAATAGACCTTAAGTAGTTTCTATTTAGTGGACTATCTATCCACGAATTACAGGTTATTTGTGACTGAATTGTTCGATACCAGATACCCTTCTCGCGTGATCTTTCGTCAAAATGTTCTTGCCATAACGCTCTGCACTGATCTTTTACATGTTTAATGTTGTCAGAAAAAAGGGGTAACACCATTACGGTATCCCGTCCACAACTGTCTGTTTTGCTAACAGGTCAACGACCTCATTTCCTATTATCTGGATATGAAATGGCAACCATTGAATAATAACATTTTTTATTCCTTCTTAGTCTTTAGTGAAACGCATCTGCTTGACTTGATGTGTGATGTGTAGATGTCTATGGGTCACAACATCCTCTTGCCATCAGATGGGTGTACTCGTTTGCGACCCTCATTATTAAAAAAAAACATGAGAAATAAATAAACCAAACCATTTCACGGTCCCGTTATATATGAACATTTCAATTACTTAACTATTGTCTTTTCGCGTTATTAATAATAGCTGAAGTTGTTAATAGTAGCTGAATGATATAAAAATCACGCAGTGATGTTAAAACCTCATTAAGATAAATCTAAAATATATTGCTACACATCTTGTGTGTACATGCATTATAAATAAATATTATGTAAAAATAAAACAAACAATTAACTTATGTTTTTGTACAGCGTCAAGTAGGTCACCATTGTAATTAGAGTGTAATTTTAGCAACAATCTGTACTGCATTTTTGGCGATGTCATAATATATTAACAAATACATGATGTGTAAGAAGATATAAAAAAGAAGAAAGAAAGTATTAAAAGAAAACATTGGTGGATTTTTTTCTCAAAAGTATAATCACCAAAATAGCCTATTGCAATTTAGTGGAGGCGTTAAATCCATACCATTCAATGTGATCACTTCATTACAAAATGAAGTGAACCGTGTAGTGGCGGTGTAAGAACATTCACTACCTCATATCAACCTGTGGGTGTGGGAAGAGGCAACAATGGGAAACTGAATCAGGAACTCGGCATCAGCATCCTGATAACATCTGTATAACAAAATGCATTTGCCGACCCGCCGCAAACATGACAACTTTGGCAAATCACCCTGTAAGTTCTGAAGTCCAACATAATATGGAATAAATAACCATCCCAACCGGACCTAAAATCTTTACTCTGATGATGGATAATTCAAGGTAGAAAGCGGCGCGTTCCTCTTTCCGCTTTACCTACCAGACGGTTAATGCTCTTACAGCAATTATTTCTAACTTAGGGAAGACCTGTGTTGACAGTTTACAAGCTGTTACAAATATATATTTTTTTTAGAAAATTGGTGTGAGAAGTGAACTTACGGTTCACCTGATGGTACGAGTGAGTGGATACTGCAGCCCAAAGACTCTTAAGAACTCTATATATTTTTTTTATAGAATAAGAGTGACAAACGAGCACACAGTCCACCTGATGGTAAGTGGTTGTTGTGGCCCATAGATATCTACATCTATCTTCAATTTCGAATTAACATGCAGATGCGTTGTCAGCCGTAAGGACTAAGATAGAATGCCTCTTTTCCAGTAAAAAGGGTCTCCGGTTAAATACAGCAGCATTAAGCTGCTATTTTACGCTGGTATTCTGTGAGAGCGTGGTCCTTGCCTGGTTGAGCCGACCCATTCGTACTACAACTATACTATTATGTAGCTGCAGCATGGCTCTACCACGTTAAAAAGATGCGTTGTCACTAACTAACCAACTATACGTAAAATAGCAGCATTAAGCTGCTATTTTACGCTGGTATTCTGTGAGAACGTGGCCCTTCACCGGTAGAGCCGATTCATTCGTGCTACAACCATAACATAGCTGCAGCATGACTCTACCACGTCGAAAAGACATTGTATATTTCAATAGATGAAGCTACCTGATAAGACATGCAGAACATCGATGTTTGCAAGTGGTTAAGAAGAGCGTTATATGGCATTTTTTGGAGAAGAACTATGTTCAGCTGTGTTGCTATAATAATGATGATGTTAATGATGTTTTAAATCAATATTTTGGTTTTAGCCATTGAGATATAATGTACTAATGTACTACATTGTATCTAATATTTATGCTGCTTTGTAAATATATATTAGTTTCGCCTATTGCTTACATTTTTAGTTATAGTAGTTTAAAGTAGTCGAACCCCTAATATAGGAGGATACTAAAAATAGTATCCTCCTATATTAAGGTTTCAACTACTTTAAACTATATATATAATAATATAAAAGTGTTGACAACACTTACGACGCTATATGACGCCCCGCGACATAGCGTGGCTTACCAGGGTATGCTACGAATCATCGATCAATCGGTGAATATGAAGACGTATACGACACGCATCCTTTTCAAAAAGTATTTTCACGCTGGCATATTCTTGGAAAACCCTAATTCATGAAAACGACAAAATAGAATAGAACACAATAGAATATCTTTTATTCAATATAGATCTCATGTGTAATTCTTATTGAAGGTCATTTTTTACTTTACCACTGGTTCGAAAAGAACCTCTGTCCTGGGAAGAATCAGCAAGAAACCCAGCGGGATTTTTTTAAAAAGCAAATTTTACATTAATGGTTGTACAAACTATCATCATCATCATCATCATCATTACAGCCTTGCATAAGTCCACTGCTGAACATAGGCCTCCCCCAAGGAATGCCACAAAGCACGGACTTCCTGCATGTCTTACCAGGTCGTCACTCCATCTCGTGGGAGGTCGCCCTACACTTCGCCTACCGGTACGAGGCTGCCACTATATAAGTACAAAATTTATTTTAGAAACAGCTTGGAACAAAACAAGCAGGAGTCAAGCAAGTCTGTCCGATTGTACTACCTACCCAAATTAATTCCTGCTTGTTTCTTAGTACTACCCTCTCACCTATTTCTGCACCAATGCCTACACCGCTGTGTTCCGGAGTGAAGATTAAAAGAGAACCATTATAACTACAGACTGTGAGACATTCCATCTTAATACACAGAGGCGACAACGCATCAGGAACCTTCTTTGTTTGGAGTGGTAACACGTATCCATGGCTACATTAGCCACATGTTTGTAGTGACAAACGAGCACACAGTCCACCTGATAGTAAGTGGATGCTGCGGCCCATAGTTATCTACATTTATTTTAGATTAAGAATCAAAATGCAAATGCGTTGTCACCCCTGAGAACTACGATGGAATGCCTCGGTTCCAGTAAAAAGGGTCTCCGGTTCTCTACACTCACCATACGAAACAGCAGCATTAAGCTGTTATTATACGCTGGTATTCTGTGAGGGCGTGGTCCTTCCCCGGTTGAACCGACCCATTCGTGCCACAACCATATTAAAGCTGCAGCATGGCTTTACCACGTAAATATAACATCAGGGGGGTTGTTACCTCGCTTCTTATGTCAATTTTATAAAAAAAATATCCCATGTTTTCTATTATCGCCGAGCACGTAAATTAGCACTTAAAATTGCAATTAACAATGTCATTGGTGCGGCCGGGGATCAAATAATGGCGACTCTTCACGTTGGCCAATATAGTGGCGAATGTGTTGGCCAACAACGATGGACATCGTGTAGAGCGGGTGTTTATGCTTACGTTGGTATGTATTGGAATGATGGCCCACAAGTTGGCGCAAGATCCGTGTGGTGTCGGTTTTTTGCAAAAGATCAAAAGGTTGTGGCAGAGTATTGGCCGCCACGTCCACACGTTGGGCGCACGTTCAGTTTGCTATTTCATGTATATACAATGTACTCTGTGGTTTGCTACGAGCACCCAAAGTAATCGCACGCACCTGATTTAAATTTTATAAGCACGCATCGTAACTAGTGTCTACATAATGGCAGTAACAATAACCAATAAAAAAACTTTTCGCTTCATAGAGCCCTACCAAGCCGAAAATTGTTTGTGAAACACAAGTCTTTTTTTTTAAATGTTACCCCCACACTAGGATTTTCATATGTCTCGTGGAGGCAGTTTAGAAACATAAATTGCATAAGTAATTATTTGCAGGCCATACAAATAATTGTTTCGTGCGGGATTCGAACCCGCAGCCCCCAGCGCAGCAACTCATTGCTAAGCCACTACGCCTCGGAGCCGTCAAGAAATAAAATTTCTTTTTGATCAGCCTTTTCTTATACACATTCACGTTGTAGTGGTATGCTGTGAATAAATAAACTGCAGCAGCCGTTAGCGCCTCAATATCCATTTTAATAAATTCGTCCGCACATTGGCCTGGATCGAAGCAAACTGAACGACCTTCCAACGTGTGGATGCGATCACAAATTCTTGGCCAATATCTTTGCTAACACATTCGCCACTATGTTGGCCAACGTGAAGAGCCGCCATAAGAGTTGCTGGAGTACTTTGAAAGGTGAGGAGCAGACGGACTCGTAGGCAGTCTTCCTCAACCTTCCACATAGTAATAGCTCATTACCCTATCAGAATTGAAATAAGGTCTAGCCGCGGAACGTATAAGACCTGTAAATTCACTTAAGTAATTTAGCAATTTTCACACTAATATGATAAGTCGGTCATCGACAATTTGACTAATTACTATGCATCACATGTGCCAGCCGTACGTTAACATAATTGCGACAAATGGTAACTTTTAAGCACTAATAGTTTACTTAATTGGATGCTACAGTGTGCAATGACGAATATTTATGAAGTTTCATGAATTTTCTTTGTGCGCGAATATTCCACTTTTAAGTAAAATTTTAAGGATTGTTTTTGGTTTCTTTCATATTGAATTATAATATTATGGTGTCTTACACAATTTTTAACTTTACCAGTCTAAGGTATCTTCATATTACCGTTATCGTTACAGCCTAATAAAGTCCACTGTTAAACATAGGCCTACCACATAGATTGCCTCATAAGGAGGCTATTTGCCATAGCACCACAGGTTTTGGAACGAAGTTATTTATTGCACGGTATGAATTTAGTGGATGGGGGCTAGACGAGAAAAAGTATAAGATTTTTCCGTCACGACCCCTTCTGACGTAGTGTAAACGGCCTTGGCGGCTATAAGGAAGCGCGATGGAATAATATTCATCTCCCTCGCACTTTTTATCTTTAGTCGTTATTAGGGAGACGCTATCGCCCATCTTCTGATTTGTTTCTCTGTGTCACTCTTATGAAAGTCACGGGATGATGAGGTAGTGGATATTTTACACCGCCACTACACGGTAAGGTACATATTACGTGCTTCACATTCCGACTGAATGTCAATTTTACTTTTATTATATATATTTTGCTTACATATCTGTTATGTATAACTAACACAAATATTGATAAAACCTAATATGAGACTATACAGTTAGGTGACAAATGAACTTTCAGTCCACGAGATAAAAAAAGTTACCTCAACTATACATGCAACCAGCTCCAAAAAGACTAAGTTTTAATTATACGGACTTTTTATCCTTTAAATTGGATTACTACAGTATGGCTTCATTATTTTGCGATGGAAATAGATAAAATATTCATTTAGACAGATATATAGACTTTTATTTTAGTTTTTATTTTTTCTTTTAATTAAGATTCTTATATCATCTATATCCTCTATACTTCCTAATTAATTCCTTGCCTATAAAATACTGTTCTATATTTTCTCATCGATTTTGAGAAAATTCTCAGTTTATATATATATATATATATATATATATATATATATATATATATATATATATATATATATATATATTTATTTATTTACAATTTATTGCCTACCTTATTAAAGGATTGCAATGGGCGGACTTAATGCCATTAGGCATTCTCTCCCAGTCAACCCGGGACGTGTAGAAATTGAAAGTGATAGGTGACAAATAAATATATATATCCCTATTTGGTCAAATATAATTAGTAGATTTTGTGAATATTTAAAGTAGAATATCTACAGAATATTAATTTTTTTTATAGGATAGGGTGACAAACGAGCACACAGTTCACCTGATAGTAAGTGGTTGCTGTGACCCATAGACATCCACATCTATCCTCAATAAAATATCAAAATACAGATGCGTTATCACCCGTGAGTACTAAGATGATAAGACTAAGGAATGGCTCTTTTCCAGTAAAAAGGGTCTCCGATTCTCTACACTCACCATACGAAACAGCAGTGTTAAGCTGCTATTTTATGCTGGTATTCTGTGAGAACGTGGTCCTTTCCCGGTCGAGGCGACCCATTCGTGTTATAACTTTACTACTAATATAGCTATAATAAAATAAATAATAATATAGCATGGCTCTACCACGTAAATAAATATTAAAATAAGTACTGATTTTTTGTAACTTTTATTAAATATTCACAGTATCGGAATTGTCTTATGCTTATGTTAAGATTTTGAAAGAATAAACCGAAGTCATTATTATTTAACGGTGCAAAAACAATAGAAAACAAATATTAAAATGTAAGTCAAGTGCAAACGATATCTCCTTGCAAATTAGTATTCGGGGTCCAGGCCTTTTAGCATTGTTTATAGTGAAACAAACTATTGGTTTTATCTAAAAATTATTTAAAAAAATGTAAAAAAATATGTGTCGCGATTCATCATTATCATCACAGCCCATCACAAGTCCACTGCTGAACATAGGCCTCCCCCAAGGGGTGCCACAAAGCACAGTCACGAGCCTCCTGCATCCATTGACTGCCCGCATGTCTTACCAAGTCGTCATTCCATCTAGTGGGGGGTCGCCCTACACTTCGCCTACCGCTACGAGGCTGCCACTCGAGAATCTCGAGAACTCTTTTTTCCCCATCCGTTGTTGGTTCTTCGAGCTATATGGCCGGCCCACTGCCACTTCAGCTTACTAATCCGTTGGGCTATGTCGGTTACTGTGGTTCTAGTGCGGATATCCTCATTTCTAAGTTAATCACGCAGAGAAACCCCAAGCTTAGTCCTCGCCATAGCTCATCACATATTTTGCGATTTTTTTTCATATTTTCCTCAGCTAAAGCTTTTTCAAATACGTTGGAGCTACAGCAATTGACAGCAATTTTTAAGCATTCATTGGAGAAAAATCTAAAAAAAATTAAAAACAATCATTTTACACATTTATGAAACGAATAATAAGTATTTTAAAAAGATTTTAAAATATTTGATTTCATTCCCCAAAACTAACTTAAATTCAACGTTCGTATTTTGGTTACTATTTAAAATAACTGGCGAATATCAATCATCTACGTTGGATCAACTTTGAGAAAAAGTCAGACACGTGATTCCACAAAGTTTTAATAATTTTTGTTAAGTCGTTTGATAAAATTAAATAATATGAACAGTAACATAAGTTAACGTCCTACAAATTTTTCACCGCAGGGTGAAGATTTTTCCTCAAACCTGCAGAAATGAAATAGATAAGACACCGTTTAACTACATACTACATAATTGTTGATAAACTCCATATGTCCTCAAAAATTCATTTTTCGCAAAGTTTTCCTAACACAAAACGTAATTACTACTATGAAATTTACAAAAAAAAAAAGGTATATACTAAAATACGAGCAATAAGTCATTATTGCAGGTAAAAGTAAACATATTAATAGTGCAAAGTGAAACTTGGTTGTCGCGTTAACGTAACATTAGCCTATGATAGTTAGCCTTTATTGTTAGTAAACACCATATAAGAGGGAAAGAGGATAATAACCCTAGGCAAGAAATACTCGAGTACGTCCGCGGTTACTGGAGCGTTGATGTGGTAACGCATAAATGTTTAATCAGTCAAGAAAATCTGTGACGTGATAAAGAAAGCTATCTAAATTCCTTTCTGGACGTAACCAACTTATAAACTTTAATTATTTGTCATAATAGATTAACTTATACGTGGTAGAGCCATGCTGCAGCTATATTAATAGTGTTACGAGCTTGAGCTTCCTAGAAGGATCTTGACTCTCCTAGTTCTGCCACTCGACACTAGAGGGCGCTAGTGTAACTAGTGTTGCCATGTACAAGTCATTAGTAGTGGCGCGCAATAATAGTATAGTTGTAGCACGAATGGGTCGGGTCGACCGGGGAAGGACCACACTCTCACAGAATACCAGCGTAAAATAGCAGCTTAACACTGCTGTCTTTCGTATGGTGAGTGTAGAGAACCAGATACCTTTTTTACTGGAAAAGAGGCATTCTATCTTAGCCCTCACAGCTGACAACGTATCTGCATTTTAAATCGCAAACGAAGATTGATGGCTATGGGCCACAGCAACCACTTACCATCAGACGGACTGTGTGCTCGTTTGTCACCCTTATTCAATAATAAAAAAATTGTGGCTGCAGCACGAATGGGTCGGCTTGACCGGGGTATGACCACACTCTCACAGAATGCCACCGTAAATTCTACGTGTTTATTATAGTGAGTGAAGAAAACCGGAGACAATTAAGTCATCATATATTTTTTTAATAGGTATTCTCGTAATTTATATTAAATAATAATTACGCTAGACTTTAAAAAAAACAGTCCACTCGTAAATCTTTCTTTGTTTGTAGATTACTAAAATATACGGATGCATTTAGAGTTAACTGGTATACTTATTCTATTTCATGATGAAGTTTTGACTTTGGTTGTTGTTAACCGTGTACATACACATTGTGTTAGTGTGCGTAGGCCTCATGACCTACTAGGCGCTACTCCCGAGTGTCCGCAGCCTACGCACACTAACATAATATTATGTATGTGTACGGCTAACAACAAACAAAGTCAAAACTTCATCGTGAAATAGCACAACTATACAGGAAAATTTCTTACTATTTTATTTATTATTCATTGTACAATATAGCTAAAAGTGATAGCGCTACGTTGCCGCTTTTTGTAGCTGTATAACGAATGAATGGGCTCTACTAGGAAAGGACCATACGGTCCCACTTTTGAATTTGAATAAGATATACAACTGTATTTCTTATGTTGAATGATGAGGGACGCATTCTAACTTTTAATTAAACATTAAAATTGGAAGATCATACAATAATGTCCTTTAGACCGAATTTAGTTCACAGCGGCCAGTATCTACAGAGACTATCCATCTGTGCAGGACAGGATTCTAGTGAACCATAGTACACGAGTGTGTGCGCAACCACAGGTGCACTACTTATTCATATTCTATCACTATTCTAACACTCTCATTTTCTGATGGGACACCAATCCCACACGACTAAATTATTGTCAAAGGCGCAAGACGTTTAGCACTGCGATCAATCCGTTGGCTAAGCGTGACGATTAAGTTAAACAACGGAAAGACCTATATCATCTTCCGTTGGACTTTTACGGGCCAATAGAGAAGAAAGAAAGAAATCCAACCATAACATTAAACAGTCTTAAAGTATACAACCGCAAGTTAATATGTAAACAGTATATAACAATAATCCAACCAAAGGAGAATGGGATTTTTGGGTCAGAAGTTAACTAATTGGTTTATACTTTAAAAAATTGGCCATATTTTTCTTAAATAAAATACAAAAAAGTAGCTCTTTTTACAATCTAGATTTCGAAAAGCAATAAAATAGGAAATAAGTTAGAAAATCGATTGTAGTGTATTATCATTATCACCAATACAACCCTGTAAGTTCATATTAGCCATAAGTTCATATTTTTCTGGAAAAACTCATTCAAAGGGCTAATATGAACTTAAAGGGTTAAATTGGTGATTGTAATGATAATAATTCTGTAAATACATAATCGCTACGGTCGCGAATCATATTTTGTTAAATTTACAACCTAACCCTGACCTGGAAATTCCAAAAAACGCAAGAAAATTTGAATTTCGCTGGCTACCCTGGAGCTTCCACCTTAATCGTTTCACCATTTCGTTTCATTATTATCCACAGCTTTTTTTCTGCCGACTTCCAAAAAGGAGACGGTACTCAATTCGAGTGTATGTTTTTTTTTATGTGTTTTACCTCATAACTTTGTACTGGGCGAACCGATTTCGATGATTGTTTTTTATATGAAAGCTGATAGTTCTCGCGTGGTTCCATATGAATTTGATCAAGGTCAGACCAATGGTTATTTAGTTATTCTTAAATAACCTATATTGAAGTCGCTTATATTGAAGTCGGCTGTACAAAATTTTTAATTTTAAATTATTGCTGATTTTATTCTGATCCTGCTTTTATATCTTTAAGTAATTATAATGAAAAATATGCTGTTACAGTATAATAACAGTGAAAAATCACCTGTTACATCGTAGGTAATAGATAATCTCACTTTTACTTATTCTTCAATAACTCAGCTCCTAGATTTATAAATCTTGCCAGATTTTCAGTAATGAATTGTTTATATATACACATTCAAGTGGTCCTACTTTCATCTTGTTAACACTTGGGCCCAAGAATGTATGGAGACGTCTCCTTCTCCTTTCGGATCTTACTTTTTCATAATAATAGAGTACTCGTAGTTAACTAACGAGTTGATCCAAATTTGGAGCTATTGCAAATCATATACATTTGTATCGAATCTACCACGGAGAATGCTCTGAGGAATTGTTCAGATTAATTTCAGCCGCCGAATTTCACGAACGCACATCGCGTCATAATTCACGATACCGTCCTCACCATCTGGATGCTTGGTCCACGACTGTGCGTTTTACTAGAAGTTTTCTTCCTCGTACAACTTCTCCGTGGAATTTTTTATCATCGGTGATTTTTCCGGACCGATACGACTTTCAAGAAACGAGCTTACACCTTTCTAAAAGGCCGGCAACGCATCTGCAATTCCCCTGGTATTGCGGTTGTACATAGGCGGCGCCAGTCACTTACCATCAGGTGAGCCGCATGCTCGTTTTCCCCCTATTCTATGAACAAAAAATTTGGAACCAGTTACAAACAAAACGGCCACATATACCTTGTTACCCCTGATAGATTTTTTTCTATTATAAGCCAGTGCTTGACAACTAATCCACCTGATGGTAAGTGGTGATGCAGCTAAAGATGGTAAAGCACACTGGTTGAGCTTAGTGTTGATGTTACAATTCTATTGATTTACATCATTTTGGCGGTTTTGTTTTTCAAATTTTAAAGTCAATCTGCATTATATAACGTTCCGCTTGGGCAACCATTAAGCCCTGTTGACCGCTTTATAGGTATTTCTCGATTTTCTCTGTTTTTGAAAGTGAATATCTCCTCGTAAGCATGGTGGCATAATATACCGTTGTTTACGACATTTTTTTACGTGATAGAGCCATGCTGCTCTAGATTCCGTTTGCTAGGTCGAATAACTCAGTAGATAAGTGCTACAAACGTATAACAGCGCTGGCATTCAATAATACAAACTTCTGCCAAGTTGCATATTTTTTACAGATACTGGCTGGATCTTTTGCGTTTGAATCCCGATCGATACTAACGGTTATGCATAAAATTAAGCAACAGTTGGTAAGGTAGGGGATAAGTTATGTTAGGGCGAGTGTTTGTGCTTACACAATAACGAATTCTCCTAGGACAAAACAAATACTTTTTTATTTTATTTTTATTTTATTTTCTTCAGGACAACAAACAGTTGTGTAATAAAACATAATACAAAATACAGATCTTATAAAAGGGAAATACAAGTAATTACACAACCAGCACCGTTATCCACAAAGTAATATCACAATAAAAGTAATATAATAATGCACAGCAAACACGTTGTATGATACCACAAAAGATGAATAATTCGAGCGTTCCCTGAGCAATTCCCGGCCAACACAACCACTGTAGTGGCTACTGGCTATGCTAGCCAAAACTTGCGTCGAGAAACAACAGTTAAACCATTAAGGCGCGGGTTGAGCAAAATGTCGCGCTAGTCGTTATTTGTGCGTTTTTTAGGAGCTATCTACTTTTTATTTAAAAGATATATCAACAAATAAAAAACACATTATATTTCTACATAATCTTGATTTCATAAGAGCTGTATCCAATTTTTTTTTAAGGAATAAATATTAATAT
This sequence comes from Parnassius glacialis, assembly GCA_033319125.1. Taxonomy (NCBI): domain Eukaryota; kingdom Metazoa; phylum Arthropoda; class Insecta; order Lepidoptera; family Papilionidae; genus Parnassius; species Parnassius glacialis. The sequence continues at coordinate 35,275,021 of JAVANC010000011.1, read as the reverse complement.
AATCTCCTTACAACGAAACCACATAAATGTGAAATTATTATTGATAACATGCATCTCCTCGTAAAGTAAGTATTATTTTATTTTGCGATTTTAAACTGTTTAAACCATAAGGCAATACTTTACTTAGTAGTAATTTTTTTTAAATACACTTTTTGAACATTACAAATGATAAATCATATATGTCAAGATCAGTAAAGTTATCATTATATGATTTCATGATACGTCGTAGTGGAGCTCTCTCTCCCGCGTTTGTTCGGCACATCTTAGGAGCAAATAAACGCTGACTATACGTATTACGAGTACAAATGCGTTGGGACCGGCTAAGTATGCGTAGATATATTTGATTTATGAGTTGATTACAATCTAATTTATTATGACAGATTTTGTATAAAAATAACTGATCAAAATATAATCTTCTCATTTTAGAGTGGAAATTGAGAATTTATCTAAATGAGTGAGATATGATGACCATTTTCTAAAGCATTTATAGTTTAAAAACCGAAGATATTTACGTTGTACCAATTCTAGCTGATCCCTATATTTTTCATAATAATAGTTCCAAACACAAGTGGCGTATTCGAGTTGTGACCTAATGAGTGACATATGTAGTAATAAATACGTCGCAGGCCTTTTAAATAGATTACAGGTCCTTCTTACGAAAGCACTAAGCTGAAAGCCTTTAGCCGTAATGTGACTAATATGAGCATCAAAATGTAGCTTCGAGTCATTATTACACAGTATTCCCAGGTCTTTTATTATGGAGACTTTTTGTAAGGGAGTGTTACAAAGAGAGTATGTGAAATGGATGACATTAATATTTTTAGTAAATGTGGTAGATTTACATTTTGATAAACTCACCTGTAAATTATTAGCAGCACAATAAGCAGACAAACGATCCAGATCACTTTGTAATTTATAACAATCTTCAGTTGTGTTTATTTTCCGAAAAATTTTAAGGTCGTCTGCATATAAGAGAAAATGGGTGTTTTTGAAACAGGTACTAATGTCATTTATGAAGAGAAGTAAATACAAACGTACATATATCTTCTAGTCTTTATATATATAGTTCTTCTGTCAGTGTGTATATGACTGTTAAAAAAAGTTACAGTCTGTATATGTCCCACTGCTGGGCACAGGCTTCCTCACATTTCTTAGAGGGTTTAAGAGCAAGGAAATGTCCGCCGCGCTGCCTCAATGCGTGTTGGCAAACTTCACTTATCTTCGAAATATTTTTTTTCTTATTCTAGATATGCAGGTTTCCTCACGGTGTTTTCCTTTACCGCCGAGCACGTGGTAAATCAGCACTTAAAATTGCAATAATAATTTCATTGGTAACGGCGGGGATCAAACCGGGGTTACCGGGGAACCGAGCTGGCGTACTGTGAAATTTACAGCGAGCGCTTAGCCCTTTCCCTGAATGTGTGACTGAACTCCTTAACGGCTGGACGGATTTTGATAAATTTTGTGTGTGTGATTAAAGTGATTCAAAAATGGTTTAGATTCACAGTTGGAACCGGTAGGTGGCGCTGCTGTTGAGATCCAGATGTCAAATCATCCGAGCGAAGCCGGGGCGGATCGCTAGTTATTATTATATAATAAAGATGCATTGATGTTGAATTTTTTTAAAGTTCGACTATATGAAGTTAACCTTATAAAATAATTTATTATAATTAATATTATTATTATATATAATTATATTATAATTATATTTGAAGTGTCTGAGTGTAATATTGAAATAACTGGCTTTTATTCAGCTCAGGGGGTAATTTCCATCCTATTAAGACATGAATAACATTTTTTTATTTTGTCTGTCTGTACGTGCTAATCTTCGGGATGGCTGAACCAATTGTGTTGAAACTTTAGGAACAAATAGAGAGCAATACCAGTACCAGGAGGGATGTAACGTATAACCTTCAACGCGGTAGAGCCACGCTGCAGCTATATTATGGTTGTAGCACGAATGGGTCGACTCGACTGGGGAAGGACCACGCTCTCAAAAAATACCAGCGTAAAATAGCAGTGTTTGTTTGTAATGTCAAAATTACAGCTTTCTGCTAAATGCATATGAAATTATATACGGTACTAATAACAAAAATACAATTTTTAAAGTTTTTGTCTGTCTATCTGTCTGTCTGGTCCGTCTGTCTGTCTGTTTGTTCCGGCTAATCTCCGAAACGGCTGGACCGATTTTGACAGGATTTTCACTGGCAGATAGCTGCTGATAGATGTCACAAGGAGTAATTTAGGTTAATTTTATTTTAGAAAGAGAATTAGGGTTCCACGCAAAATAATTAAAACTCCAAATAACACGCGGGCGAAGTCGTGAGGAACAACTAGTCCTCAATAAAGAATTAAAATACAGATGCGTTGTCACCCGTGAGGACTAAGATGAAATGCCTCTTTTCCAGTAAAAATGGTCTCCGGTTCTCTACACTCACCATACGAAACACAGCAGTGTTAAGCTGCTATTTTACGCTGGTATTCTGTGAGAGCGTGGTCCTACCCCGCTCGAGCCAACCCATTCGCGCTACAACTATACTACTAATATAGCTGCAGCATGACTCTACCACGTATATAACGTATATAACTTTTTATATAAGTAAGAAAGAATAGCTTTACCAAAAATTACAATATCTTCTTTCTCTGTATACTTAAAAATCAATTGCTGTCCGTTAGTCTCGCTAAAACTAAAAACGACTCGACCGAATTTGATACTTACTTACTTACTTATCTTCACGCACAATCCCTGACTGACTAGATGTAGATGTCTAATGGGCCACAGCAACAACTTACCATCAGGTGGACTGTATGCTTGCTTGTTTCCCTTATAATATAAAAAATATATTTTACTTCTAATAAGAATCTATTATCCCATTTCGTCTCGTGAATGTCGTAAGAGGAAACGGTATAGCCATTTCGTTTCCATACACAGACTGGTGACGGGAAGAAGCTTCAAATTTGTGAGGCATCTGATATTGCGATTGTCGATCCGGCTGCTAGACGTTAAATTAAGGCAAATACTCTCGTTGTAAAGTCTTTTATGAGCTGAGGAAGAAGAAGTAGAGTGGAGTCGATTATTTTTTAATTGTTTACTGATCAACGATTTTAATGGTTAGTGAACCTGTCTAGCACTTACAATGGCCTAATAGGGGGAGATATTTGCCTTACTTGCCACTTACACACAGTTATATGGATAGATAATTAATAAACATTAAAATATCAATTTATTTATTATTTATTGTAAACACTTTCAACTTAGGGTTACTAATGAATGGCCTCTTGTAGCAGGGTAATAAATTTCAAACAGTATTTTGATGTAGGGAATATCTAAACAACGATGTAGATAACTGAACTGATAAACGATCCTACAGTCCACCAGTAAGTGGTTTCTACACTACATAGACACCTGCAGCCGAATTCAAACAAAAATGGCTACAGATTCTTTGTCAACCTTAGTCTATCTTAGTCTTCAGGACTAAGATAGAAATGCTGTCAGTCTGTAATATTACTGGCTCTCTTTACCCTTCACACCGGAACATAGCAGTTCCAGCACTGCTATTTGGCAGCAGAAATAGGTAAGAGAATTGTTCCTAAATAGGTGAGTTTCTAGTCAGTTAATTTAAAATTTAAAATTTTGTACACCCTACTTCAATATAAACTATTAAGAATAACTCAAAAACTATTGGTCAGACCTTAATCAGCTTTCAAATAAAAAAACATCGAAATCGGTCAACCCAGTAAAAAGTTATGAGGTAACACACATAAAAAACATACAGTCGAATTGAGTACCGTCTTCGTTGTGAAGTCGGTAGAAAGTAGTACTACCAACTAAGACGTAGACTAAAATAACTCATGAAAATTGGCATTTAATAATGAATGACTTCAAACGTACGTATTAAAACGCATCCATTTTGTTAATATTTAAAAATACAATTGTTTTACTTATTGGCAAAAATGTTTTAATATCAGTCATTGTTTCAAGTTTCAACGCTGTGAGCTGTGACTCGTTGACACCGTTGCGGATAATTTGACGAAAAATTGTGAAAGTGTAATAGAACAAGTCCACAGATTACACAATAAAGCAATCTTGTCTAATGCTACGTTTTAAATTGTCATAAGCAGAAAAAGTTAATAAAAAAGTTAGTAAGAAGTAATACCTATCCAAAATAATGGAATTGTATAAGCTGTATTTTGTAATTTTTTTAAAGGATAGGGTGACAAACGAGCACACAGTCCACCTGATGGTAAGTGGTTACTGTGGCCCATAGACATCTACATCTACCCCCGTTTGCGAATCAGAATGCAGACGCGTTGTCACCCGTGAGGACTAAGATGGAATGCCTCTATTCCAGCAAAAAGGGTCTCCGGTTCTCTACCCTCACCATACGAAACAGCAGCGTTAAGCTGCTATTTTACGCTGGTATTCTGCGAGAGCGTGGTCCTTCCCCGGTCGAGCCGACCCATGCGTGCTACAACTATACTACTAATATAGCTGCAGTGTGGCTCTACCACGTATAAAAGTCAGTGTGTTTCATTTACGGCTGGTATAAAAACTAAACGTAATGGCTATACCATCTCCTCTTACGTCACCTACGGGACAAACGGGGACAATCAATTCTCATGAGAAGTAAAATTATTTTTATCCGAGTTGTTCTGAGTAACCATGGCAACTAAATCCAAAATAATCTTTGTTTCTCAACAACAAAGAAAAAGTTTAATCTTGCACATTCATTTTAACAATAGGATGCAATTAACGTATACAACTCTGGATCTCATTAGGTAAAATTTTACACATCAAGGTTGTGATTTTGAAACCAGCTCAAGTATGCAATGTAAATACTAAATTACAAAGATCTGCGCGCAATTATATCCAAATATTTTTTGCCGACAAGATTTTTTGTTGTGTATATATACGTGCTAATTTATCACGTTCTGGACACTTGCAAGTCTTTTTTTTAAATAACGTTACCCCCACGTTAGGATTTCTCCTGTATCGTGGAAAGAGTTTACAAACATAAATTGCACAAGGACAAAACCCGGAACATCAAGACCCGGAACAATTCTTTGTAGGCTTATATCTCTAATCTGTGGTGCAGTGTTGTACATCAGATTCCGAGACTCTAATATCTATATATGTACATATGTGTATAAGCAAAATTGAAGTGTCTGTCCATATTATTTTAAAAACTGGTTTCCTTTAAGATTTGGGGGTTATTTGCATGCTAATAAGACATAAATAAATAACTATATTTAAAATGTTTGTCAGTCTGTCCGGGCTAATACTCGGAATGGCTGAATCGATTTAATGAAACTTTACAAACAGTTTAAGAGCTATGCCGGAAGGGATCTAAGCTAAAAAAAAACGCAAAATAAAATAATTGGCTTTATGTTAAATCTTATTAACGCCACATTGGATGGGATCTATTACCCAACCAGGCATAGCCAGTGTGGTAGCTACTGATTATTATAGATTTGAAATTTGAATATTGAAAACTAATATTCATCAGAATAAACTTTTTATAGGATAGGGTGACAAACGAGCACACAGTCCACCTGATGGTAAGTGATTGCTGTGACCCATAGACATCCACATTTATCATCAATAAAGGCTCAAAATGCAGATGCGTTGTCACCCGTGAGAACTAAGGTGTAATGCCTCTTTTCCAGTAAAAAGGGTCTCCGTACACTCGCCACACGACACGCAACAGCATGTAGCAGCAAGCTGTAGCATCGCTCTACCAAGTATATAAGCTTACACAATAACGAATTATCCTAAGACAAGACAAATACTGTGTGTCCTTATATTAGTGAAAGAATTTGCAAAATCGGATAAGCAGTTCCAGAGATTATATCCTACAAATAAACCTCTTCTTTTTCATCATCACCAGCTCGTAAAAGTCTTCTGCTGAATATGGTATTCTCTAGTTGTGTGGGACAGTGCACTCGCATGTCACCTTTATTCTATAAAAATAAAAACACGGCACAAACAAACTTAAAACTAACAGTTTTACCTCTTGTACTATAATATGAACGTAGAAGTGCAGATTGGTGTAGACTGTAGACTAATTTATTTATTTCAAACAAAAAACTCTTGGTGGCTTACGGAAAATCCAATACCCACACAAATTAAAATTTTAAATCCAAATAAAAGTGAATAAAAATTGCACACAATACAAAATTACTTTTAGCGGCCTGTGTCAAGAAATTAAAACAGTAATAAAGCCTATTAAATATTTTGTCATGTCAATTATAATAATAAAATGTCAATAAAAGTTATAATTACAATCCTAATATGCCCGTAATTAAAATTACATTTTAAATACAAAGTAACAGTACATAGTCAAGGAAATTAAATTGTCGAATTATTAATTGTAAAGTCATTAATAATTTTATAGAAAAGAGTCAGCAGACTGCAAATATGTCAACTTCATCGCGCTGAATGAGTATGTCCCCTATAAGTGTTAATGCTCGATTTGTTGGTGCAAATGCAGAACGTTCGGCATAACGTACGGTTCGGTAATGCATGGTATGTATAACTGATCTATCTAGGGGACGCGACCTACGGTGCAAAGCCACGGTTTCTCCATCATCTCTCCGTATGTAACTGGGTACCATCTAACCGATTCCTTCCGTAACCGACTGGAAGTCCAACTTGTGATGAATTATAAAAAGATAGTGCCTAATAGTTGACATTACTCTCCTAAACATTAGGGTTTCAAAATCAACCATATCCAAGACGAATAAAGAGGGATACAAATGAGGGTAATAGGACCCATGACTCTTCTTATAACGCCAACGAGCAAATTAACGTTGTATCCTCTCTAACAAGAGAGTATACTTTCCTCGTAAAGATTTCAGACCTCTCTCGTTTTCTTCGGATATAAGTACACATTATACAAAGTTTTAGCTACCCTCATATCATCAAAGTCAGCAGCAGTCCTCATCACGAAACCCAAATTCTTACTAGCTAACTTGCAAATGGATGTCATATGATTGTGGAAATCTAATTTCATCATCATTACAGCCCTTCACAAGTCCACTGCTGAACATAGGCCTCCCCCAAGGAATGCCACAAATCAGGGTCTTGAGCCACCTGCATCCATCGACTTCCTGCATGTCTTACCAGGATGTCACTCCATCTAGTGGGGGGACGTCCTACACTTCGTCCGCCGGTACGAGGCCGCCACTCTAGAACCTTTTTTCCCCATCGCTTGTCGGTTCTTCGAGCTATATGGCCGACCCATTGCCACTTCGGCTTACTAATCTGTTAGGCTATGTCGGTCACTCTGTTTCTACTGCGGATATCCTCACTTCTAACTTTATCATGCAGAGAAACTCCGAGCATAGCCCTTTCCATAGCTCGCTGAGCGACCTTGAGCTTCCTCATACGGCCAGCAGTGAAGGACCACGTCTCAGTTCCATAGGTCATCACTGGTAAATCGCACTGGAGGTATACCTGTATACGAGTTTAGAGGTATAAAATCTAATTTAGTACTAATGTTATACCGAAGTCACGTATGTCATATACGCTTACCAAAAGTGCGTTATATAAGTTATAATCAATAATGATAGGATTCCGTTTTAATACAAAAGTGATAACCTTCGTTTAGTCTAATTAAAAGGAAGATGGTTCACTTTACTCCATTGCGATACCGCATCTATATCCTGTTGAAGAGCATGTGCATCAGAAGCACTGCCAACCCCCAAGCTTAGATCATCTGCGAATAACAGACGGTTCGCAGATTTTATTGGTAGGCAAGTCATTTATAAAAATTAAAAACAGCGTAGGGCCAAGAGTACTACCCTGACTCACACCAGATCTAATGAAATAATGAAGTGTTAATTATCATTAAAGTATAACATAGTCGCTTATCTATGTCTGTATGTATTTGCAACTTTAAAACTCTTAAACAGATTTTAATGCAGCATTAAGAACATTTTATGTAAAGATTGTAGAAAAATAACGATGAGGTTTTTTTTTTAAATTATAGAATGGAGGTGACAAATGAGCACACAGTCCACTTGATGGTAAGTTGATATTGTGGCCAATGGGCATATACGTTTATTTTCAATTAAGAATCAAAATGCAGATGCGTTGTCACCCCTGAGGACTAAGATGGAATGCCTCGTTTCCAGTAAGAAAGGTCTCCGGTTCTCTACACTCACCATACGAAACACAGCTTATTATTAATCTTATTATTAATCTTATTATTAATCTTATTATTAATCTTATTATTAATTAAAGCTTATTATATTATTAATCTGCTATTTTACGCTGGTATTCTGTGAGAGCGTGGTCCTACTCCGGTCGAGCCGACCCATTCGTGCTACAACTATAGTTGCAGGGTGGCTCTGCCACTGAGTTTTTCTGTTCAAGTTGTAAAAAGACAACATACTGCTGGGTCACAATAGAGCCAAGCCGTACGCTAGTATCTAATAAATCATATAGTATAAATAAATAAACGCAAATCAAAAAATAAAATGGATTCTTGCGATATTATTTTTGGGCTATTCATTTTAATGGCTGCCAGTTCAAGTGTGCCAAGGTTTTGCCAAATTTACTTAATACAATGGTGATCAATAAGGGTAAAAATTGCAGTGTAAACTCATTACTTATATTATCCTCGCAATCTTAATTTATATAATACTATTACATTGAAAAAATTTGGGCGGGAATCGAAAGAAAGAATGACTGACTTTCATTCCCTCAAAATGTTACGCTCAAAAATCTGCTCGGGGCCAAATCCCTTGCTTCGCGACTGGCGATAATTTTGTTTTATAAATAATTAAAAAATAAAAAATTTGTACTACCGACTTCAATATACGTTATTAAGAATAACTCAAAAACTATTGGTCTAATCTTGATCAAATTTATGTGGGACCACACGAGAATTACCAGCTTTCAAATAAAAAAAGATCATCGAAATCGGTTCACCCAGTAAAAAGTTATGAGGTAACACACATAAATTATTAAAAGGTTAGCTTTAACGAATTATGAAGCTCAATATAATACATTGAATGAATGAAAAAATATAATAAATTGAATATAACATGGTTTTATAGAAAATTAGACTATAGATTAATAAGTATCAATTTACTTACCCGAAATTGCCTGGATAACATACGGCCGGAAGTCGACATACGTGCTGATTGTATCCTTTCCCGCTGAAATGCTGACCGCCATTGAAGATGACCTCGGAGCAGCATGGAGAAGAGCACCGACCACTATCTGTACACTCAGAACCACAACACGACCTGGAGCAATCTGTGTCAAACCATCGTTCATCGCACGAGAACGAGTAAGGCCATTCAGGCGTGGGTAACCTGTAGTTGTATCGGGGATCCCAGCGCATTTCATTCAAGTCCGTACACCGTTCGACATAAGCCCCAGCCAATTGTTCCATATACTGTTTGTAAAGACGTTTCTGTCGCTGGTTCTGTGCGACATGTAGCCTCAAAACATTCAGGAAACACATCTTTAGACCGCGCAAACTTGTGCATATGCCCCTAGCTCTATCTATAAGCACGACTATTCGAACCGCTTATGACGCTTGCTAACCGCTCGATTTAAAGGAACATCTATTAATTTCATCTCTAATACACCGCAATGCTTCGTTGACAAAGAATTTTGTTCTAATTTATCAACTAATTTCCCGCGTTACCGGTGTTACAGTTTCATATTTGATACCAACGGCCAATTTTTTTCATTCGATAAACTTTCTTGATAAAAGTTAACAATGAAAACTTTAGATACGTATATTTTTATTTAAAATTGTTGTACATTCTTATGCTTTTGTCCTACATTTTAAAAATTAAAAGTAAAAAGACAGTATAGTAGCGGAAGGAAAAGCGCGGGAGCGCGCGTCGCGTCTATAACCACACTGTGCAAGCGCGCCACTGTCCAATGACTTATCGACTTAACGTCAAATTAAATTGCATTTCCCCAAGAGGTGAAAAAACGGAACTGTTTACGGAGAAAATATGCCGCGACTGAAAATAATTAGAGCCACAAACCGTAGCCGACGATCTGCTGTTTATTGTGGTGTAATATTATTTTTAAAATGCATACAAGTACCTATTTAAAGTGGTAGAGCCACGTTGCATCTATATTATGGTTGCACTACGAATGGGTTGACTCGACCGGGAAAGGACCAAGCTTTCACACAATACCAGTGAAAAATATTTATATAAAAATAATAAGAAACACAGCAGCTGCTGTGTTTCGTATTATGAGTGTAGAGAACCGAAGACCCTATTTACTGGAAACGACGCATTCCATCTTAGTCCTTAGGGGTGACAACACATCTGCATTCTTAATCGAGGATAAACGTAGATGCCTATGGGCCAAAGCATCCACTTACCGTCAAGTACATTGTGTGCTCCTTTGTTACCCCAATTCTATAAAAAGACTGAACTTTATTTTTCTATAATCGTTACATAAAATGTTCTTAATACTGCATTGAAATCAGTTTACGAGTTTTAAAGTTACAAATACACATACAGACATAGATAATCGACTTTGTATTTAGTAACCTGTGGTACCCATCGGTCAATAAAACTTTCGGGGTGCACTGCCTGCTGTTTAACTTGGAATTTAGAGCTTGTAATAAATACCAATAATATGCCATAGCTCAAATTATTGTTCAAAAAATGCAGAAGTTGTAATTGAGAAAACTAAAATACTTTGCACATCTTTGATTTTCCTTATTATTTTTTCATTTCTTAGCTTCATTGTAACGTTGTTTGTTGGCTTAAAAGTGTAAAATATTTGTTTATTTATATCAATATAACTAGAGAGCTATAATTTCATTACCTGAGCGTAAATTCTTTAATTATTCTGATTATTTTATAGTTTGGTACGTTCTGTACTTGAGTATGCGTCCACTGTATGGTCCACACTTTTTAAGGTACATCTAGACGGTGCGGGAGTTGTTTCCTTCGCAGTGTTTGTGGGAGATATCATCACTTGCGTAGTCTACCATCATACAGTCTCGGCTAAAGTTATTTAACGAGTAAAGTAATATATAACGCTTATATAGATATAATATCTATAACCCAGCATTGGCTTAGAGATTTCGAAAGATTATTTCATAATATGATACCTATACTATGAGATTAAAAGCGTCTTTTCTAGAAAGTTTTTTTTTATACGATAAGGGTGACAAACGAGCACACAGTCCACCTGATGGCAAGTGGTTGCTGTGGCCCATAGACCTCTACATCTATCCTCTATTACAAATCAAAATGTAGATGCGTTGTCACCCGTGAGGACTAAGATAGAATGCCTCATTTCCAGCAAAACGGGCCTGTCTGTCTCAAAAGTCTGTTAGAAGAGGCGGTTCTCTTATATACGAGTATGTAAATAATAATTTAAAATGTAAAACTAGAAAAGATATCGAAATAAAATCTATAGAACGAATGATAATAATTTTCTGCTCACCAGATGTCGCTAGTTGACACTGAGGTACAGTTTTTTTTTAGTGACCGACCGAAGATTCAGTTTCAGTTTCGCAAGTTTCGGCAAAAAAATCTAGTTTCGGTAATAGTTTCGGTTTCGGCAAAAAATCTGCCGAACCTTCGGCGGCGCCGAAACTCAGTGTTCATGGGTTATCGTGCGTCATTCGGATGAGTTCGTGACTCGTGTATTATTCATAATTATACAGAAACAGAAACTTTTTTATTCAATATAGATTATAAATAATATTAATTGAAAGTCACTTTTTTGTTTAATTACCACTGGTTCGAAAAAAACCTCTGTCCTTGGAAGAACCAGCAAGAAACCCAGCAGACTTTTTTTTAAATAACAGCTTACAATCAGGGGCATAACGTGGATTAATATAAACGTGGGCGAAATTGCATCAGCGAGGCCCCTTTTCTTTCGTTCCAATGATCTTACCCAATATATCCTACCAAACATGGTTTGACACGACATACCTACTGATATCTATTAATTCTTGACAAGTCTCGTATTCCGTCAATGTAACAGTCGAGGTCTTTGAAGGTAGGTAACGGCCTCGCAGTCACACTTAAGAGGGGTTTCTTGCGAGGCCCCAAACAAACACACTTAAATTTGTGACTTTCTTTTTCGAGCGTAAAAGTGATCAAATTAATTAGTCATCTGTGGTAAAGTCTGGGGGCATCGCATTTTAAGGGGCCTCGCGAGGCCCCTTTATGTGCGAGGCCGTAGGGGAGGGCCCACTTCATCCACGCCTAGCTACGCCACTGCTTACAATCATGTATGTAACACAATTAACAACACAAAACAAATTAGGAATAGCTTGATAGTGATCAGCTCATTCCTAGGGGTTATTATCATCCATAATTTCCTTAATATTATAGTAACACTTTTTATACAAACTTAGTTTATTAAAGTTTTTGAACTTTATGCAGGTTTTGTATATTTTCTGGGATTTTGTAAGTTGTGTGTATATTGTGTGTAAGTGCGTCATCATCATTCATCATCATTACAGCCCTTCACAAGTCCACTGCTGAACATAGGCCTCCCCCAAGGAATGCCACAAACCACGATTCTGAGCCACCTGCATCCATCGACTTCCAGCATGTCTCATCAGGTCGTCACTCCACCTAGTGAGGGGTCACCCTACACTTCGCCTACCGGTACGAGGTTGCCACTCCAGAACCTTTCTTCCCCATCGGTTATTGGTTCTTCGAGCTATATGGCCGGCCCACTGCCACTTCAGCTTACTAATCCGTTGGGCTATGTCGGTTACTCTGGTTCTACTGCGGATTAAACGCTATAACGAGCTTAACAACATTTAAGACCGTCCTGGAAGAGGACAAAAGAGGACTGTTAGTACAATAGGGAAAACCTACACTATATCTAACAATGATTGCTCAGCAATCTACAGATTAAGGTGAGAAAAATACTCACAACGCTATACAGCGTATAGTAAATTATTACTGCAGATTTATACTGTGAAGAACTGAACACAATGATGGAGAAGCTTGCACGCCTCCAACCAGCCTTGGTCACGCTAGTCCCCGGTGCTCCTGTATGACAACGCGCGACCTCATACTGCACAACAGACGGTCTCCAGGTTACAAGAGATGGGGTTGGAAGCTCTCTGTCCTCCGCTGTACTCATCAAACCTTGCGCCTACAGGCTTCCACTTTTCCTGAATTTGGATAACTTTTTGGCGGGAAAATACCAATACCCGAGAGGCAGTACAAAATGCTTTTGAAAAATTTGTTGCCTCCTGTCCAACTGATTTCTTCACGAACGACATCGGTAAACCTCTGCTTTGGCAAAGATGCATCGATTACATGGGTGATTACTTCGATTAATAGAAATAAAAATTATAGAAAAAAATTATTCTTATTTCAAAAAAAACGACAAGTTCATAGGGAAAGACCTAATGTAAGTATAAATTATTTTTGGTTATTTGAAGTCAGCTTTTACTTTTTATCCAAAGTTTAGTTTTGTGATCCCCTTGAGTGGACTACATAATATCTATCTACATAGTACCTATAAGATCTAACAGAAGACATACATAATTGTCGAATATATTGGATAATGTATATAGAAAAAAAATACAGTTGGGTTGAGTTTTTGAAATCGAAAGCCTATCTAGAATAAGTACCCCTTTTACATATTTTACCTTATTAGGTATGTTAACGTTACGATTACGTAACACAACAGGCCAACTTCAAAGAACTATAAAGAATAAAATAATTTCACATTCTGAAATCGGGGCTTTAACACTTTTAAACACTATGTCTTAACACAGACTTTTTTAGTTCTTTAAAATTGGATTTTACTTTTTAGCAGAAGATAATATATATTTTTTACCGTTTCGAGTGGACTAAGGAACATCGCAAACGCAATGTCATCTAAATAGTTATATTAAAAACTACATCCCCTATTTAATAAAAAAGAATCGTCAAAATCGGTTAACAATTGACGAATTTATCGCCTAACGTAGGGGAGGACGGGGCTGGTACTAACAAATTTTGTATTATGATTTATATTTTCGTTGATAATAGACTTTTTCATTTTATTTGTTATTGAAAACATGCTTTGGTTATTCAGCTATGATATTAACAACAAAAATCATCAGGTATGTAAGTGCTTCCAGAAAGAGAGCCATGAAAACCAAAAAAGTCATTTGTTAATATATACCCCGCATGTGGGGCAAATATTAACGGAGCTGGGGCTAGTATTAACGTAAGGGGCGATTATTAACAGAGACTAAAATTTTGTCAAATACTTAAATAAAATGTCATTGACATTAATGAAAATGTTTTATTGACTTTTTTATGATAGGAACTCAAAGAATATAACAAATTATTTTAAATCTACACTTAATAACAATCATTGCTACAGTTTGAATATTTTAAGCCTAAAAAATAAACACACAGTTTAATCTTAATGTTTTAAAGTTACTTAAACTTTTTAGGTTGAACAGTCTTTAAGTTTCTTAATGAAGTAAAAAAATAGTATTATCTTATAAATCTGTTACAAACATTTTTTTAAATAGTTTAAATATAATAATTAAATAATAAGGTAACTAGTTTAATCAGTATTAAACTAATTTGTACTTAAACTTAGACAGGAAATAGGTACTTCATATCAGGCAATAATTAATCAGAATACGATTTCTCATCATCTGAGAAACAGTTGAGGCATATGTATTTTCTGGTATCACCTATAATACAGGTGATATGAGCCCATCCTTTGCATAAAATACATTGTATCCAGTCATGTCCAGATGTGTCTTCATTATAAGACTCGGCACAAACTAAACAGAAGCAGGTATCTTCTTCACTAACATCCTGCAGAATATGCTTCTTAACCTTTTCTACTTCTACTTTCCGGGTTTCTTTAGCTTTAATTTTCCCTTTTCCTTTGCCTTTAACCTTACTTTTAGTTTCAGTCAGACTAGTTTTTATCTTTTTTGATGACTTTAATTTTGCTTCCTCCTCTAAGACCAATTTTTCGGGAGTATCAGTGAGAATCGTTGATTTCCTTGAACGCTTTCGTTTGGATTCGACACGAGGTGGTGCTTTTGGAAGCGGTCTTATTTTTTCTACGTTAAACTTTTCTGTAGGCTTTGTATTTGACGGTCCTGGTTCATTTGACGGTCGCTGCTTATTTGATGGTACGTGTGATAGTTGATCAATAACCTCTGAAATACTTATATCAATATCAGGCATGTTGTCTATAATTTCATTTCGGATTGAAGAGTCTAAATTTAGTGATACTTCTCTTGGGTTGACAGAACTATCTCCAGGCTGCAGTGATCCCTGGTTGCCCATCGAAGCAGTATTTGGATCGGGACGATCAGTAACAAATGATGGTGCAAAGTCACAGTCTTGAAAGACATCTTCATTGCACGGCCAAATCCCAGCTTTTTTATATGAGTTGATGATATTGTTTTGAGTGAATGCCAGTGAAAATGCTTCTTTTACAATTCCAGGGAGATCATAGATCGTCATGGTCTTCCCAGGATGATTAATCATCCAGTTCGTTTGCTGCCGGCTAATATAATTTTTAAACGGTCCATACACACCAACATCTAGAGGTTGAAGTTTATGGGAACAATGTGGAGGGAAAGACAAAAGAATGATGTGGTTTTTTTTTGCCTTGGTGATGACCTCCACATTCACATGAGAATGATGATTATCTAATAGCAATAAAACTGGCTCATGCTCTGATGTTTTAACATGTTTTACAAAGTGGTCAATAAATATTGAAAATTCTTTTTCAGTCATCCATCCGGAACTATTTCCTACGCCTACAGACCCGGGTGGCCCATTTTGGACGAATAAATCACTATATCTTATCCGTGGAAAAACGAACATACATGGTATGAAATTACCAATAGCATTTGCCGCTGCTGCAATTGTGACGAGAGTACCCCGTTCTGCAGATGTGACTGCACCTACTTGCTTGGAACCTCGTTGAGCTACCACTTTCTTGGGTTTTTGCACCGTTGTGACTCCAGTCTCGTCTACGTTCCAGATTCTACTCGGTGAAAAATTGTATCGTTGAAGCACTTCTCGATATTTTTCGAAAAATGAATGAACATTAGTACGGTTGAAGGATGTTGCTCTGCTTAAGCTGGTTGCCTCCGGACTGCGAATAGACAATAATGCGTTGCGCTTCATAAAACCGGTAAACCAATCTTTGCCAGCCTTTCCGTCTCTTTTCCAAGATTCTGGAATATTATCTATCTTGTATCGAATGGCAAGCTCGTAAGCTAATTTTTTGACATCGTCTGTATCCAATCCAAAATAGATATTAGAACATTTTACTAAATAATCAGCTATCATTGTTTCTTGCTCAGAATTGAAAACTAGACGGTTTTTTTTATAACCCACTTCAACAGAAGTTCCCGCCTTTTTTTTCTTTACGTATTTAAACAGTGTTACATGACAAATATTGTATTCAGTAGCAACATCTCTATATTTCTTGTTTTTTACCAGAACTTCTTCAGCTGCCAGCTCAAATACTTCTTGAGACGTAGACCCCCTTGTACTCTTCCTTTTGTAATTTCTCATTCTATAAAAAAAACATACTTATTGCAAAAAAAAAACATTCGTTTAATATCACATACCTACATATGGGGTAAGTATTAACATGTTAATACCTACCCCACTCCATATGTTAATTTTAGCCCCAAGGTCACTTTTATATTTCATAAATTACAGAAAATAAACTAGTCAAAATAATTACAAACAAGTATAATAGTTTTAAAATCAATAAAATACAATTCCATTTAGGATAAACTTTGATTAAATTTAGCGAAAAAATAAATCTTAAATCAATTTATTACGAAGTACAAAAAGTTTGTTTACCTGTCAATTCGAGGTTATTACGCACAACTATCACTAGCGACGGCCGATCGATAACTGACAAGTTAGGACAGGTTCGGCTGTGTATATAGTTATTCTAAACCGAGTCTCATTTTTTTATCACTTCACGTTTGGCGAGAATAAGCTTGTTAATTCTTACCTCCGTTAAAACCAGCCCCGCCCTCCCATACAAAGAAGCATTAAGTTAAATTGTAAATTTCCTCATTTTTTAAAGTCGGCTAAAATGAAAATTGTTATTTTATTTTACGTGTATGTACGTACGTACAATACGCATATGGTTTATAAACGAATTATCAAAAAGAGAATCCAGAATCCTGTCCAACTCCTTGAACAACAATGGTGTTTTTAACTTGTCGATGTTTGGGGTATCTAATTCCTCCTCTATACTACTCGCGAAGTAACTTTGACGAAGTGCTCGTCTAAGTCGATCGCAGTCCGAAGAACGTGACTACACACTCGTGCTACTTCGCGAAGAGCTCAGATCGTCATGAGTCTCCCGCACCGGTAATTAAATAACGTTCATGAAGCAACTGCTATAGGTACCTAATTGTGTGAACAGGTTGCACGAAGCGAATCGAAGTACCTGTCTACACTATTCGCCTCGCCCAAATTCGATCTACTTCGCGAGTAGTGTAGAGGAGGCATTAGGATCAGTTCACACAGAGACGCCACGAGATGCACGCTGCTGAAATGTGTATCTTTTAGTGTAGTAAATAAAGTTATATTTTGTATAATGATCAAAAGTGAGCGCCGCATCGCGATACGTTACGTCTCCATGTGAACTGACCCTAACTGCTCATCTAATACGTCCCATATGCTAGATAGAATTCAAGTTTTTACTGCATTTTTACTTCTTCCAAGATTAGTCAGAGATACAAGCCATGGGACACCGTATATTATCGTACTTTTTTTATGGGAGAGGGGGCAAACATGCATGCGGCTCACCTGATGGTAAGTGACTACCGCTGCTCATGAACAACTGCAACACCAGGAGAATCGCAGATGCGTTGCCGGCCCCAGTCTGAAACTTTGTTCAACAAAGTCTCGACTTCAGAAAAACAAGTTTGTTTCAGTACTCGGCGACGTTTACCCGAGAAATATTGGCACGGTCGGTGTATAAAGCATCACCAGTGTTGTCGTCTGCATAACAATGAATGTTACTAGTTTGCAACATATCATTGATATGCAGAAGAAACAGGCACGCAGCCTTGTGGAACACCAGCGTTAGTGGGCTTGTAATCGGAGCATTCACCGTCTACTACGACCTTCATGCTCCGATCTGCAAGAAAACTGGTGATCCAATTGCACAATTTCTCGGGAAGCCCATAGGAAGGAAACCCGATGCCAAACCCGATCGAAGGCCTTCGCTATGTCCAAAATAACGGCCAACGCCTCGCTCTTGGACCCCACTGCCTCCGTCCATCTATGAGTTATATAAGTAACCTAGAAGATCATCAGCTGAGCGACCTCGACGGAAACTGTACTGGCGGTCTACTAATCAGCTGGTGATCCTCAAGGTACTGCATGAGCTGGCAGTTAATAATGATTTCCATTACTTTGGAGAACAAGGAGGTGATAGCGATAGGCCTGTAGTTGGATGGATCTGAGTGGTCACCTTTTTTAGGGATCGGGTGCACCAAAGCTGTCTCCCATGAGTTCGGGACTACGCCTAGGGAGTAGGAGTACCGGGAAAAACGCGTTAAACTGGTGCCAACTCCGGAGCACACGTTTTTAGCACAATAGGTGGGACTCCATCAGGCCCACTCGACTTGTTGGCGTCCAAGGAGAGGAGTGCTTTATAAACCGAGCGCTGTGTAAACAGCATTTCCTGCATGGAGTACTCACACCGCTGGATGGTCGGTGGTGTGTTCCCCCCGTCAACTAGAGTCGAGTTGGAAGCACAAAGAGAGCCTAGCAGATCGGCTTTCTCCTTTGCGTCATGGGCCAGTGTGCAGAGATCGCAGAGATGGCTAACAGAAGTTCCCTTGTACAGCCTTGACGGGGGACCAGAATGCACGTGTGCCCGAAGGCAGGTGAACTAGTTTCTCGACAATTCTGCCGATGTGCTCTGACTTTGCCTTAGCAATGACACTTTTGAAGGACCTGGAGGCGGATTTGTACTTCTTTTTAAGAGTGCTGATGTTTACATCCCAGGATGTTGATGCGTTATCCCAGGCCCGGTAGCAGTCCTGCTTATAGCGTGATGCAATTTTACAGGAGTGTCCAAATCATAGCTGAGTTTTGCCTCCGATAGGCGCCACAGATGATGTAATAAATAATTCCATTCCCTGAAGTGTCACATCAGTGACAGAATCAGCAACAACGTTGGAATCATCCGGCGAGAAGCAAACCTGTCCCCAAGGGTAGGATGCAAAAAAAGACCGCATCCCGTCCCAATCGGCTACCTATAGTGCCAAACACGGCGGCAAGCTGCAAATCGCAACTGCGATGGCAGCATGAGTGGCACCGTGCTCCGGATCAGACCGAAGAGGGGCATCGACGGAGACCTGATATCCGTCCGGATGAGCGGTCAGCAGAAGGTCCAACAGGGAAGGTACATGATCCTCCACATCTGAGATCCGCGTAGGCCAAATAACCAATTGTGTCAGACCATATGCCAAGGTAAAGTCATAAACAGATCTACCCGCATGATCGGTTAAACGAGAACCAAGCCATTCAGCGTGGTGGGCGTTAAAATGACCGAGCATCACGATCTCCGCGGATGGGATCTGATGTAGCACGAGTCTGCAGCCATTTGGACGTGGTCGATGAGTCGGTCTGTGTCGGCATTACCTCACCGCTATGGAACCTATAGAGGCACCGGTTAACGCGAGGATGGTCGTCGCTGTCTACGTGCAGACATAGGATGGACAATTCCGTACTTTCAAGACTGTCGAGGCGTCGAAAACAGATGTCCTCTCTGACGTACACGCAAACTCCAGCATGGGGCACAAAGGAGTGTTCTAATTTGTACCCCGGATAGGAGAGATACGAAGTATCAGCTGGAGAGGACACCTGTCTCGGTTAGAAAGAGCAACGCCGGCGTTGTCTCCAGATGGTAGTGGACGGCGTTAAGATTTGAATGAAGTCCCCTGATATTGCAAAATTCACGGAAAGCGTGGCAGGGGTTGCCTTTGGCTTTTTGCTCCGCTTGCCCCGAGCAGGTTTCGTCTTGAACGGAATTTCGCCCCCCCCCCCCCCCCCGCCCGGAATACACGGGACAGTCTAGTCAGCAAATTTTCGAAATTCGAAACTAAATCCAGTATAGTTGAAAAAAATGAAGACTTAAGGTACATAATTTTAAGTGGAACTATTTTTTAATAGCATTAGACATTCAAGAAGACAAAATCTAGGAAAGAAAGAGAGGTAATAAAGAAGATATTTGAAACTGTAGATGTCAAAGATTCATGAATGAAAAAACTGATACTTATAGAGAATTTGGGCGTTGACAAAATTGTTAAAAGAAAAGAGAGCTTAGATAAAAACACATTGTTGAAGAAGAAAATAAGGGAATTTTTCTTGAGAGATGACATATCACATGCATCAGCTGGCAAATAGGAAACTCTCACAAAAGCAGGCATAAAAGTACAAAATAGATTCATGCTTGACACAATGAAAAATTTGTTTAAAACCTTTATGAATGAGAACCCTAATCATCGTTGTTCTTACTTTACTAAGAATAAACCTTTTTTTGTCGTAAATGATTCTATCGACGCCAGAGATATGTGCCTATGCAAAACCCATACAAACTTTGTCTATAAGGCAAAAGCTTTAAAAAGAAATGGCATTACAGGCACTGATAACTTATATACTCTATTTGAGTCAACAGTTTACAGTACAGAGTCCAAAGACTGGATGTATGGCATATGCATTCAGTGTGTCACTAAAAAAAATAATTACTTTATTAAAAATGTAAAAGGTTCAATAACATGGACTGAATGAGTAAGAAAAGAAGAAAAATACACAAAAGATGGGAAAACCCTAAAAACAATTAAAACATAAAATAAAATTAAAATGTAGAAGCAGGTATATTTATAAAAAGATTTGAGAGCGACCTTGCAGCATTTAAAAAGCACGTGTTTAATATTAAGACACAATTTAACACTTTCATTTTTGTCTTGAATATATTCGTTTGAATGAATGCGTTGTAGTTGCGGATTTTAGTGAAAACTTAAGTTGTAAGTATAGCCAGGAACTACAATCACACCATTTTGGATGATCACGCAAACAAGTTTCACTTCACACGGTTGTAGTCTATATCTTTGACAGTGATTCTGCAAGAGGTTATAAAGTGAATTCATTTTGCAGTATTTCCGCATCCAACCATCATCAACCTGTCGCAATTCGGAGTAACTTAGATTCAATATTAAAATGGATTAGATCTAATTTTGTAACCGTCAACACCGTGCATTTCTTTTCAGACCGCCCGAGTACACAGTACAGACAAAAACAAAATTTTTACTTGATGTGTACGAAGTATTTTGATTAGGGGTTCTCTTACATGACGTGGTCATTTTTTGAAGCTGGACATGGGAAAGGGCCGGCTGATGGTTTTGGAGGATTTCTTAAAAGAACAGCAGACAAAATTGTAGCCAATGGTGATGATATATCTGACGTTCTACAATTTTATGACAAGATGAATAACATCAGCAAAATAAAACTATATTTAATCGGTGAAAAAAATATTGAGGACCAACAGAAAGCTTTGCCAGTCAATATCCTAAGACTTGTAGGAACTCTTAAAGTTCATCAAGTATTTTCGAACCGCTATGGTAAATTAAAATTAAGAAAGGAGAATGGGATTTTTGGGCCTGATGTTAACTAATTGGTTTATACTTTAAAAAATTGGCTATATTTTTCTAAAGTTAAATACAAAAAACTAGCTCATTTTACAATCTAGATTTCGAAAAAACAATAAAATAATAAATAACTTAGAAAATCGATTGTATCGATTTATATTTATTCGGATCCAAAAAAATTAAATGATAAAGTTGATACATAGATATGATATAATATTCATTTGGAAATAAAGTATATTATTATTCGCATAAGGAAATGTAAATAAATCGATTACCATAAAGAATACACTAGTGAAATTCTCTTTTCTGTACACTACCTACCACTAGTAATTTCTATTTATTATATTATAATCTGCTTATTTCTATTAGTTTGTTTGACAGTTCAAACTTCAAAACTATTCATTTAAAAAAAAGAAAAAGACCAATTTTCGATATGATTTGAAACGAGTGCAATATAATCGATTCTCGATTAAATCCAGCATTTTAATATCTATTTTTAATTATTTATCTGTGTTAACTAGGCAGATAAAAAACATATCTACAAAATAATATGAAAAAATACAAAGTATCAACATGTCAACAAATAACAGTAACAACAATAATTCAAGTTATCGATCTCAGATCGATATTTCTAATATTCATTTCAATTAGTTGTTATTGTTTTAATTTTCGTTAAGCGTTTCATATTTTATTTCCTAGATAACCTCAGCTTTTCTTTGGTGATTTTATACTGATTCGCCTTTTATATCTTTAAGAAATTATAGTGAAAAATAACCTGTTACAGTGCCATTACAGTGAAAAATGGCCTGTCACAGTGTAGGTAATACATAAAATCACTTTTATTTTTCTTCAATAACTCAGCTCCTAGATTGACAAATCTAGCCAGATTTTCAGGTATGAATGTTTTATATATAAGCTTTCAAATGGTCCGACTTTCATCTTGTTAACATCTGGGCCCAAAAATGTATGGAGATGTCTCCTTCTCCTTTAAGCTATTTCTGTAAGACGGGTAGTCCGGAACGAAGAGGATTCTGTACGTGTCTCAATCCAAAGGCATACGATATCGGAGTGTCCCTATGATGTGGATGAAAATGGACTGAGTGCTTCCATTCCTGGCCTGACGCATGATGAAACTTTATCTAACAATTTGGTAACAAAGGAAATTGATATCATTGCTACGTACACTAATTTGGAGCATACAAATTGTAATCCGATATCAAAAATACTGAACATGGAAACTGCGCCAGATGGTGATGATGATGAACCCTTATATAACATAAAAATTGCAAAACAATTACAGGATATGACGAAAAGACACCGAAGAACCTATAACGCAATATATGGTGATTTTTCATCAGTAGAAGAATTGTCATGTAGTAGTCATGACCAAAGTAGGAATATTGGACGTGGAGACTTTTTGTTAGTGAAGTTGTACGTAGACGCATCCAAAAACAAATCATACACCTATGCATGCAAAACATTGACTGATTTTGAAGAAGACGGAGAAGAATTTCCGCCAAACGCCAAACGTTTTCGTTTGGATGAAACGGATATATTTTACGTGGATTATGATAACATTATCCGGAAATTACCGGCACCAGACATTATCAAGCGAGGCCATTGCTCGTATCTACTACAGGGTCAGGGTTCCCATTATAGTTTCTCTTTCTGATGTACAATGGTAGTGTATTTCGTTAATTTCAAGTTTTGTTTCCATTTAGTTGATATGTTTTTAAATAGTTTGTTCCATTCAAAATAACTGATTTAACTAGTCGATTTTAGAAGCTAATCTGGAGGCACGGCAGTGCCCCCGCAAAGTCGAACAAAAAAGCGGCACGGCCGTACCATCCTTTTCTCAAAGCAGTTCTGGCCATTTCCGAAACCCTATAACTTCGTTATGGATAAAACAAGAAGCCTGAATTTACGAAGTAGGCACTGTATAAACTCGGTATATTTCAAATTTCATTAAATTTGAACCAGTAGTTTAAGAATTATAACTAGTAGAAGTTTCTTAATTTTGTCACTCACTGACTGACCGATCATCAAAACTCTAAGGCACTTCTAGCAGACAAAGAAACTTCAAATTTGGAATACAATTAATGTTTAATATATAAATCAAGAGAAAATTAAAATATTTTACAATTTCGGTCCAGTTTTCGAGATACACCAACTGCATAAATAACTTTGTAATCGCATATAAACATATAGTATTACAAAGTTACATTTGCAGTGAATGAATCAGTGTACCTGTGTACAGTGTACAGTGTACAGTGTACAGTGAATATGTATAATGGAATAATAGGTGTAAATAGCTATCTAGATATAACTACCTACAAAAAAAAATGAGATGCCATCAAAAACATAACTTGTAAAAAGCCAAGTCTCGCAACTCAGTTCTTCTACCGTAAAAAGTTGTGAGATCCATGTCCATAGATTGATACATAGATTGACTTGGCAATCGCACTAAACAATCTAATTTAATATAATATGTATTACTTGTGAGATATATTGTGTTTTCATGCGACTGCCAAGTCAATCTATGTATCAATCTATGGACTGAACAAATTAACCGACTTGGCATTACATGGATCTCACAACTTTTTACGGTAGAAGAACTGAGTTGCGAGACTTGGCTTTTTTACAAGTTATGTTTTTGATGGCATATTATGATTACATACACTATATTGTTGTTATATTTAGTATATGATTCTCATGTGTTACCATTTTTTCTCTGGAGTTACCATGATGTCCCTTAATTTGTGTAAGGATTTTTGAAGATAACTTGTCTTTGACTTTTATTATATTATTAAATACTTTCCATTAGCAGCTACCTCAGGGCTAGATTTCAACTTAAAAATATGATTAAGTATATACAGGGTATTTTTGGAACGCTCCCGAAAACTAAGGCCGTATTCAGTGCTCTCCTGACGGTCGGGACTGACGGTCAGTGCGTACGCACGCACTGACCGTCAGTCGGCTTTATGCATTCAGTGCTCCACTGACCACCGTACGGAACAGCAGGGTATAGTCGTGATGTATCCGTTTATAAATTGTTTAATTACTCTTTACTATTTGAGGCGATTACGAATGAAAAAAAAACGAAGAAGATATCACGTACATCCAGTTATTGCTAACAGGCTACTTGAAGGAGAATTCAGTACTCTGTTTTCAAAACTTAGAAATTATAATGAAAAATTCTCTGATTATTTTGGGATGTCAGTAAAAAGTTTTGATGAACTGCTGGCAAGAATTCAGGATCATATTAAACATCATAACATGTTTAGGATTCCAGTACGACCCGTTGAAAGACTTGCTGTGACATTGAGGTAAGATAAAATCGAAAATATTTTCGTAGTCGGGTGCTATTCCACTCATCAAATTTCTTTGATCAAAATATCAGTGCATTTTTCTAATAATATCAACATAAAAGTCAGCTTTCTCTTTTTGTTGGATAAAATTGATGGGTAGAATGGCTGGCACCCTTACATAGAGTACTTTTAAATATGAAATTAGAGACCTTTAAATATGAAATAGGCAAATTAAACATGTTTATGTGCTAAGTTTAATAAGTTTAATAAGTAATTTAGGTAATACAATCAGTTAAGTAATTTAGGGAATGCAATCAGTATTATCAGTATCATGTGATTGTCAGTCATTGCTTAAAATTAATATACTGAGACAAATCAGATGATGGGTTTTCCAAATTTTGTGATGTGCTCGTATAAGCGAAATTACGATTAGTTGTCACTACGTTTTGAAACGAAGGTTCTTCAACTGAATACAAAACTATGTCTTGAGATCCTGATGGTAGAGATTCTGGTGATGCTATATTCATGCTGGAAGTAGAAGATTCAGGGCGAGAGGTAGATGCATACATTGGTGAAGCAAGAGGAGTGATAGACGAAGGGCAGTTACAAATTTCCAGGGCTTTATTCATTACTGCAGTACGGAACATAACTTTTTGACGATTGTCGAATGTCCGTGTTAAAGGTAAAAGAGAATAAAAAAATGCCATATCGTCATTTTGAATAATTTCGCTGTTTTTTGTTAAAAACTCCAAGATGTTTTTATCGAAGTAGCTGTCTTCATTAGTGTTTGCGTTTTTACGCTTCCTTGATGGGTTTGTGTTAGGAGTAGAGCTAGATTGTTTAGTTGTGTTTGAAGAATCTTGTCTAACTTGGCTGGAACACTGTGGTTGGGTTTCTGGATTGGTGGATACTGTTTCAGTAGAACGTGGATTGATTGGAGACTCTAAATTTGAATCTTGTTGTGTATCTTCTCTTGTTTCATTTTCTTCAATAGAATCTTCGGTGTCGGCAACATGTTTTTTGTCAAGAAACTGTAAATGTTTGAAAAATACGTATTTGGTTCTCTTTCCGCCTTCCGATCCCGATTTCACAGATTTCATAGAATTTTTGCATCTCATGTAAGCATCTCTCGCAGTTCTCCATCTTTGTTGTACACTTTTTTCTGTAAATAATAAATAAAAAAAATTGTGTTTTTTGTTCCAGGTACTTAAGAACTGGACAAACGTTTTCGGACTTACATTTCAGTTATCAACTTGGCAAATCAACTATTTGTCTCATTGTTCGAGAAGTTTGCCTGACTATTTGGAATGTGCTTCACAGTGAATGTCTTTCGCTCCCTAGGTTCCCTGAAGATTGGCTTAAAATTGCTTCAGGATTTGAGCAGGTTGCCAACTTTCCGAATTGTGTAGGATGCCTAGATGGCAAACACGTGAGAATTGTTTGTCCCGAAAAGAGCGGTAGCTTATTTTTAAATTACAAGAAGCATTTTTCCATCAATCTACTAGCAATGTGTGATTCAGAGTATCGTTTTACATATATACATGTTGGTTCGTGTGGGTCAGACTCTGATTCAACAATTTTCAAGAATACTAGTTTGTACACAAAATTACATAATGGAGAACTAAATTTACCAAGTGCTAAGCCATTACCTAATACCACTGAACCAATGCCATATGTGCTAATAGGCGATGGAGCGTTTGGAATATCGAATAAAGTCTTAAGACCTTATGTTCGCAGCAATATGACACATAAAAAGAAAATATTTAATTATAGATTAAGTCGGGCGAGAAGGTACATTGAATCGACGTTTGGAATAATGTCCAATAAATTTAAAATATTCCAACGCTCAATAAATCACTCACTGCCGAATGCTATTAAACTTATTAAAACCTGTTGTATTTTGCACAACTACATTAGAGAAAGAGATGGCTATAAATTTGAGGATACGCTAACTATTGAAGGATTTCAAAATAATACCAACACTAACAACATCTCGGTTGTCAGATCCGGTGATGTTTTGAGAGATAAATTTGCTAATTACTTTGTTTCTGAAGTTGGCGCAATTCCGTGGCAAGATGATTCTATATTTTGATTGTTATTATTTAGATACTTGTATATTCAATAAAAAATATTTTTAATAAACACATTTTTTTACTTACCAAAGTCTTTTTTATCATTCTCAGACAAATCATTAAAATCGGGCAAAAGAGCTTTATACACTCCAAACCATGCTTGAAGCTTGGCATCTTTATCTTTGAATAAATCGTGAGATAGATCCCACAAAGGTGGTCTTATTCGAACTTCTGTTATCACACGTTCAGTGTCGATGTTATGTTTCGACATGATTGTACACGCTAACGTCCGTTCGAGTCCCGCTTCCGCAACGCACTAAATGCTCTGAAGCATTGCATAGCGCGTCAGTCACCTGACGTACGCAGCACCGACGCGCTCGACTGACCGTCTCTGTCAGTATTGCGTATGCGGACGCGGTCAGTGCTGCTCTGAATGCACGCATGGTTTCTATGGCGATAGCTACGGCAGACTGACGTCAGTCCCGACCGTCAGGAGAGCACTGAATACGGCCTAAGACAGGCGACAGCACCAAGTATACCTTTGATCATGAGCCACAAATAAATTCGATCCTGATGAAAAAAAAATCATCTTTTTACAACGTTTTATTAGCTTTATTCACGCGCCATCATGTTAGTACAGCTAAATGAAACGATAATTTCATAAAAAATATCATGAAAATACTGAAACATAAAACCAGCAGTAGAAACTGAATGGATATCACCTGACTAATGGAGGTTAATGTACGCGCGAACGGTGAAAAAAGAACGCTGGCCTTGAACTTGGGCACTGAGCGATTTATCACATATTGGTACGAAGGGGGCGCGACGGGGGAACAATCCGCCAGTATTACTGTGCCTGCATGCTATTGGTTCCCGCGCTTTGTTCGCTCCAAAAATACAGTCGCATACACAGCTTACTTTGCGACTCGCGACGATGTTTTAAAAAGGAAGAATAGAATAGAATAGAATAGAATAATTTTTTATTCAATATCGATTATTACATAATTCTTATTGAAAGTCATTTTTTATTTACCACTGGTTCGGAAAATACCTCTGTCCTGGGAAGAACCAGCAAGAAACCCAGCGGGACTTTTTTTTTCAAACATATTTCATTTAACAATAATTTAATTTATACAATTTTTAAATGATTTTTAATAGAACCAGCATGGTGGCGATCACCTTATTCCCAGGGGTTATTTTCATTCATGTATTCCTTGATATTATAATAACCCTTTTTTTTTGAAGGAAAGAAAAATTATTTATATCTATTGTTTTATGACTAAACT
This sequence comes from Parnassius glacialis, assembly GCA_033319125.1. Taxonomy (NCBI): domain Eukaryota; kingdom Metazoa; phylum Arthropoda; class Insecta; order Lepidoptera; family Papilionidae; genus Parnassius; species Parnassius glacialis. The sequence continues at coordinate 35,246,720 of JAVANC010000011.1, read as the reverse complement.
AGAGAACGAAAAGGTAAATATGATAGGGGAAGGTGAATGGGGAAAATTGTGCAGTAAAATTAAAAGTGTTGAGGAAGAATACCGGAAAACTTACCATGTGATCGACCTGATGACGGAAGCTCAAGCAAAGATGAAAGTAATGATGAAGTAGCATCCAGTAACACCAACACACAATCAACATCTGGCTTCCATGTGACCCAAGACGACATAATGGACGGCGTGCCACCCTTAGCTTAAGTTTTCTTGTTACAAACTACTTTATATTTTACGATAGAAATAACAAATAATGCTCAAATAAACATTATCCATTCTTAATTCCAACCTTTTCCAAAGTTCTAAGTAGCTAGTAAAGCACCTATTATGATTATACAATAAAAGAATTAATTACTTACTATAATATTATAAAACAATATCCCAATACCATGTAGTACTTTAGAACGCGACTGTAACCATACTCCCCCCACTCGACCTGTATCTAGCTCGGTGCGAAACAAGGGTAACCCGGCCGGCTCGTGTTACCTCACGCTGTGACGCAGTAGGTTTCAATTTTGTCGGGATTCGTTATTAATCGTAGTTTTTGAAACAGTTCCGTGTTGATTTAGTACACGCGTGCGCGTCGCGTTTCGTCGTCGTTTTATTTATTAAATTGCTTTTACTTGTGATAACGTGTTGGTATTATTCTTGTTGTTACGTTTTTTGTTTTAATAATGCTTAACGTGTACGTTTATAGTGATTGTAAATACGGCAAACATGTTAGGTATCCGAACCTAGGTACACGAAGTATCGCTAAATAAATTGTTAAGACGTCGGGATGGAACAAGTGTGTCATACTGTGCAGTGCACAAAGTGTTGAAGCGTAATCAAATGCGCCCATACAAATTGCACAAAGTGCAAGCTTTAGTTCCGGCAATCACGACCACCGACGAGTTTTCTGCCGTTGGTTATTATACCAGCAACAACGTGTGCCTGGTTCCATTGAGCACATTATCTGGACGGATGAGTCGACATTTACCAGAAACAGCCTGTGGAACCGAAGAAATACACACGTGTATTCAGAGGTTAACCCGCACGCTGTTCGACAAACCGGGCACCAAACCCGATTATCGGTTAACGTATGGGCAGGTTTATTTAAGGATCGCATACTGGGACCAGTGTTTCTGCCACAGCGACTGAACGGACAGCGATACCTAAACTTTATAAATGAACAGTTGGTTGACATTTTAGACGACCTATCATTGGCTGAATATCGCCGCACATGGTTCCAGCATGATGGTGCCCCTCCACATGTCGTGAGGTTCGTCCGTGAGCACCTCAATGAGCTATTTGATGATCGCTGGATCGGCAGACTAGGACCACACGCTTGGCCACCTCGCTCACCAGATCTGACCCCGTTACACTTCTTTCTGTGGGGTATGTGAAAGAAAGGGTTTTTAATCGTGAGTGTGATAGTGCTGATGAAATACACCAAAGGATCGTGGATGCTATCGAGAAACTACGTACGGACTGTGTCGAAGACCACACGATAATGCCCCGCCTGCACCCAAATCTACCTTGAAATGAATGGAGCACAATTTGAGCCGCATCTCATAAGACCACGGAGGATTTAGAGCGGTAAGCTGTTTCATAACTATTTTTTTAAATAACTTGGTACTGGACTAATCTGAATAGGTACATAACTGAATACATGAGAATAATAAACATACCTACACGATGAATAAAAACGCATGACTCCATACCTTGGTTACATTTCATTTAAGTATTTTTTCATTAGCGGGGAATTGAACCAGTTATTTGGGTTTATTTAACCTGTAAATTCGGGTTAAAGTAGCTACGTGGAGACAAGCACAGTGGCAAAATAGTAAATAAATAAGTTAGGTATTTAGACAAGTGTTGTAAATTATTAGGTATTGTGGTATGGCCCGCTAGTGGCGGGCCGCGCGAATTTGCGTTCGCGCGGCCCGCCACCTTTAATCAGCTGATATAAATTCAGTCATTCCACTGCTGGTTTAATGTTTCAGTATTTTCATGATATTTTTTATGAAATTATCGTTTCATTTAACTGTAGTAACATGATGGCGCGTGAATAAAGCTAATAAAACGTTGTAAAAAAAATGATTTTTTTTTTCATCAGGATCGAATTTATTTGTGACCCATGATCAAAGGTATACTTGGTGCTGTCGCCTGTCTTAGTTTTCGGGAGCGTTCCAAAAATACTCTGTATATTATATTATAAGTATGACTGTTTACGTTATATAGAGATTTACCTTAAAGTTCAGCATTTTAATAATGAACAAAGTAACGCAGTGGACTGTTAACTGTCTCTTTTTAATGTTACTATTATTTTAAATTAAGATTGATTATTTCGAAGACTGCATTTTAAGTTGAAATAAATATATACTATATTAGTTTTCCAATATTTATAGTTATATTTCAAACTACGATACTTTCAAAAATGTAACTCAGGGGATAGTTTGATGCCATAGACACCAAATTTTCCAAAAAAATCATTATGTTCTAACTTAGATGTTGTGGCCAACTACGGAATCTAAAAATAAGATAAATTATATAACATATAGCACTGCATTTTTATAAGTTTTCGTTATTTTATTTTTTATATTTATTGTTGCAAAATATTGTCAAAACAGTGTCTTAAACGTTGATTCACTCAAATACCATTACGTTGATTTTTAAAACAAATAATTAGTTACTAGAACTTAAGAGATATGAGTGCCAATTAAGACTGAAAAGTGCCTTTTTTATAATAAATAAAACTTGTATTTTATAATAAATATGTCTCATCATCATCATCATCCATACAGCCCTTCACAAGTCCACTGCTGAACATAGGCCTCCCACAAGGAATGCCACAATGCACGGTCCCGAGCCACCTGCATCCATCGACTTCCTGCATGTCTTACCAAGTCGTCACTCCATCTAGTGGGGGGACGCCCTACACTTCGCCTGCCGGTACGAGGCTGCAACTCGAGAACCTTTCTTCCACATTGGTGGTCGGTTCTTCGAGCTATATGGCCGGCCCGTTGCCACTCCTGCATACTAATTCTTTGGGCTATATTGGTTACTCTGGTTCTACTGCGAATATCCTCGTTTTTAAGTCTAGCATGCAGAGAAACGCCGAGCACAGCCCTCTCCATAGCTCGCTGAATGACTTTGAGCTTCCTCATATGGTCAGCAGTGAAGAACCACGTCTCAGTTCCATAGGTCTGGCTACAAGCACTGGTTGAACAATCTAGTTTTGAGGTTTCGAGGTATGTCTAACGAGAAGATGTGTCCTAGTTTCCCGCACGCTGCCCAGCCGAGTTGAATCCGTCGATTGACCTCTCGGTCGAAGTTGGATTTACCTAGTCGGACTATTTATCCCAGGTAAACATATTCGTCAACAACTTCGAGCTTAGTGCTCCCAACAACTACCAGCATAGGTGAATTACGTAGTTCTATTACACAAAAATCGCCAAGCATGTAAAACCTACTTAAAGACGAACACGACGGAGCCGCGTGTCACGAGACGCCGAGTCAGCAGGCGCCGACAACCCGACGCCCGTGGAAGTGAGCATCGGATTTCGTCATTCTTCGGTCATACTTCGACCTAGCTAATCATATTAATTTAGTTATAGAATTAATGTAATCTTTCTTTTATTAAATTTATATTTTAAGAATTGTTTTTTTTAAGTCCTGCGGCTGCAGCTAACGTAATTAGCGCAGTCGGTAGGATATTAGAGTCAGTACGCGGCATTAAAATCTCCAAAAATCGGTAGATTTCGGTTGGCGCTAAAGGACGCTGATTTGGCTCTCTAGCCTTAATCTAATATCCGCACCACGTGGCAGCAGCACCGGGGACGAGTATCCGAAAATCGATACGCGGAGGAAACCAGAATGATATTGTAAGTACGCAAAACTTTCTTTTTGTGTTGCTTTCCTTTTACCCTTCAAGTTTTATCCTTATTGTCCAAAATTTTTCACCCAAAGAATAGGGGGCCTAGCGAGGCTGATTTTCGACAGTCTCGCCGAAATATAGGTTTAGATAATTTAAGAAATATTGAGGAAGAATTAAATTTAAATTCACTAAATTCCAAAATGCCACATGATCCCGATGTAATATATAAGGCCTTGCGCCCAGTGCCAGATTTCGACGGTAATCCAAATATTCTCACAAGATTTATTAAAATATGCGATCAGGTCGTATCAACTTACATGAGCTCTGAAGCCGGTAGTGAATTATCTAATTTATGTTTATTGAACGGAATTTTGAATAAAATCACCGGACCTGCGGCTTCAATCATAAATTCTAATGGCATCCCTGATAATTGGCTAGGAATTCGCGAATCTCTTATTAACAACTTCGCAGATCAAAGAAACGAAACTGCACTGTACAATGACCTTTCCTTAGCTTCGCAAGGCCACAAAAGCCCTCAGGAGTTTTACGATCATTGTCAGACTCTTTTTAGTACCATTATGACATATATATCGTTGCACGAAACCATCCCGACCACCATCGATTCTAAGCGGACATTGTATAAAAAGCTCACTATGCAGACTTTCGTTCGTGGCTTACATGAGCCCTTAGGGTCTAGAATAAGGTGTATGCGCCCTTCTACAATAGAGCAGGCATTGAAATTTGTTCAGGAGGAATTAAATATTTTATATTTGCAACAGCGTAATAATGATGTACACCCTAAAACTCTCCAGCCGCCTCCAAGAACACAAATACCAATTCCAATGCCTTCTCAATCTAAGCAAAATTTCCAGCCTCCACCTATGATGTTAGCACCCGTTACTCAGAGACCGATGTGGATGCCACCTCAACCTCAACCATTTAAATTTACTCAACCGCAAAATCAATTTAAGTTCAATGCGGGCCCTCAACATCAGTCTCAGTACCGCATGCCAACACGTACTCAACAAATGTTCAGTGCACCACGACCACATTATAACCCACGTAGTAACGTGTTCCGTATTCAGCCTCGTTATCAGCAGCCTCAGAATCTTGGCCCTAAGCCTATGAGCGGCGTTCAACATTTCACGCCTAAAGTCTTACCTCCTACAGGAGATAAGACTTGAAAGTCTCAACGATGGTCCTGGCCTCCTTCTTTATGAATTAGGTAGAACTCGTCTAATGTCACATTACCATAGCTTTTTACAGTATATTCGCATCAATAATATAGAAGACAAAACTATTGCAGTGAGACAGCAGTTATCTGACTTTGAATTAAGATTAAATAATGATACGTTTTCCCTGTATTCTCTTCAAATTAACTATTTATCTCATAAAATCAATATAGTTTTAAATCATTTAAAAGGACTCGAACCTAGTCGAGTGAAGAGAGGTTTAATTGATGGCTTAGGATCTGCTATTAAAAGCTTAACAAGAAATTTAGATTATCAGGATGCTATTAAATTTGATAATGCAAAAAATATCTCGAAAATAACCAAGTTAAAATTATATCGGAATTCAACTCGCACATAAGCCTCAAGAAGGAATGGATGACGCAACATAACGGCGTCATAGACCAGTTAGTTAGAAATCAGCAATCAATTAATGCTACGTTAGAACTTTTGTTGAATAGCACTACTTATAGAGAAAATAGTTTAATAAAATATGCTCATTTCGCTCAGCTTCTGACCATCATAACAGAAAACGTCGATGATTTGTTGGGAGATTAGTTAAAATAGAAAACATGCTAGCTCTTTTGCGTGCCCTAAGCACGCATCATTCAATGATAGATATCGATACTTTAAGGTTAATGATATACGGGGATGATAGAATATTAAATTTAGACTTACGCGACTATTATAGTATCATAAGACCAGGTTCATATTACGTCGAAAAACAGATAGTTATAGTTTTTAAGGTTCCCATAGTTAGTGCGAACATATTCGATCTGTATAAACTTTCGATAGCCCCGAATAGGTATAACAAGATCCTTATTCCACCCCTTCCTTTCCTAGCAACCAATAGGGAAGCGTATGCGTATATGGAGTGTAAGCGTATTTAAACAGTGGTAGATCCACACGGCAACTTTTGCTGTCGCACGGATGAGCCGGCTCGAACCGGGGTGGTACCACGACCTCACAGAAAACCAGCGTGAAGTAGAGGTTTACCTCTGCGTTTCGCTTGGTGAGTGCAGGTGGCCAGAGGCCCTTTTTACTGGAAATGAGGCATTCCATCTTAGTCCTCATGGGTGACAACGCATCTACATTTTGATTTGTAATAGAGGATAGATGTAGATGTCTATGGGCCGCAGCAACCACTTACCATCAGGTGGACTGTGTGCTCGTTTGTAACCCTTATCCTATAAAAAAAATGGAGGCTGAATGCCCGAAGGTAGACCAGCAGTACCTCTGCGAAGACGATACCATAAGCAGAGTCAAGAATCATCACGACTGCACACGAGAGCTCGTCACAAACCACGCCCTAGGAGATGACTGCAACATGACCACTATAACACTAAACTACGTTGTCACATTCCCTTGCACTACAAGAATCCATCTACGATGCGGAAGAGAAGAATACAAGCAGCTTCAAGGAAGCTATTTGGTAACCATGCCCTTAAATTGCACATAGATGACGTCACAATTTACAATAGTCAACGAGAACAACCAAGTATCCGGCCAGCCACTAATAATTACCGATGTCCCACGTAACTCCAAAGAGGAAACCACATCTCAACACAGAATCTCGCTGCAATCCATAGACCTGAGAAAACTACATGAAGCCTACAATCAAGTCATGAGAGAGCCGATAATGGTACAAGACACCATAACTAGCAACACTCTGTACCACACAACTATTCCCATTTATATAATGATAATCGGCTCGCTTATCACAACAACCATTGTAATAATCTGTCGACGTTTCAATCTGTGGAGACGCAGTAAGCTGCAACAGCAGAGCAGCCAGCCGCCAGCACCTGGAAAGCATTCTTATGAAGATCCTAAAAACGCAAAAGCATATCCGGCAACATTTTCTCTCAAAGTCGGAAAATAGTCGCTGAACTGTGGGGGGAGGAATTACGTAGTTCTATTACACGAAAATCGCCAAGCATGTAAAACCTACTTAAAGACGAACACGACGGAGCCGTGTGTCACGAGACGCCGAGTCAGCAGGCGCCGACAACCCGACGCCCGTGGAAGTGAGCATCGGATTTTGTCATTCTTCGGTCACACTTCGACCTAGCTAATCATATTAATTTAGTTATAGAATTAATGTAATCTTTCTTTTATTAAATTTATATTTTAAGAATTGTTTTTTTTTTAAGTCCTGCGGCTGCAGCTAACGTAATTGGTGTGACATGGATGTTAAACATGATTTTTGTTTTGTCCATGTTTATCTTAAGACCTATGCGTTGGGAGACACTATTGAGGTCATTGAGCATGGTGCTTAGGTCCTCCAGCGATTCTGCCATAAGGACTATATCGTCGGAAAATCGAAGATGAGTGATGTGCTCGCCGTTGCCGTTAATACCGTATCCTTTCCAGGCCAGTTGGTTGAAAACGTCTTTCAATGCAACGGTGAATAGTTTAGGGGATATTACGTCACCCTGTCTTCCACCTCTCTGCAGTTGGATAGGTTTCGTGCTCTGGTTCTGTACTCGGACAACCATCGTAGCCCTACTGTACAAACACTTCAGCACTTCGATATACCGACAGTCCACTTGGCACCGCTGTAGGGAGTGCAGCACCGCCCAAATTTCGACGGAATCAAAGGCTTTCTCATAGTCCACATACGCAAGGCAAAGTGGCAGATTGTACTCTTCTGTCCTCTGTACAATTTGCCGAAGGGTGTGTATGTGGTCTATAGTACTAAAGCCTTTTCGGAAACCGGCTTGTTCGGGAGGCTGGAAGTCGTCGAGATTGCGTGCGAGACGATTCGTAATGACTCTCGAAAACAGCACGTAGACGCGGCTCAGAAGGGAAATCGGTCTGTAGTTCTTCAAGATAGCGTTGTCGCCTTTCTTGAAGAACAAGACCACCGCACCTCTGCTCCACGCCTCTGGAGTAGTACCTCGGACGGACGGAATTTAATAATAATAATATTTCTCATATATAATTAAAATCTTCCATCCATTCTAAATTATTTTTCATTTATTTATTTGCATAATTAACATCAAATATACCTAAACAATGTAGGAGTCTGTCAGACCCCCTGTCCATGCTAGTGTTCCAAAAAATAAGTGTCCATAGTTAAAGGTTAACGAAACTGCACTGTACACTGTACGGAGTCACGGAGTGAGATTCGTTTTCTATAACGCTATTTGACTGCATTTATTATTTTTAAATTATTATTTTGTATTGACATTGATTTATTTATTGCTAAAATTTTGGAGATTGATTTTAAATTTATTGATTTTACTGGATATGGGTGTAATTTGTCTGAATAAAGATGATTATCATTATTATAAGCGTTTTTTGACTGTGTAGGTACAGATCGGCAGAATTGTGTTCAGGTCAACATATGACCCTTTGAAACACCGCTTCCTTCTTCTTCATCAGCTCATTTAAGTCCGCTATTACACATGGGCCATATAGCATAAAGTTACAGCAGATATACGTCCATTGCTGGGCACAGGTCTCCTCACGATATTTTCCTTCACCGCCGAGCACGTGGTAAATCAGCACTTAAAATTGCCGGCGGGGATAGAACCTGGGTTGAACGCGTAGGTACTATGAAATTTACACCGAGCGCTTAGCCCCTGAGCTACCACCACTCTATACCAAGGTAAGGTCTTGATTGTCACACTTGTCCGTCGACGATCTGGGTATTTTACATATCTTCTTCTATTATGGTATCTTTCGGAAGCCATAAATCTTTTTGGCATTTTTATAGGATAAGTGTAACAAACGAGCATACGAACACGTAAGTGAATGCTGTGGCCCATAGACATCAACATCTGCCTCGATTATTCATACCTCACCAAATATTAGTTTTTAAAGTTTGGGACATGAATATTTGTTATGTAATATAATCATCATTACTTGATTTAGAAAACAATTTACTTTTTTACTTTTTATTCTCTTTATAATTTTATGCTAATAATAATAAAAAACAGTTATAAAAATAAAGAAAATAAACAAAAATAAGTAGGTATATCGAAGTCAATAGTTGCTAACATTGCGAAAGAAATCATAGATTAAAGACTTCATGTCTTGTGAAATAACGTCACATATACTAGCACTTCTTACTAGTTTGTGCATATAATACTACAATAGGGATGTCATTTTTTTAGTAAATCAGCAGATATAAAGTACATAGTCTAGAATATATATTCTAAGTCTATGTGAGTGTAATTATTCTCATATTTGGCATAGTATAAAGAGATCAAAGATGACCACTTGTCACTAAACTTTAATAATTAAAGCTCTACGCATAAATTACACGCAACATCATTCAATGCAATCACCTTTTGTCTTATTTAACAATTAAATTAGAAAAATCGAGACAAGTACACTGACTCAATTTATGTAGAATTGTAGGTTCCCTCTATACAAACATATATGTATGTAATTACTCCAAGGCTCTAACTCTGAATTTGACATGTGGCAACCATGAAGTGACAATACTGAGTGACAAGGAGTTTTGGCGGGAACTTGATCGGCGGCAGTTTGCTGCTCCTGTATTATAGTTTAAATAATAGTTTGAAGTGGATTTTGATATATAAAAGTAGTGCGATTTTTTGTATTAACTATCTACGCATGTAAACTATTAGTGGAAACGGTGAAACAAGTGCTCTGATGGTGATGGATTCTCAAGATAAGCTATTTGCATAGGCGCCTTTAGATACCATCGCCAACTGTCAGCTGCCTGCTGGCTCAAGTTGCCGTCAAAATCTCCCAAGAGCTGCACAATGTGACGCATCAACATATTGTGAAGCAGTGAACTGTGAAGGATAATAATACATAAAGACAAGGCTTGGGGATATTATAATAAACCGAATAAAAATACTCAAGACTTGGCCTAAAGGTCTAGATACCAGGCCATAAACTCCAAAAAAAAACTGAGTGACAACCATAGTCTTTAAATATACTGGCGTCATGGAAATATATGTACTTCGTACTATACTAACACTACCAGATGGAAGTTAGCGTAGAACATTCTTTTTTTTTTAACTAAACTGTATGCCAATTAATTGCTCCATAAATGCTCCAGCAGAATCCGAAATTGCTCCAGCTCTATTGTTATTAGTTAATTAATAACTAATTTAAAAAAAAATAAGTATCAAAAGTTTAATTTTGCTATAAAGTATAAAATATCTACTTCTTTAAATTAAACTATATGCTAATTAATTGCTCCTTAAATGCTCCAGCAGAATCCTAAATTGCTCCACTTCTATTATTGTTAGTTAATTTACAATTAATTTTTAAAAAATTTACTATCGATAATTCAATTTTGCTATAAAACAGAAAATATCTACTTTTTAAAATTAAACTGTATGCCAGTTATTAGCTCCTTAAATGTTCCAGCTGAATCCGAAATTGCTATACCTCTATTGCTATTAGTTAATTTATAATTAATAAAAAAAACTTAAGTATCGAAAATTTAATTTTGCTATAAAATATAAAATATCTACTTTTTAAAATTAAGCTGTATGCCAATTAATTGCTCCTTAAATGCTCCAGCAGAATCCGAATTTGCTCCACCTCTATTGCTATTAGTTAGTTTATAAATAATTTTAAAAAAAAACTTAAGTATCGAAAATTTAATTTTGCTATAAAACAGAAAATATACAGTTTTTAAAATTAAACTGTATGCCAATTATTTGCTCTTTAAATGTTCCAGCTAAATCCGAAATTGCTATACCTCTATTGCTATTAGTTAATTTATAATTAATTTTAAATAAAATAACCAGAAGGAAGTTAGCGTAGAACATTATTTTTTAAAATTAAATTGTATGCCAATTAATTGCTCCTTAAATGTTCCAGCAGAATCCGAAATTGCTCCACCTCTATTGTTATTAGTTAATTTATAATTATTAAAAAAAAATTAAGTATCGTAAATTTAATTATGCTATAAAACAGAAAATATCTACTTTTTAAAATTAAACTGTATGTTAATTATTTGCTTCTTAAATGCTCCAGCAGAATCCAAAATTGCTCCACCTCTATTGTTATTAGTTAATTTATAATTAATTTTTAAAAAAATTAAGTGTCGAAAATTTAATTATGCTATAAAACATAAAATATCTGCTTTTTAAAATTAAACTAAATGCCAATTAATTGCTACTTAAATGCTGCAGTAGAATCCGAAATTGCTGGACCTCTAGTGCTATTCGTTAATTTATAATTAGTTTTGAGAAAGAGTGATCCCATTTGAGTAATAGCGCCATCATCAATAGAATGTAGTAACATTCTATAGTAAAAGTCATTTTATCGAACAAAAATTGATTGACCCTCAAGGTGGTACGTAGAATAGATGCTAAATGGCATAAACCCAAAAAAATAATATTGATGGGTGAGTTTTGTAAATTATGGATTCTTATGAATGGATTCGACAACTTCCTTCTTAATATTTTTTTGTGTTTGTGCCATCTAGCGTCTTTTCTACGTACCACCATAAGAGTTAATCAATTTTGATTTGATAAAATGACTACTTATAGAAAGAAAGAAATAGATGGTGCTATTAAAAAAAAATTACGTATATAATAGATAGTAATTACCTAATTAACAAACACAACAGATATGTCTCTTCTTAAAATCGAAGAAGATGATGAATTGTGACACATATGTATATAATTTTATGTAAATAAATGAATGATACACACCATCTATGTTATTCAAAAGTCATTGATGAATAATTGAAATATTTCCCTGTAATGCAAAGTTTAAGACACACACTGTTTTTTATATTAATTATTATAAATATTGCAAAAATGTATTTTTGTTTTTTTTTAATAAGTACCTGCTGCAGCTTTACTCGGTATGTTTTTTTGGAAATCGTGTTTTTGGAAATTATATTTCAATTAAAAAAATAATTGTATTATTAGTCGCCAAAAGATGTCAGGAAGAGCCATATTTTTCAGTTTATGTTTAAGTTGATTGTCGATAAAGAGTTATTGATTTGACTTATCTTTGTACCGAAAAATCGCCAATAGGATAAATAAAAATATTTGCACAATGTCGATTTCTTTACTAGTGCTATAAGCTCGGTAATTTTTTTCGTGTTTTTTTTTAAATATACTTAGGTACAAATTAGATGCGTTGATAAGAGGCTCTTAATAATAGTTTTACGCACAAAAGAAGGAACTTGAATAAACAAGGGAAAAACAATCGGCGGCTGATACCTAGACACGAACCAGGGCTTTTGGTTCGGGGACCGCCTGATTTTCCTAACTATTATAATCATGTAGATCGTGCTGAAATTTACCTTTGTATTCTAATGATATTGTAGCAGTTTTTCATTGCCTGAAAACACGGATAAAACGACAATTTCTAAAGTTGAATCCTAGCCAGATTATCGAGCCCGAAACCCCTGCATACTAAATTTCATGAAAATCGTTGAAGCCGTTTTCGATATTCCGATTACACACACACACACACGCACGCACGCCCGCACGCACGCACGTACGCAAGCACGCACGCACGCACGCACGCACGCACGCACGCACGCACGCACGCACGCACGCACGCACGAACGCACGCACGCACGCACGCACGCACGCACGCACGCGCACGCACGCACGCACGCACGCACGCACGCACGCACGCACGCACGCACGCACGCACGCGCGCACGCACGCACGCACGAACGCACGCACGCACGCACGCACGCACGCACGCGCACGCACACGCACACGCACACGCACACGCACACGCACACGCACACGCACACGCACACGCACACGCACACGCACACGCACACGCTATTAACATGTTTGTGTAATTAATTCATAAGAATCCATAATTTCAAAACTCACCGGTTAATATTATTTTTTTGGGTTTATGCCATTCAGTATCAATTCTACGTACCACCTTGAGGGTCAATCAAAATTAAACTTTTGATACTTATTTTTTTTAATTAATTATTAATTAACTAATAACAATAGAGCTGGAGCGATTTCGGATTCTGCTGGAGCATTTATGGAGCAATTAATTGGCATACAGTTTAGTTAAAAAAAAGAATGTTCTACGCTAACTTCCATCTGGTACTAACACTGGCGTATAGACGACCTGACAGCCCGAACCCGAAAACGCGTGACTAATTTTGATTTGTCATTATGTGCGTTAGCTAGTGATGAACATTTTACTTACAAGGACTATAGAAAAATAATTGTCAAGGAAGGGGTAAAAAGATTTTAAAAAATAGTTTAGTGCACGAAATTGAATAACTTCAAAAATTAATTGAATTTTTACCATGATAGTTCTAAAATAATTAAAAAATATTCATATAACACGTTCCTGTTTTGTTATTTCAAATGTAAAACATCCTAGGTGACTCTACCGATAAACTTAAAAAACTCCCCAAGTATCAGATCGCAAAGTGGTATTTTCGAGTTATGGTCGTTGGAGAAAAATATTTTCTGCCTGAATTTCTTTTTTAAGATATTATTAATAGAAATAGTTAGATACTTAACTAAGTATAAAGCTATTTATATTTTATAAAATGTTTTGATGGGGGAAAAACGGGGACACAGAGTACATAATGGCTGCTTTATTTTTATATAAGTATTACATTTGATAATTACAAACAAGTAATAGTTAAAATACATTATAGAAGTTTATTTTACCATTCGACTTAAATATGAATGTAAACTTAAAACACATGAGTAAAGAAACCGACAAACGGCTCGATGCGAATACACCCATGCATAGCGCAGCGATGTGTGCTTGACCTCTCACCGGCGCTTCGTCGGGGTACAAACCGATTTACGCCGACTCAGTCAGAGTATCCATGAAAGGGCTGTTAGTCATGCGCATTTAAATAAATAGACCAACAATACTTCGAAATTTTATACATCAATTAATTTATTAAAATTTTTTGCAATTATTAAATAATTAGATTTAAGTATTTTAATTAAAATAATTAAGAATTAAGTTATTATAAATTTATATAGGTAAATAATAAGTGTTCTCTGTAAGCAAAAATGCCTAATAGTTGTATAGTGCGCATGAATAATTCTAGAGGAAATAAGAATAATTCCTCTTTTTTACCCGAGAGATCAAGTGAAGTATGCACCCTTTTACGTATTATATACACTATATTATATTTTAATTTTTTCCTTATTGTTTAAAATTAATCGATACGAAACAGTCAATGATTTCGAATAATTAAGAGATATGTTGTTACATTAATATAAGTTATAATTAATATACATGTTGTCTTATGCTATACAATATTTTTATTTTTTCCTTAAATTTTTCACATGTATCATGTGACAACCCAATAAAACCAATAGGTATACATTTTCGACATTGTAAAGAAGCTTCCTCTCTGGTCCTTACTCTTTACTCTGTGTTTATTCTTTCATCTGTCCCTGAAAAGTATAAAGTAATAATAAACTTACTTAGAGTATTCAACTAACAGGAGACGCCATGCGCATAAAGTTCCAAACAAAAAAGTCTGTCACTTCTAGCGGGAGGCGAGGTAACGCACACTAAGCAAATCGTAAACATTGGGCCACGTCGTTACGCACGCACACAGCATAATATGAGCACACGATTAAGCAAAACGCACACAACCTTGAAAATCTCTCATAAATGTCTCATCGTTACAGCCATAAACAACTAGTGCGAGGGCCTTGTCGATATGGATATGTCGATGGAATTTTATGCAAGTTACATTAGCAAATTAAATAAAATAAAAATGAACAAATGTTTATTGTGTAATATTACATTCAAAGTAAATTTAAAAAAATACATAAGGTACAAAATAATAATACAAAACTACCAAAATTAAAACAAATTGAAAAAGTATTATATTATATTTTGACTGGTTTTTAAAGTGAATTAGTTTGGTATATATATGACGAATACACTTTTTGGGATCACTCTTTTTTTGCGAGATAGCTAATTCTAGTGCTTGCATATTTTTCCATCACCAAGTTTGCCAGTTCAAAGTTATGTGGAACGTAATCATTATCGAAATAATGTTCCTGTATGCTTAAAAATATATAATATGCCTAGTCTATGAAATATTTTTACCATTTTTTAATGTCATGATCAACCGAAAAGGTTATCTGTATAGGTGGTTTTAAACGGTCTAATTTTACAGATTTTACCCAACCTATAGAGTTAAACCGTTTTAAGGCTTAGGGTGAAACTACATCTGGCAGCACGGAATCGCACTTTCCTGTGCTTCTATCCTTTTTGGTCACTCAGAAACGTTATTTACTAGAGCAAGAAAGAGAGCGGGAGTGTATAGTTTCACCCTCAAAAAGCCGATTGTAAACCGGTTTCAAAAGTTTATCTATCATTCTTGACAATCCATACTAATATAATATTATAAATTTGAAAGTGTGATTTTTTGTTAATTTGTTTTTGTCCTTCCTTTACGCAGCAACGGAATGGAGCAATTAAAAAAAATTAAACATTTGCTATCTCTTGGCCGAAGTTTACGCTTAACCAAACATACTTTTTTTCGTCATTTTACTTAGGATTGAAAAATAATTAACGTCGTCGTAAAAAGCGGTAATATTTTGTGTTTTACAGTACAAAAGTGTAGTACTCTGTATATATTTAATAATAATAGATTATAAATATGACACTGAATTTATTTGTTTGTCCTTATTTATTAATTTAAGCGCTAATAATTCGTGTCTCATCTGAAAACAACAATTTGGTTGACACCATCTAAGACGATATACTTGTAAATAACATTTTAAAATGAATAAATATCATTCACTAAACCTTCCATTTCGATTTGTTACATGGTTTAAATTTTACCCTTCATAGTGTAAAATAAACCTATAGCAAAATAATAAACTTACTTCCAATAATTTCAAAGTCGGTACAGCAGTTTCATTTAGTTTCCTTTTATTATTTGATTGGATTACGAAAACCGATTGGTCAAAATGCTAGGAACAAATAGTGCTTCTTCGTTTAGGTACCCAGGTTATATGATTGCCACATGCTTTTATCCAAACTTGGCGCCTGTAAAGATCTTTTGGAAAACTGTAAAACCAAAGATCTTTTTTAAAGATTGTACAAAAAAGAATTTTAAATAACATCTTGGTATTATATATCAAGGTATTAATTATAGTCAAATGAAAACATCGACACTAAAGATTACAGTGAACATCACTATTATTGCCTTGATGATACCATTTTATATACGTGAAATTACCCTTCTTTTCGTTTCATAACGTAACATAATGAAATGAAAATATCTATTTAAAATGTTTTATATACAATAAAACAATTTAAATTGATGTTTTCATTTCATTAAAAACAATTAAAGATTATTAATGTTGTTTGAAATAATATAGTTTTGCAAATAGATCACAACAATATTAATGAATTTAAGACTATTCAATAACACGATTTTGTCTTGTGTAATAAGAACAAAGAGAAACGACATTTGTCTACAATTAAGCAAAATTTAATTATGTCCTAGTGGTGCAAAAGTCCTTACTATAGTATTAATACTTTAAGTTGGCAACACACCCTGCTCAGCTATATTAATCAGAATTTTCGTGATTTAATGCTTATATTAATTATTGAAATCAAAATAAATACTTAAAGATTAAAGGTAACGTCGTCTTTTTTGTAAATTTGAGGTCTGTGATCTTTTTTTACAAGAAAACACACTGCAACTCGGCATTTTTCTGGAGGTCAACTCACGCTTACGACTACTTGTTAACTGATGCCGTACGCGGCGCAACTAGTTTTATATAACGGAAATGATCCGCGCTCTCGTACTTTTGACAGCGGGGAACGCTCTCCAATGTCGTTTCCTGTTAGTTTAATAGTAAACTTATAATCATTTTGGCTGCATTAATTTTAAAAGCATAATGATCTTAACAGAGTAAAGTGCACTATGTGTCTGAGGATAAAGTTGCACTATTTATTCTCTCAATCGCGGTATTTTAAGAAAATGGTCACTCAATCATGGACTGACTAAGAATAGGTAGCCTCTTTTTTGTGCTGAGCTAGTACAATGTCCCACTTCAAATGAACGAAGAGAGACAATTAAAGAGTAACACGACATAAAATTACAAGTAGTGCAAGTCAAAATGTTGAGTCGCTCTTACATTGTTTCGTTATGTAGGAGACAAATTTACTGCCTCTTGTATTTATTTTTATAGAAGAGGGCGCAAACGAGCATGCGGCACACCTGATGGTAAGTACCGACCGCCGCCCACGAATAACTGTAACACCATAGGAATTGCAGGGGCGTTGCTGGCCTTTTAAAAAAAATTAGGCTCTTTTCTTGAATGTCCCTAGTTCGTATTAGTCCGGAAAAATCACTGGTGATATATGATATCACAAGGAAGTTGTGCAAGGAAGAAAACTTCTCATAAATTTTACAGTAGTGAACCGCCAACCATCCATATGTTATGGATAGTATCGCGAGTTTTGTCGAAATGAATGATGGTGAAACTGAGCGGCTGGAATTAGTCCAAACAATTTCTCAGAGATAGATCCCCCTTTGGTAGACGCGATAAAATACGTAAAGAGATGCAACATCTCCTCGCAGTGTCAGTGAGTCAAGCCGAGAAAGAGCTCGGCTACCGACGATCCGAAGCGCTCTGCGCTGGATGCGATTAAATGGAAAGAGCTGGCACGAGGGTGCCATGGCCCAGAGATCGGGACAGTATTCCATGTATAACCGAACCTGCGCCTTGTAAACTTGCAGGTGGTATGCCGGCATGAAATACTGTCCCGCTCTGCTGAGCACGCCAAGCATTTTACATGCCAATTTGGCCTTCTCTTCCAAGCGACCACAAATTTCGATATGTTGACTCCGATGATTCTGAGACTGGCTGAGACAACAAGGGGAAACTGATGGGATTCAACAAAGGGTTCTTTTTAGCGGTAAACGTGCAATCTTGTGTTTTCTAGATTAAACTGGACTATCCTATTAAATAAAACTAATTTTTACGGATTTTATCGCGTTTAATTAATTTGTTTTTTAACTCCCGGTTTCATTTAATGTGTAGTCTTCGCGTAAATATAAGAAATCATGGTATCTCCTACTCAACACTAGATAACATGATAAAGAGCATTGACGGGTTTTGTTAAGGCTTTAACTAGCCTAAATGACCTTGACGAAACGGCGATCGCAGAGATTTTAGCCGACGTCAACACCGTCTAGCAACTACGTTCTGTATTACTTATAAAAGTGCAAAGATTAATAGACTGCAGAAATTACAATTATATTAGTGACATACTGCCTGTTATGCTTGCGCATCACTGAGAATTATGTCGCGGTTACGCATCTTCAATTACATTGCACGGTATGGTGCTGTAGCTTTGTTCGGTAGGCGTCACGAGCTATCAAGTGTTCAAGTACGTAAGAGTTTTTTATTATATATGTTAAATCGTATTTATTTGTGTCGTATTAGTAGATCTGGGTCAAAGCATTCGCTGTATATTTTTCCCGGGTTTGATCCCCGACAGCACGAATGAAATTTGTAATTACAATTTTCGTCAACACGCATTGGGGCAGCGCGGCGGGCATTTCCTTGCCCTAAAACCCTCTCAGAAATAAAAAGAGTCCTGTGCCCAGTAGAGGGACTTGTATAGCCTATTACTTTACTTTGTAGCAATATTCATATTCGTTTCAGATACAGAAGGGTACCTTATGCTGACAAAAATATCATGTGCAGGCGATGAAAACGTAAAACATCTTTGTACCTAGATAAAACGTTCGAGAGATTGTCAGTCATGTCATACACCACATTTTCTATAGAGCGTAGAACATTGCAGATAGGGCAAAATAAAAAATAATACAAAATATTATGGGAATTATTTATTAATAATATATACATTTATAGGTATTTATAATAAAAATACTGAACAAGCTGCAAGGTTCAACTAATAATGTTTCTTGTAAACACAATTGTAAAATTCCTGTTTTAATTTTTACCAATGGTTAATTGATGAAACGTAGTCAAGTCACTTCATATAAATTATATTTAATTAAAATTGACACATGACCTATTTGTGCATCCACGACTTTTTCTGCCACTAGAGCAGCGCCACTTTACAGTGAGGTAAAATATTCGACAGATTTCATAGCGGGGATGATAACTTCTTAGGAAAATATAATCTTTAAGGTTTCTTTCTGTATTATTAGTTATATTTTATATTAATTACATTAGAAATGAATAAACCAAACTATAAATATAACTAAAAGCGGATTTTTTTTAAAAGAGATATTAAGTGCAAAAAAATTAAAATTAAAATTACGGACGCATTGTGTTGTGTATTAATGTAATACTCTAGATAATGATAAACTATTATTTAAAACGAATTTCTCAATTAACTGACACTGTGTAACAATAAGCTTTACCTCAGTCACAACTAGCGACATCTGGTGATTGAAAGATTATTAGCCCTCATTATCTTCTATACACCATTTTTCACACAAGTATTGTTTACATTTGGCGTGGTTTCGAAAAGCGTGATTAAGTGTCAGCGGTATATAATCAATTAAATACTGAACTTTTTGAATTTTTTTTGTTTATTTTTGTTATATCTTCTTCAAAACTGACGCCATCTAATTATGTGGGCTCCAGCCAGAGATTGCAAAAAAAAGCAATCTTTATTTAAAATATATTTAATTTAAAATAATAATTACAATTAATTCTTATAACTAAGTGAGGTGACTCTAATTCGATGTTTGAATCTAGAATGATTTCACACGGTAAAATATTAGAATCAGGTAATGTAAGACACTAGACACGTTATGCTGACACGGCGCCTCGTGATTGTCGTAAGCCGATGCAACGCAGCAGATTGCCTGGATTAGGGCTGCGTAACACCTCCCCCCGAAGAACAGCGACTATGGAAGACCTTGGTCGTGAATTGAGCTGGGAGTTGATCGGGATTAATCTTCTCAGTGTCTGGAATAGCGTATACCCTTAATGATTTAGGATGGTCCTCTTCTGTGTTTCTTTGCGTAACTCCAGTTGGCTTCGGCTTGTATTTTCTATATAGTACGCATAGAATCAGTGCACCTGCACTTATTATTAATGCGTAAAATGGTATTGTAGTATGGTATAGACTGTAGTCCTCGTTTCTCCATAGATTTATTGGTGCTTGCTGGGATATTTTAGTGTTCGTTGCATGAAGATGTTGAAGGTTTATTGAATTTAGTTTATATGCCGATGCAGGAGATGGGATGCTGGTGTTTTCCTCAGGTATGTCCATTAGCTTTAAAGCTTGTCCCTTCAATCGATCTTTAGTGTTTGAGATCAAGAATAGTGGCGTTTCTATATAGCATTTCAGAGGGACAATAACGAGATAACTACCTTGAAGTATTTTGTAGAGATCTTGTCCACAGGATAGATGTACTTTCGTTGGTGTGGGGAAAGTGATGGTGTAGTGCTTGTCGTCCAGTTCTTCGTAAGCTGGTTTATCTAGAGTGACCGTGAACGGGTTACATACTGCATTCGTTTGTTGTTTGGTGATGAGGTGATGGATGCAATCAGGGGATGGTTGACCTCTCAGGCTCCGCTTTTCCTTACAGATGTACCATTTACTGGTCTTCGGGCATTCTGCCTCTATGTACTGAAAATCTTTCTGATAAATGCCTAGGAATGGAAAGGGTGGTGTGAGGATTTCGTGTTTCTTGTTAGGAACAATAGATAACTTATACATATCATATATATGGGGTAATAAAATTGGGAACTTAAATACTATTACTATTTCATTTCCTACATAATATGAACCTAATCTAATAATATCATAATATTCTCTTATATCTAAATCTCCTACCTTTTTACTTCCATAAAGTCGGGTTGCCCTATTAATCATTATTCCGATAGATTCTAAATTAATTATAGAGTGGTGCATAGTGTTAGCTCTTATAAATGCTAAGTTATTCTGTAACTTAATTAATTCCTGTGAAATGGAATCAACGTTATCACTAAGGATCATTAATACTTGTCCAAAATGGGCATATTTAATTAGGTCATAGTCTCTGGTAGCCTGGGATTGATTTATTTTACCTATTAATATTTCTAATTTATTTTGATTATCCACAATGCTATCTATTATTTTGGAGTATTGATTTGTTAAATCTTTAGTTAAGCTTACATGATTATTAAATTCCGTAACGATTTTATTTTCGTCTTCGCGGATGGATTTTACAGCGCGATTAAAATGATCTGCATCTGTATAATCAAGGTTACCGGTTATACTTTTTATGATGGAACCGAGACCACCTACGAGTCCTCTTTTCTCGCGGTTCGTTACTTCTCAACTGTATGGTGACACTTTCAAGCTTATTTTTAAGATAATCAATATGAGGCTGAAATAAGGAATTAGTAATGTTGTTAAGGTTAGGGCTAATACTGATTAACTGTATTTTAACTGAATTTACTTTATCTTCTAATTCTTGGAGATTAACATATTGCAGAAATGCATGGTAGTGGGATAGGATTCGAGCGGGGCCTAATTTGAAGGGTAATATACCAGGTCCATCACTAAGACTTTCAAGTCTTATCTCCTGCATTAGAGCTGGTCCCAGAAGGAGATGAAGTACCAGGAGAGTCCTGTAACAATTGGTTCGTTTTAGGTATTCTCTTCAATCGAGTTTTTGCTACGGGACCTCGTTTTTTCTTTGTATAAATGTGAATTGGGAGATTTGCCATTACTGTGTCGTGTGTGTATCGAGGAGCTAATTTCTGACGGGATGCGAATGGATTTTTTATAAAGATTTGTTGTTCCGGGGGAAATTCAGCTTCCTGTTCTCGGTTTTTATTGCGAGTATCAGTCAAGTCTTTACGCATGTCATTACATAGGTCGTGAATAGTTTTATAGGTCTCAGTCATTCTGTCTTTATGGTTTACGACGTACTGTTGAAGTAAGTGGGCGGACAGATCTATGTCAAAAGGATCGCGAGGGTCAAAATGTCCTGTAATTACTTCTATTGGTTTGCATTTTGTGAAGCTATGTATACTACGATTGTAAGCTAATAGAGCATAGGGCATAAGGTTAATAGCGGATTCATTCTTTTGATTTATCTTTAAAATACGGAGATGTTCTAGTATGGTGGCGTGAAATCGTTCAACGATACCATTTTCGTTGGGTGCATGTGGGGCTACTCTATGGTGCTGAATTTTATGAAGTCTAACGAATTCTGCAATAAGCTGGTTGGTAAACTCAGGGCCGTTATCGGAAACTATGGTAATTGGAATTCCATGATGTGTGCAGAAAATCAGTAAAGCTTGTACTACACTGACAGCAGTGCCGTCTCGCAAATAATACGCCTGAGCATATTTAGAAAAACTATCAACTATTGTCAAATACTTTTCCCCTTGAATTGTTAATAGATCTACGTGAACTAGTTCAAAAGGCTTAGAAGCTGGTGGTACAATTTTAAATTTCTGTTTAACTGGATTGCGGTCGTATTTAGCTTGTCCGCATACTGTACAGTCATTAATAAATTTAGTAACGTGCTCTTTCATTTTCGGCCAGTAATATTTGCGGGACAAAGCCGAGAAACACTCGTTAATGCCTCGATGGTTCGTCTTTCCATCGTGATATTTATGAATGATTTCTTGCTGTCTTAAATACTCCCTAACGTTTTCCAATTCACTTTTTGTTAGAAAAAGATTAAGAGATGAACTTTTAAAAGACTTTTGTATGATTGGTATGACAGTGTACATTGCAGAGTTTGGATTAATTAGTAATCGTGTCCTAATTTTCGGATGGACGTATTCTTTTATAGCATTAATGACATCCTCTTCTATGTTTGATTGAGCTATTTGTATCGTAATGCGTGTGTGTGTTTCGAATGGTTTAGTGATAACTGGTCTAGCTTTTATATCGCCTACTATATTTAAGATTATCTGCTTAGTGAACTTATTTAGCGGTTCGTCAGAAATGGGAACCTCGAGGATGGGGTTTTCTTTATCTGTATGAACGGTGATAGTTCTAGAATCATCTGCGGCTTCGGTAGCCGTTATAGTCCTAGAGTCGTCTAAAGTGTGTACCCCTTCGGAGGGATTAGGTAAGATGGAAAGCAGTTCATCTATTATGGGTCTTAGCTCGTCGTTGTGAAGTTCGACGCGCGATAGTGCATCGGCATTCGTATTACACTTGCCTTGCTTATATACGACAGTAAAGTCATATTCACTCAGCTTAAGGCGCCATCTGGTTAGACGCGAATTGGGCTCTTTTAAGCTCATAATCCATTGTAAGGGTTTATGGTCTGTAATAATTTTGAATTTACGGCCGAATAAATAGGGACGGAAATACTTAGTCGCCCATACGATAGCTAAAAGTTCCTTCTCTATCGTGCTATAGTTACATTCGCTGGAGTTAAGTGTACGAGAAGCATATGCAATGGGTTTGTCTGAACCGACTGTCCCCTGTGATAAAACTGCGCCAATCGCCACGTTTGAGGCATCGGTTGTCAAAATAAAATCTCTACTGAAGTCTGGATACTGTAAAATTGGGTCATTTGTTAAGAGAGTTTTACAGTGTTCAAAGCAGTTAATATAATTTTGATCTAACGTTATCTTTGATCCCTTTTTAAGACATTGAGTGAGTGGTTTTGTGAGACGTGCGAAGTCTGGTATAAATTTTCTATAGTATCCTAGAAGTCCTAGAAAACGCTTAATTTCGGTTGTAGTTTTTGGCAGTGGGTATTTTTCGATGGCTTTAATTTTGTCTGGGTTGGGTTTAACCCCGTTTTTACAAATAACATGACCTAGAAACTCGGTTTCCAGCTTCAAAAACTCTGATTTATCCATCTGAATTTTGAAGTTGGATTCCCGTAGCCTTTTGAATACTTTTTCCAGATTTGTCATATGTTCTTGTAAGGATGTACTGAAGACAATTATGTCATCTAGATACACTAAACAAATTTCGTTCTGTAAGTTCTTTAATACGTTGTCCATCACCCTTTGGAAGGTTGATGGACTATTTTTCAGGCCCATTGGCATCCTGAGAAATTCATAATGCCCATTCTCTACATTAAAAGCAGTTTTGTGAATATCCGCGGAATCCATTTCTACCTGATAAAATCCACTGGCTAAATCGAGCGTGGTAAAGTACTGACATTTGCCCAGTTTATCTAGCACATCGGTTATATTAGGAATAGGATATTTGTCATCGACTATCTTTTCGTTCACCTTCCTGAAGTCAACAACAAGACGCCATTTTATTTTGCCGGAAGCGCCCGCCTTTTTGGGTACAATCCAAATAGGAGAGCTCCAGGCAGAATCGGATGGTCTAATTATATTTTGTTCGAGCATCTTATTGATTTGGTCCCGGACTTCCTGTCGGTGGACATACGGGTATCTGTAGCTCTTAGTATGTACGGGGATTTCATCATGTGTTTTAATTCTATGTTTGATCTTGTTGGTGAATGTTAAAGGTTCACCATCAAGGTAAAACACGTCGGCATATGAGGCGCATAACCGTTGTAGGTTTGCTAGCTCTTCGGGATTAAGATGATCGGTGCGAAGACGGGATAAAACATTTTTAGCGCGATCCGATAACGTTTCAGTAAACTGGCACTCGACATTATATATTTCGGCTTCTACCGGACGGTCCATTGAAAAAATTACATCATTTGAGCTGTTATTGGTAATTTCGACCCAACCACGATTATTAATTACTTTCGTTATACAATCAGAGATTATGCAGTTGCAAATTATTTGATTTTCAACTACTACGTCACCGTCCTTTGAGTTTATAGGCAACCTAACTAATTTTGATGACTGCGCGGGTATAATTTCCTCATATAAATTTGCGTTACGTGAGTCATACATTTCGATTGGAATTTTTGCGTTACGAGTAATAAGTAATTTATTTCTAAGATCGATATTAGAACCCCATATGTCTAGTAAATCAAACCCTATCAGTCCGTCAAAGTAATTATGAAATTTATAAATGAACAAGGTTATATTATCTCTTTCATTAAATTCTAAAGGGCATGGGAGAGTTATAGAATAATTATTTTTACTTGTCGCGTGAACATTGGTGACCTCGAATGGGTCATAATTCAGTGAAATATGGCTAAAATGTTTTCGTACAGCTTCGGGACTAATAAATGATTGGTTTGCGCCGGTGTCTATTAAGAATTTCAGTGGGGGATTACTTGTCTGAATGTAACCGAGTTGCCTTTGTATGTGGAAATTGACTTCTATTTTTGTTTTTCTGAATTGGGGCACTTCCGAAAATCCTCATTGTTAGTCGGGGTGAAACTAGTGTCTACTTCCTCTACGATAGGAGCTTCCGCGTGGTTATACGGTTGCTCGTATCCATAGTTGGGATATTGTTCGTAAGAATAATACTCCTGATTATAGTTATAGTCAGGATAGTCATATTCATAGTACGCGTCGGTGCTGTAGTCGTAGTCAAAATCAGTCTCGTTAAAGTTTACCTCCCTTGTCTTAAAGTAATTGCTCGGCGGTGGGTTGCCAAACCGTCTCCAGTCATGTCCAGTCGGTGGTAAGGGTTTTGTAACAAATGGAGTGACACCGCTCATAGGAGAAGGGCGCATGTTATTATTTAAGTTGAAGCCCTGTGGTTGTTGAGGTCTATTAGGAAGCTTAAATACATTGCTCTGGGGGTTATAATTTGGTGGAGGAGCACGCATCATCTGTTGCGTACGAGTGGGACCGCGTGGTTGATGCATCTGGGGTGGTAAATTGGGTCTCCAACCCTGTGCAGCATGCGGTTGCATAGGTGGCTGTCTAAACGAGTTCAGCATATTATTACCCTGTGGTCTAGGTAGCGGCGGCATGTTAAACGTGGTAGGTTTTGGAAGGAAATTATTTAATGGTAGGCTATGTGAAGGTTGAGTCCATTCCTTCTTGATCTGACTGCCTTCATTTCGCTGTTGGAGGTAAAGGGTGTTTAATTCCTCCTGTACGAATTCAAGTGCTTTCTCCATACTTTCGGGACGCATACATCTTATTCTAGACCCTAGGGGGTCTTTTAATCCGCGTAAATAAGCTTGCAAGGTCAGTTTTTTATAGAGTGCGCGCTTAGCTTCAATTGTCGTACTAATAGTTTCATGTAAAGTGACATAGGTCATTATTGTACTAAATAAACTTTGAACTCGCTCGTAAAATTCTTGCGGGGTACTAGACCCTTGGGTTTGTAATGATAAATCGCTGTATAATGCGGTTTCGTCGCGATGGTCGGCGAAGTTATTTATAAGAGCGCTTTTGATGCCGGCCCAGGTTCCGGGTATTCCATTTGAATTTATTAGCCTAGCCGCGGGCCCAGTTATTTTATTTAAAATCCCGTTAATGAGAGAAAGATTGGCTAGTTCGTATCCGGGCTCATTTCTCACGTGACCTAACACAAGTTGATCGCACAGGTTAATAAAGCGCGTAAGGATGTACGGGTTACCGTCAAATTCGGGCAAAACTCTAAGTGACTTATAAACTAGGTCTATTTCATTTGATTGTGCCATACTATCGGTTTCCAAACCTCTGTTCTCGTCTATAATACTAAGCTTAGAAGACCTACTACTATCTAACCTAACGTTCCATGTTCCCCTTGGATGGAAAATTTTGGAAGCTTTATCCTAACACAGTTATATGTAAAACACAGTAAAATACAACAGGATATAAATGTATATAAAATTAGGATAGAGTAAAAAAAAATAATTACGGAACTAGGAAGGGTAAGGATTAAAAGATTCAAGCACTTACAGCATTACTTCTTTTTGCGGAATCGATGCCTGGATTCGCCTCTGGACTGGTGCTCCCGTAGATTCTGTATCTTCTTGGTTACTCTTGAATAACTGACTCTACTTTAGAAGATCCTACCGACTGCGCCAATTATGTGGGCTCCAGCCAGAGATTGCAAAAAAAAGCAATCTTTATTTAAAATATATTTAATTTAAAATAATAATTACAATTAATTCTTATAACTAAGTGAGGTGACTCTAATTCGATGTTTGAATCTAGAATGATTTCACACGGTAAAATATTAGAATCAGGTAATGTAAGACACTAGACACGTTATGCTGACACGGCGCCTCGTGATTGTCGTAAGCCGATGCAACGCAGCAGATTGCCTGGATTAGGGCTGCGTAACAATCTCACTATTTTATTATTTGTTTTTTTGTAACGCATAAGGATAAGTTAGACTAAGTTAGATTAACTTGGATAAGTTTGTAATTTTTTTAATTTTATCACAAAATTTCTGCAATAAATTATTACCTTTTCTACAGTGATTCTCTCCTCTTAGTTTCGGCGTGACTTTAGGATGTTATACTGAGTCACCGTCAGTTACTAAGCGGCCATAAAACATTATATGTATGTATAGACATACATATATACATTTTTTGATTTCAATATTTGTGTTTTTTGAATTTTGATTGATTTTTTTGGAACCTGGTAAAATTATTTTTTTCCATACCAATTGATGGGTCTGAGTATAATGCCAGTTATGCTCTTTGGCTGAAGTTATTTTTTTTTTATAGGATAAGGGTGAAAAACGAGCACACAGTCCACCTGATGGTAAGTGATTGCTGCGGTCCATAGACATCTACATCTATCCTCTGTTACAGATCAAAATGCAGATGCGTTTTCACCCGTGAGGACTAGGATGGAATGCCTCATTTCCAGTAAAAAGGGCCTCCGGCCACCTGCACTCACCAAGCGAAACGCAGAGGTAAACCTCTACTTCACGCTGGTATTCTGTGAGTTCGTGGTACCACCCCGGTTCGAGCCGGCCCATCCATGCGACAGCAAAAGCTGCCGCCTGGCTCTACCACATTTTTTATTTTATGCTTAATTTTTTTTTTTTTTTTTATAGGATAAGGGTGACAAACGAGCACACAGTCCACCTGATGGTAAGTGGTTGCTGCGGCCCATAGACATCTACATCTATCCTCAATTACAAGTCAAAATGTAGATGCGTTGTCACCCGTGAGGACTAAGATGGAATGCCTCATTTCCAGTAAAAAGGGCCTCCGGCCACCTGCACTCACCAAGCGAAACGCAGAGGTAAACCTCTACTTCACGCTGGTTTTCTGTGAGGTCGTGGTACCACCCCGGTTCGAGCCGGCCCATCCGTGTGACAGCAAGAGCTGCCGCCTGGCTCTACCACTGTTAGACAGAGTGCAGACAAAACAATATTGATTGCGCATCTCTAAAACAAAATTTTACCTCTTCTCCTTCTAATTATATCCTGCACCTAACACGGTGGAATAGTTATTATTATCTTTAAGAACATTTGCAGAAACAGTTTTTGTTAACAGTTATGAGTGTAACATTTTTATCAGCTGCTTTGTTTATAGTGCCTTGAGCAACACTTTGCCGGTTTCTGTACAGAAAATGATGCTGGCTTTGCAAATATGGATGGCCGCTACCATTGAATATAATAACCGCTATGTTACACTTATTTACATAGAAACTTTAATTATCATTTGCATAAAATTCTAAATTCTAGTCAATCATTTAGCCATGTGATAAAACTTTTAAGTGTACCAGTCAAACATTAATGATGATATTCGGGTCATTATACTGGAAATACTCTTTTAAATATTTTGTAGTACAATTGATAATCTTCAGTATGATTGACCGTGTATATGACTTTTATAAGTCTATGTTATTTTTGATGAAAATTATTATTGCAGATAAAAGCCCTTTCACATTTATTTTAGTCTCGAATTAAATTAATCAAAATGAAAATAAGAACTTTGGCTCTTTTTTTTACTTTTTTTGAAACTATAATTTTACCTTTATTTTTTTTTTAAATTATAAATGATCTTTAAATGTAAAACACTGACTTGAAATTATATAATTATCGGCATTTTTTTAATTCATTGAACTTTTTTAAGATTGTGTTGAAACTATACTGGTAAAAAAAAAACATATATATTATAGTTCTTGATGAAAATAAAGTATGCGCGTTACATCGCATCCCATCAAGAATTTCTAATGTAATTCTTGGTCTAAAGTTAAGACGTGATAATAACTGTAAACAATAGAATAACAAAATAATGAAAACATTTGTAAATACTTGGTTTATAACCTAATAAATATTATTTGACCATAATAAAATAAAACAAGGTAGTCTTCGGCATGAAAGTAAAAATAAATATTTTCGATTATTTTTGCAATATCTAACAGCCGGATCAGCGCGCGATTCTTATCCATCTAAAGATGCTAAATTTCAACAAGCACTGTCAAATTCAATAGGAGTGACAGAAAAAACGGTTCTTGATATAGAAGGGTAAATAAATTAGTTAAACTATAAAGTAAAATCACTTTATTAAGAATCAAAATAGCCCAATAGCTTTATTAACATGAGACACATAATTGTAGGAGTGCTTACAATACTAAACATTATTTTACTGAAATCTCAGAAAGTTTTTTTAATAGAATAAGGGTGAAAAACGAGCACACAGTCCACCTGATGGTAAGTGGTTGCTACGGCCCATAGACATCTACATTCATCTCGATTACGTATCAAAATTTAGATGCGTTGTCACCCGTGAGAACTAAGATGTAATGCCTCGTTTCCAGTAAAAAGGTTCTCCGGTTCTCTACACTCACCATACGAGACACAACTTAAACTTAAACTGCTATTTTACATGGTATTCTGTGAGAGCGTGGCCCTTCCCCGGTCGAGCCGACCCATTCGTGCCACAACTATACCTACTACTAATATAGCTGCAGCATGGCTCTACCACGTAAGAAAAAATGGACGTTGAAAATATAAGTATTTTCAGAAGCAACTTTGCAATTATTTTCTATTGAGTGAATTTTTTTGGAATCGTGTTTTGCAAACCGCCACCTGAAATACGTATAATTATTTTCGATAACGACGTGAAATTGCAAAACGATCCCCATGCATATCAACGTGGCTCTATTCAGCCTCTTAATATGGACATACCTCGGGATTCAGAGATTTTAAAAGTTTTCATGAGTAGATAATGGAAGATATAATATTATATTATTACTGTCCCGTGTGAGGCAACCTTTATACTTATATACATATTCTCATCATATTTTTATATCTAAATGCAAACTTTCACAGGGTAACTTTTTTTTTACTATTTTTACCCAGCAAGTAGTAAAGCAACTACAATCCCATCGGTAAGTGGTTATGTAGCCTAAGATGGTGAATTGCACTGACTTAACGAAAACATATTCACTCTTGCCTAATAGTACTAGGTAAGTATTATTTGCGACCTATTTGTGTGTGTGTGTGTGTGTGTGTGTGTGTGTGTATGTGTGTATGTGTGTATGTGTGTATGTGTGTATGTGTGTGTGTATGTGTGTATGTGTGTATGTGTGTATGTGTGTATGTGTGTATGTGTGTGTGTATGTGTGTGTGTGTGTGTGTGTGTGTGTGTGTGTGTGTGTGTATGTGTGTATGTGCATGTGTAGTAATTGGGCCCTTTGAGTTACAAGGAAACTTAGATGGCAATAGTTATTTAAACTTTTTACAAAATGACTTGCAAGAATTGTTAAACGACGTGCCCTTAAGTGATCTTCAAAACATGTGGTTCCAAAATGATGGTTGCCCAGCACATTATGCCCGTCCTGTGCGAGAATATTTAAATCAAGAGTATCCAGGGCGTTGGATCAGGCGACTTGGTCCTATCTTATGGCCACCCCGTTCACCCGATTTGAACCCCCTGGACTTCTTCTATTGGGGTTGTCTTAAAAACAGGGTCTACTCAAAACCCATTGTGACATTGGACGAGCTTCGTCGAAATATCACTCAGGCTGCTGATTACATTAATAGCAGAAGATATGCAAGACAAATAAAACGATCATTTTTAAGGCGATGTCGTGCATGTATTAATACTGGTGGCAAACAGTTCGAACATTTGCTATAATGTTAATAACTTAATAAATTACATGTGAAACTGTTTGTACCATTTGTTTTGAAATATTAAACATTTTTCAAGAACTAATACTTTTTTTACACCCGACCGTCATTTGGCCCCTGTTAAGAAATAATAGGCCCATATTTTTTTGTAACTTGTTTTCCTAGAGTATTATACCATTTTGGAATGTTGGTTAGTTGCGTCAATTTTTAAAAAAACTTGCCATAAAAATTGCGTAAAAAAAAGTATGAACACTAG
Source organism: Parnassius glacialis (assembly GCA_033319125.1). Classification (NCBI taxonomy): domain Eukaryota; kingdom Metazoa; phylum Arthropoda; class Insecta; order Lepidoptera; family Papilionidae; genus Parnassius; species Parnassius glacialis. Next base: position 35,215,531 of record JAVANC010000011.1, on the reverse strand, counting down.
TTCATACTTTTTTTTACACCACGATAAGTTAAATTTGGTTAAAAGTAAAAGTCTTCAAAAAATTTAGGGAATAAAATAAGTTTCATTAATTTTCGTTATAAAACAAGAGTTGTGTGTGTGTGTGTGTGTGTGTGTGTGTGTGTGTGTGTGTGTGTGTGTGTGTGTGTGTGTGTGTGTGTGTGTGTGTGTGTGTGTGTGTGTGTGTGTGTGTGTGTGTGTGTGTGTGTGTGTGTGTGTGTGTGTGTGTGTGTGTGTGTGTGTGTGTGTGTGTGTGTGTGTGTGTGTGTGTGTGTGTGTGTGTGTGTGTGTGTGTGTGTGTGTGTGTGTGTGTGTGTGTGTGTGTGTGTGTGTGTGTGTGTGTGTGTGTGTGTGTGTGTGTGTGTGTGTGTGTGTGTGTGTGTGTGTGTGTGTGTGTGTGTGTGTGTGTGTGTGTGTGTGTGTGTGTGTGTGTGTGTGTGTGTGTGTGTGTGTGTGTGTGTGTGTGTGTGTGTGTGTGTGTGTGTGTGTGTGTGTGTGTGTGTGTGTGTGGTGTGTGTGTGTGTGTGTGTGTGTGTGTGTGTGTGTGTGTGTGTGTGTGTGTGTGTGTGTGTGTGTGTGTGTGTGTGTGTGTGTGGTGTGTGTGTGTGTGTGTGTGTGTGTGTGTTGTGGTGTGGTGGTGTGTGTGTGTGTGTGTGTGTGTGTGTGTGGTGTGTGTGTGTGTGTGTGTGTGTGTGTGTGTGGTGTGTGTGTGTGTGTGTGTGTGTGTGTGTGTGTGTGTGTGTGTGTGTGTGTGTGTGTGTGTGTGTGTGTGTGTGTGTGTGTGTGTGTGTGTGTGTGTGTGTGTGTGTGTGTGTGTGGTGTGTGTGTGTGTGTGTGTGTGTGTGTGTGTGTGTGTGTGTGTGTGTGTGTGTGTGTGTGTGTGTGTGTGTGTGTGTGTGTGTGTGTGTGTGTGTGTGTGTGTGTGTGTGTGTGTGTGTGTGTGTGTGTGTGTGTGTGTGTGTGTGTGTGTGTGTGTGTGTGTGTGTGTGTGTGTGTGTTGTGTGTGTGTGTGTGTGTGTGGTGTGGTGTGTGTGTGTGTGTGTGTGTGTGTGTGTGTGGTGTGTGTGTGTGTGTGTGTGTGTGGTGTGTGTGTGTGTGTGTGTGTGTGTGGTGTGTGTGTGTGTGTGTGTGGTGTGTGTGTGTGTGTGTGGTGTGTGTGTGTGTTGTGTGTGTGTGTGTGTGAGTGTTGTGTGTGTGTGTGTGT